>JAGKPY010000022.1:0-336300 GCA_022609225.1 Boeremia lycopersici
TAATCCTATCTTCTTTTAAGAGTAATTTAAGGTTATATAGCTAATCTATTAATATTTAAAGGTTAGAGGGCCTAATAGCTTATTAGGGCAGTCTACTTATCTAGCTAGTCTACTTGCTATACACTTATATTATATAGACTTACTTAGATATATTAGTATTAATAAGTATAAGCTGCTCTTTTAGATATTTTATAATATACTAAAGTAATTACTTACTTTTAAATTCTAGAAGTATTATTATTATAAGCAGTATTAGGTCTTTAGAAACTATTATATTAACCTAGTTCTATATAAGATAAATTGCTTTAGATTTCTTTTCTTAGGTTTTAAGAAGTAAGGTATAGTTTACTTAGTTAGCTACTATTATATCTATAAGAAGAAAAGGCAGAGATATTATTATATTAGGACTTAGTTACTTATCTAGGTTAACTAAGTGCTATATATTATATATATAACAGTTAACTTAGAGCTAGATATACTAGCTTGCTTAATCCTGTTAGTTTTATAGTATATACTATATTACTAAGATACTTATAAGTAAGCTGCTTATTAGTATAAATACTTCTGCTATAAGAAGCTTGTAGGAGTATATTAGGAAAGGTTAAGAAGTTTAGAGCAGCTAAACAGAGGCTTTCTAGCTCTTTTGTTTATAGGGATTAATTTAAAGTAATCCTTTAAAGCTCTAGGCTTATAACTATAGAGGAAATAAGAAGCTAAGAGTATATTTAGGTAATTAATATATTTAGACTACTAACCTTTACTAAGATTAGATAGGACAAACCTATATACAGAGCTATTATAATATATATCCTCTAGCTCTTAGGAGCAGCTTGGCTATAGGTTACGTGATCCTATAGAGGGCTGAGCCGCTTAGTGGAGCGTCACGAGATCTCTCGTGACGCTCCCAACTATCTACCTGTGCTGCTCTGCCGCGACACATCCGTATCTACATATTTTATCTAACGAACTAGTCACACTGATAAGTATCAAACGAGCTAGACTAAGTCAGTACTTTATAGCGGTTGTAAACCACTTATCAAAAGTACACTAAGTGTTGTGAGGCAAGGAGCTGACTACAAGTATCTCGGCTTTTCCCACGTGAGAACTCCTCTTACAGTTACTCCCATATAAATTAAGGCTAACCTAAAAGCGGATCATACAGATGTTTTGGCGTGCAGAACGATATGTAGCTGTGTCCAGCAAATATCTCGCCCTTAAGTACATAGTACGCGCCGACACGAATTCCTGGTGGTTTAGAGCCCAGTTCTTGCGAAAAAAACTCGTCCCTGAATATAAGAAGCGGTAGTAGAGCTCATCAAGTGTTTCTTTTTCAGCTGCCATATTGCCACTCCAAAATTGAGGCTTTGATGAATTCGAATCAGTAGACGGTGGGGCAAAATTTGGCAGTCGTTGGGAAATACGTTGCTGAAAGCCGCAATCTGATAACTCAGTTCACCGCAGGGTTCGTCGGAGTATAGTGTGATATTGGCTGATGGTGGTGTGGAGCAAGCCCACTGGTAGCTACGTCCTGATCTCTGATGAAAATCCCCAGCGTGGCCCAAATTGGTCAGGCAAATCGTTTATTCTCTTTGACACATACTTGCTCTCTTTGATACAGCCGGGCTCTTCATACACTGCACAGTAACAAACGTCATTCTCGGGTGTTTCTCTATCAGGCCCCATGAAGGAGCTATTAAATGTATCAAATTCTGCCGTGAAACTAGCAAGGTCCCAGCATCCATTTACAACGTTATATGCCGCATTAACAGAATCGGTGGCAAGGCTGAGCGTAGATTGGAGCATTGAGATAGAGCTCAGCAGGCAGATTACCTTGCTTAGAGTCAGCGCTACGTTTTTCGAATTATTGATACTTAGCTGACCTTCTTCGAGGGCTTCACGATGGTAAAGTTCGTGCTGTCAACTTGATTATCTCTTGGAATGATGAACAGATACGATAGACCCGATTTTATAACCTACTACTGTTGATTTCCTCTGGCAGCTTCCATCTCGTGCACAGTTAGTTTGTTCTTGCTTGCTGCTACACCAGCAAGCACTTCTTTGTTTCCTTAGTTCTATGCTGCCTATAGATAGGTAGCTTCTGCTCGCAGATAGATTCATAACAATTCATCTAGTCTCTGCATTCATGTGGTTCTTCAACTGCGGTAGAGAGATTAAAGCTCTTGTATAGCATCTTGATGCGCCTACATAATACATCTCTGTGCTAATTGGCGTCTTCTGGCTGGCGATTCATGAGTGTGGTGACGCATCCTGTCAAGTTATCGACGACACATTTCAGCGTTGCACTAGTACTGTATAAAAGATTCACGATCAGCAATACCATGGCCTACATAACAAGGGACTGTCAAGAGACCACGGTCCTCAGGTTCAGAGGAATGTGATGGCGTTTTCGTTATTGTGTTTCAGCCTCACAATCATCCCTCTCTACAGAGACCCTATCAGATGAGTGAGATGGTTCGTGTGTTATGATCTACTCGATCATATCCGTCTGCTGCTGTGTCGCTTCCATAATAGTACTGTGGCCGTGAACTGCATCAGTGGGTGGTCTCAGTGGAGTGTCTTTGCGAAATCTGAGATAGTCAAGAGGTTTTGCTATGAACACTTAGGCCGAGATGATGATATATCGGGAATCAGGTGAACGTAATACGTCAACGATTTCAGACTAGCACAATAGCTTCCACAGCCACGCCAGCAGCCTGCAGTGATTCTGGTAAGACGAGGGGTTTATGTGGAACCATGTCGTAGCTTTCGACTCTGATACCTACCTCTCTGAGAGGGAAGGTCGGGTCTTTCGTGGAAGCACCTGTTGTTCGATCGAGCAATGCGCCCATGTATCCGTCGATGTATGTTAGGTCGTTGATATCTTGAACCACAACCTTGTATCGGAGAGGATTGGTTTGTTGATAGATGGACTCTCCGTTCATGATACCTTGGACGTAACATGCGCCAACTACCAAATACTTGGGTCGGAGACCGTCGCTCACTGGAGCTTCAACAGGTCGCAAGACTAGCGGTTTGTGACAGCCCAGAATAATACTGACAACGTCCCCCGGTTGTGTACCAGCAGGTGCAATGCCGATATAGTTGCAGCTCGTCTTGACGAAGCACGCGCTTTGTAGCATGGTCATGATAATCGAGACGAACTTCAGTATCAGAAATTTCGAATTGACGAACTCTTCCCCGTCTGCTTCATCTTTTTCTCCCCACCAAATGGCTTCGAGCCATCTGCAGCATATATCCAGATCCGGCTGAGCAGTTGTGGTGGCCATCGTGTCTGATAGACGATCTTCTGCTAGCATCCGGCAGTAAGCCTCGGTCACACTCTGTCCAGTTTTGTACAGGTTGGTAGATTTTTCCGGGACGGCTTGATGGACAGCAAGAACTGCCTAAGATGCTCCCATTGGGGAATCGGAGAGTCCATTGGACAATTCTGAACTGTCGAGACTTTGCCCACAATCAAACCGGAAGCAATGCATTGATCATCTAAGAACTCCGGGCTGGCTGAGATGAACCCGCAGGCGCTCCAGAGATAGGTTTGACCTATGAGAGAATTGGTAGGAGTTGACCAGTCAGGACACCAAGATGGAATGTCGAGAGATCTGCTTGACAGCTCACAGCATCGTAGTAAGTCAAGACTTAGATGTTTCGTGGCTTTGCGTCGAACCACATCTTTGTAAACCTCTTCTACAGCACACGAGTAGTCCGGCATCATGTGCAGGCTCAAGTCCTGACTACCCAGAAGTCCCAGAAAGGCATAGATCATATCTCGTGGATCATGGCAACTTAGTTCGCGGACGCGATGACGAATGGTGATAACAGGCACCTCGGCCTTCCAAGGCATAAGCCTGCTGTTTCCCAGGTTCCTAGCTCGAACCATGACTCGTACCCAGTCATTGCGTGAGATAGGTGCCAGTGACACATTATCTATCGGCTTGGACGAAAGACTTGACACACTTGACCAGAAGTCACGCTCTGCGAAGGTCAATTGCCCGCACTGTACCACGATATCTTTTGCCAATTTCACCTCTTGCTGGATCCAGACTCGTCCAAAGTAGGGGCGATTTAAGAGATTGTAAACGATACGAATTTGTTCGTGTTGCCATGGTATCGGTTTTCCACGATTTGCCCAGCCGTCCGGATCTTTACCGACAGGCTGCGTTTCAAGGGTGTACCAATCGACGATCCGCACCTGCCGAGAGATATTCTCTAGCAAGGCGAAAGCCTTGTCGCTGTCGTCGTCCTCTTCCCCTAACCAGGCCACAACTCGAGTGGCAGAGGTGTATATTTTGTGCATTATAGAGACCTGCAAGGATCGCTCGACGTTATTCCCCTGGTCAATACACAAAGCATCGATCCACAACCTGCGAGAGACACTTGTCTGTCTCAAGTACCTCAGCGCTATACCCAGGTTATGTGTAACTTGAGCAGTGCCTTGCGTGCGAGATTTCAGGCTCGAGATTGACACCGACGCGTGCGAATCGTCTTCTGAGCCCCATACGTACGAGAGCGATTCGTATCCGGGCTGTAGGTCCTGTCACAATGTCAAAATCTAGTGACCTCTTATGTTTGAGAGGAGTACGAAAGCATGGCTAAGAAATGGCTCACTAACATTCAGCGAGCACGTCTCAAATATCACATTGATATCGTGGTCGAACTCCCCAGGCTGTAATGCCGCGATCCGAATTTCACGACTGGGATCGACAAGCGTGGAATATTTGTACTCAGTCATTGTGATGGAGATCTGTGATGCTAGATTATGTTAAGCCATGAGTAATATGGAAAGTAGCAAGGGAGGGCAAACAAGGCAGGCACGCGGTTTGAACCCGCCTTACCTAGAGAGGCTAGGCCGAGTATTACAAGACCATACATGTGATTAGAGATGTATTCCATGCGTAAGACTGCGCGACCTAGTCAAACCCAGCGATATGAGACTGATGAGAATCATGGGGGAAGCGAACACACAGTAAATATTTGATGGGGAGCCATGGATTTGAAAGTCCTCCCGAGCATTTGCACATAATTCCATACATGCCGAAGAATAGCACTTCACTATGTGCTACAGAGAGCATGAGAACTTCAATGGTACCATCTGCACCAGTAGTTACGGCGGCAAGTACGCCAAAAATGCATCAAACGCCGTCGCTGTGCAGCACATGCAAAGTAACAAGTTACGCCCTTAGCTCACCGCAGCTTCTGCCTCTTCCCTGCTGGCTCAACACTTACATTCACAGCTGTACTCTGGCCAAATTTGGAGCCCTTTGCTTCCGCGATGGCTCGGCCAGCTGTAGAAGGACGGGCGTGCTTCTTGTTTGCTTTCCTCTTCTCTACTGTCGATGGCGCCTCGATGACGAAAGAAAATATCTCGCGCTCTGGTCTGCTGCGCCTGCTTCGTCGCCGATGGGCGACCTCGGTTTCGCCCTCACTGTCTCCAGAAGCATTCTTCGTAGGCTTGCTTTGCGACCGAGTGGCACGTTTATGCTGCTCCGTACCGGTGTTGTTGGCGGCCGTGTCGTCCACCTCAGACCTGTCAGCCTCTTCTTCTTCGATAGCTTCTGTATAATTCCACATCAAGCTCAATTCACCCCTGGCTGCCGCAGTAAGCCATAGGCTACCTAGAACGCCTGGTACAAGATAAAGAAGGGCAGGTTGAGCGTGGTCCCAGATCATCATGACGCCCAGTGTTGCAAGCAAGCCAAGCACGTATCCGATCAGGCCAGCCTTGAAGTAAGTTTTGGGGAACGTGAAAGGCGCCTCAGGCCTCTTGTCGTCTTTTACCCAAAGCGGTCGTCCAATCAAGGAGTGAGTCCAGAAATGATCGCTCCAGCGTCCCGCGAGTGGAAAGTACTCCGCCTTTTGGGTGGTCTCAGGTTCTCCTGCTAATGTTGCAGATGTGTGCCTTTGGCGTCGAAGGTAGAAAAGGTACAAATCGAAGCGAAGTGCAAGGCCAATGACAATTCCTGGTAAGACCACATCGCCCAGGCCGAGCATGGCATGGGACGGAGCTGAGTTGGGATGGTTTGGGTCGCCAGGACGAGGGAACATGAGTTTGATGGGAACATCAAGGGATTTAGCTACAGTCACCATCATGGGTCTATAGCCTTGTCAGCAAAGTGTCGCAGGACGTTTTGGTGCACACGTACGTGTAAAAGACGAAGTAAATGTCATAGAAGAACAGCGCTCCAAGAATAAGACTTCCTGTGGCGAAAGTAGTTGGGCTCATGAGCTGCAGTGCGCCATAGGAAAATCCGAATCCAAGGAGATTCGTAAGGTACCACGGCTTGTCCACAAAGTTGAAGTATGCCACAACACACATTCCGGTCAGCGCACCCACGATTCCGTGCGCTCCAATCTTGAATTTGGCAGCGAGTGCGCGGTACCAATACAGCTTCAACGACCATTTGTTTGCTGGCATAGCTCGATCGTTCCAGACCATCTTTCGCAGACTGTCGTTTAATGGTGTCCTTGCCAAGAAACCGGGTAGAGGTGTGCTGAGCACCTTCCTGTCTTTGGTACCGCCCACAACTGGCACAGCCTTCTCTTCTTTGCTGTTGATATGGTATAATATGCCATTAATGACATGTCGTCGTGGGAAGATGATTGAGTGGCCGATGTCCAGAACGTCCGTGACGAGCTTTGAGACGGAGAAGACGCCGAAGATGGCGAAATAAGCATTAAGAATCTTGTTCAACAACGTCGGATCATTCATCCACTTCAGGAGGAAGTACAGCCCCGAGAGTGCAATGCCTGCGAAGAGTGGCATGAGAATAGCGTCCTTGGGAGACAGACCCTCCATGTTATGCTGCTCCTCTTCCTCTTCATCGTCATCGCTCGATTCG
The DNA here is from genome assembly GCA_022609225.1 of Boeremia lycopersici. Classification (NCBI taxonomy): domain Eukaryota; kingdom Fungi; phylum Ascomycota; class Dothideomycetes; order Pleosporales; family Didymellaceae; genus Boeremia; species Boeremia lycopersici. The sequence continues at coordinate 6,855 of JAGKPY010000022.1, forward strand.
TCATCGTCATCGGCATCCGATCCCTTGCGAAGCAGGGCTTTGCGATCCTTCTTCTTCGAGGGCTTCGCGGCTGTGGATGGGCGGGAGAGCGAGGCGTGCGCGCCCGTGTAGATAGGGAAGAGGGCAGAAGCGATCAGATGAAGATACGTTGGTAGCATGGGTCGCGCCTCTGCGAACTCGTAGGCGAGACGCTCGAAGATCTGGGCGACGAGTGTGGGCTCGGCGTCTGCCATGGTGGCAGGAGTAGGTGGTGCGGCCTTGTGTGAAGATTCCTGTAAGAGATGGATAATAGCAGTGGGTAGAAGGCAGCGCGTGAGCCGCTAAAGAAGGTAACTTCGACCTTTATATGGTGGCAGTGCAGTGTTTTGTGAGCAAACTCGGAGTGAAAGTAAGGTCGCGATCCGCGACGCGCAAAGCAATGCTTCAGCAGCTGTCAGAGAACACGGTGTCCTGTACTGCGATCCACATGCATTCGAGTTTGGTAGAAACAAAGCGAAAGTAGTTTTGCCACGCAACTAACACACCATGAGAGCAAAAGTGAAAGCACGCGCCTGCAATGCTGGTTGATCTCGGATATGCGGTTGTCAAACAAACGTAAGTTGCGGGGCTGCAAACAGATCAAACATGACATAGTCTCGCTTAGCTCTTCTCTTGTTTGCATTTTTGGTTCCTTCCCGCACCGTTCACGATCTGCGCTGCAGGGACAAAGGATCTGCACGCAAGGCTGTGGTCGCCACAAAAACACGGGTCAAAATTAAGGTGGCTTTTTGTTCTGCATTGTTTGAGGATGATCGTCATATCCAAAGCGTTTGACCTTGTCTATACATCCGTCATAGACGCGAATGTCAGGGGTATCACGGGATTTCTGTAATCGATGAGTACCAATGTAGTGGATGAGGTTGGAGACGTTAGGTGACATGCGTAGATGTTTGCATTGCTTGGAGATAGTTGGTATGTATGTATGTGTGTGCCATGTGGGTGCTACTGGAACCTGGCGCTGCTGGCTGATTGTGCTATCTACACCACCGACATCCTTCCCCTTTGGTGATGATGAGAGCAGCCTGCTATGCCCAGATGAGAAGGAAAGCGTGTGCGTCGTACACTCGTTGTGTATGGATATCTTAACGGTAAAGAAAGAAGAGGCGGACAGCGAAGCCCCAAAATAGCAATCTAGGTTTACCGCAGGCTGGAAGTAATTACAAGTTCATAGTGAAGCCGTTGCGCCGGCTAAGTGAAACAAAGGGAAGATCGTGGAATCGCAAGTGGTAAGACCGGCTATACCACGCGACGTCAACCAGGATATAATGAAGAACATGATGCAAATGCTGAACATAGTTGAAGAGATCCCATGTTAAGCAGTCGAAGGGGTGCTAATGGAGAGCGAGTCAGACTGGTGTAGAGACGCGGCTGATGGGTACGACCAAGTCACGCAGCATGTCAAATGACATGCCATCGACATGCACTCTGTGCTGTGACTCAATGAATACATCGTGCACATTGGATAGTGCGGCACCCTCAAAGGGTGAGATCGCAGTCATCCTCTTTCCTTTTGGTGGTGTAACTGCCGCAACAATCCTGTCCTTCATGTCAGGCGGAAACAGGTTGGAAAGAGGGCGCTTGTATTCGAAGTAGGACGCCGTCGAAGCGGAAGATGAGATAGATGGTTCCGAGGAAGAGGTCAGCTGCGGCCGCGATGAGTGTGATGACGGGTAGTAGTCGGTATCGTCATCGTGAGGTGGAGAGTAAGGCTCAGTCGGTGAGCACATTAGCGTTGGTGGATTGGGAAATTGGAATCCCTTTGCAGTGTGAGTCTGCTCGGAGGGTGTGGACGAGAACAGGAAGGAGTCATTTGATCCGGCATAGTAGCCTAGGATTGAAGCTGTGCTACCATTGCTAGTGACCTTGGAAATGGCATTTTGGGTGTACAGGTCAATCTCAGGCAGCGCAGGCACCTCGTCATCCTCTGAGTCGTCAGTGGAACTCCATGCAGAGAACGCACTCTGCAGCGGTGGTCGGACAGGGGGGATGCTGATGACTCTAGGGGCTTCTGTTGGTTTCCGTGCACCTTTGTTCGGCGACTGAGGGGGAGTGCGCAACTGGAAAGACAAGTCTGGACACGAGCGAGGCGAGGTCTGATCAAGGGGTGACGTGTAGGTCGGTATTGATCTGAGCTGGGCCTTGATGAAATTTGCCAGGTTCGCAGAGTAGTCTCCCAGGGGGCTTGGAAGGCCGTCAGTGGCCGCTGGACCATTCCTAGTTGGTGCAACTATTGTGGATGTACTCTTGTCAGTAGAGTCAGAGGGATGTCGAGAATGATTGGCTTTGGCTGTTTGTGGTCTTGATGATTCATGTTCCTGGTACGAGCTATCGAGATATTTCAGATGGTTCCGAGGGTCGAAAGTGGTGGCGTTTTGTTCATTGAGCAGCCTGATTTGGCGGCCGCGTTTCCGGTTACGAACTGCAGCCTTGCCTTCGGCCATCATCATTCTTGCTTCTGCGGTTGAACATCCCAATGCTTCGACAAAGGGGACAGAATTGCTCCTCTGTCTGTTGGCACTGGGTCTTGGGCTCCTGTCCCTTGAGCACGGTGATGAGTGTCGATATTCCATCGTCTTGAGTTTTTGTGTTTTGCAGTGGTCTGATTTATGCGTGTAAGGCGAACGTCATCACTTCCAGGGCTAGCGACTGTCTTGTTCGCGTCTATAGTCCTGTTGATTTCGAGAGAGTGACTTAACCGTCTGGAGGTCGATGTATTCCAGGTAGTGAATGAGAGGATAAAAAGTGTGGAAATTGCGAGCGGAGGGGGCGGAGAGCAAGTTGCTTATGTTTACAAAATCAGTCGGTGCAGGCGGATCAGGCTGATATGAGTGAGCCTGCCCTTTTATAAAGCGAAAAATAGAGCGGCACCACGAGCCGACAAGTTCCTATGGCTGTGCACATGACGTTTACGAGAAGCATGGGCAAGTCTTGCACGGCCTTGGAAAGGCGCGAAAGCAGGAACGAACGTATCCACCCCTGAATAGCGTGTGCTCCACCTTGCTGGATGCCGCTAGTCTTCACCCAGCGTTTCGCCCGCTAACCAATCAGCAGTAGCAAGCCACATACCACTCTCGTCCGCCGTATCCGCTAGGCAGTAACGTTGTGGCAATTCCTGATCGATCCCTGCTGGTGCTGCTCTATTGAACAGGTCGCTTGATGGCAGAATACGGAGACCCTAGACACCGCCGGTTGCTGTCAGTGTTGCAGCGAGACTCGTGCCCAGTCGTGTTTGCGATCTCTCAATGTCGCACTGTCGCAGCAAGCGAGGCCGCTGCTACTAAGTGATCATCACGATCGCCGTCATCCTTGCCCTTCTTCGCGTGTCTGCGTTTCTTTGGGGCCTGATCAGCCCTGTCACAAACTTGAGGCCCGTCGTCCGCCTGAAAACCCTCTTTTCTGACTGGATCGTCTCCCGTCACAGCTAAGATTGAAGTGAATCGATCAGCGCTTGTCCGCGGCGCTCCTCTCCGCGGGCACACGCAAGACCACACAAGACACGTCCCCCGACCAGATCCTTCGATTGCGCGCCGATGAGCGCATTGTGGGACTACCAACAGGCAAAGCGCGCTGCGGCAACTGAGTACCAGCAGCCGCCGTGGGCTCTTTGGTGTTTGTTGCCCTGCCAAACTGATACAAATGGGTAGCACAAATGCGTACTCGCAATGCACACTTCAAAAAAAGTCATCGGTCCGACGGCATGGCACCGGCACCGAGACTGAGGCACCACGACGCCAGATCCAGTAAAAACCGTTGCGACTCGACCGAGCGCCATTATCGGCACCTGAACTCTAAAAGCTCGTTGCGTGGCCTTGGCACCAGGATGCGTTAGCTGCCGCAAACCTGGGAGCCGGACTCAACACCATGGCTTGGTCGTCTCTTGAGCAATAGACTCTGAGACAGCTCCGCCTCAGTAATTGCTCAGCACTTGCTTGTACTTCAAAATGAGACCGACCTCCAACCTTGTCGTAAGCTCACACAAACTTACGTTTACATGGTGCCGGTTGTGCTGCGGGCTTTCTCGGCCCAAAATGGTCGGTTTCAAGGGCGGCCGTGCAGCGAGCCGAGTATTTGGAGGCCGCTCGGGTGTCTGGGTGTGCATGACAGCTGGCTCATGACTGCAACTGCCAGAGTACCGAATTTCCGCAAAACAATTCCATGCGTGACATCACCAAAACCTGCAGATAGGGCCAAAACCGAAACACCCCGTAAACGGCCGCAGCCAACGCGCGGTTCGGCCGTCGACAAGCTCTATACATGTTCACCGAAACAAAGGTACTGGCTGTCAAACCTTGTCGCTCATTTGCTCAAACGCGCAGCAACGCTGATCAAGATCGTACGTGTTCAGGCAGCGACTTCTTGCGTTACAATTATCTCCACGTGTTTCACTAGGCTCAATGGTAGGCCCTACTTACGGCCGCCTTCAAGGGGAACCTCAATCGAATCCACCTTCACCTACATCGCCCCTAACTACTTTGGTCTATTTTGGGTTCCTATCTATCTCGTTGTCCATTCCCATCACGCAAGCAACTGTTTCATTGTATCGCATCGGAACTGCCATACAGTCTACCCACCCATAGAGCCAATGTCCATGGCAGGAACTATCGCCGGTATCGCGCTCCTCGCTGTTGTGCCAGCTTTATTTCTCGCAGGTCGACTTGCAGCAAAGAAGATTCAAAGCTTATCGTGGTCACTAGATGATACATTGTTGGTCATTGCTCTGGTAAGGCCTGAACACTATCAGTGGTGGGCAGAACTCTGATGTGCAAGCTAGATTTTTCTCTACGTTGTTGTGGCAGCGTTCGGCATCTGCAAGTCATGCTCTATTGTTAGGACCAAAGCCTGCTAATACTGCGAAGTCATAGCAACCGGGCAAGTTAGTCAGCAAACACGAACGGCAACTTTTGTTGAAATGCAAAGGACTCTCTTCGTAAGGGATTGATCGTTGCTAAGTTGTGTGTCTGACACTCGCAGATCCTGTGGTTCTTTCGGAGTCCAATGGCTGTCGAACTTGCCCTGACTAGATGTGCTGTCTTGATCTTTTTCATCCGCACTCTGTATACCAAGATGTTCCCATGGCTGAGACGGACTGGTACTTGTCCAAACAGCACACCTTTTCTACTACAGAGACATTTTGTTGACACCTCGCACAGCATATCTCTGCATCGCGCTCTCAACAACATCGGCTATCATAACCGTTGCAGGCATGCTCATACGCTGCCGGCCCTTGCATCGTAATTAGGAGTTGCCGGTACAAGACCGGCATTACTGTTTCAATGTTGGGCCTCTCTGGATCACAATGTCTGCGGTCGGGGTCAGCTTGGACATCATCACCTGGATCACACCTCACTACGTGGTGTGGAGATTGCGGCTACGCTTAGCTCATAAGACCGGTATCACTACTATCTTCGCCATTGGAATACTGTTCGGTGCCTCACTTAGTGGTCTTTCGATCTCACTAACAAGATACAGGACAATCGTTGTAGGCGCTTTTCGTATCACCGCCATTGCAGATGTTTCCTTCAGTGGAGATACGACCTATAGCGCAAGTACCTTGATGTTCTGGTCTCTTACACAAATGAGCACAGGTGTCGTTGTTGCTTGTCTACCCCACATGCGTCCACTGTTCGACATGATCATGCCAAAGATGATCACTCGCAACAACACCTACAACAACACATGTAGCAGTACAGCCTGCAGCCGATCGCAGACAACAAGACCCACCTCAATTGCCATCACGACAGAGATCGAGGTAAAGATCATCCCGCCATCCCCACATCATTCGGCGCCCTCACATGATGGATATTAAAATCCTTAGGCTCTGGTATCCGAAGTGGTGCGGCCGTGACCCATGCCTCGGCTGCGTGTCATACTTGGGCGAGAGAGGTTCTCCCCGGCTGGTGGGCTATCGTGCCAACACATGTGTGGGGTCGTTTGCATCACACTTTTTTGCTTTTTGCTGGTTCGGCCAACCATATTCATTTCAGTCTTGATGAACCAAGAACAACATTGCTTTCGACATCCTAGTATCCATGTTTCTATTCGATCACGGAGTCGCATTTTTGATCACCCCTCAGCAACCACAAGGCTCGACCAACCTGTTGCCACTACGTGCGATATCTGCTTGCCCCTCAAGCCCACTACCTCTTCGAATTCCTGCAGAAAGTCACACGACTTGCCTAGCCCCAGCTGACCCTGCTCTCCACATCCAGCAGCAAACACGGCATGTTCTCCGACCTCATTTCTCGCAGCAACCAAGACATGGCCAAACCCTACAGCAACATCATAGGCAAATGCAGCCTTCCCATTGATATATGTATTGAGACACTTGATGTCTTCGTCTTGCATGCTGTCGGCCCAGATTACAGTTCCCATGTTTTCTTTGAAATCAGTGTTGTAGTCCGAACTATGCAGCACGGCCAGTTCTCCTGCTGTACCCGGGCTTGCCTGGCCCCACAGAAACAATTCGCCATCTTCGCTAACAGCTGCTGTGATGTAGCCACCTGATGCTATCTTTGCGATGCGTGTCTCAGAGAGATATGGCACCGGCTCGAAATTTGATGTTCCACTATAGGGACGGCCCAGACAAGCAGGGTAGCGTGGGTCTGAAGTGCGTGTATGCACTCTGCCGTCTCGGTCTAAAGCTGTTGCAGTCGTTGCATTTACGACCAGCTGTATCGGCGCGAATTGGGCAACACATTCAATAGGTGCCTCTGCGGCGCAGTAGTCTTTGAGGCCTTGGAGGTCTCCGTTGTAGCTTATCGTTCGGGGTCCGGACATTGCCATCGCCGAAACCTTGCGACACTCAAGACCCCCTTTCGCCGAGGACACGATGGTATCCGGCCCAGGTTCCTCTTTACCAGGTACTGTGGCCGATTTTGGATTGCAGACCAGAAAGAGCAAATTGTCGCTGCACATCTTCATTTCACCGAGTGAGTGAAACAGCCAACGCGGCATCGTCCACGTGTTTACATCACGATACTTGCCCCCCAGCTTGGCCTTCTCAGCTGGTGTGGCAAAGGTAGTGACCATGCCATCGGCTACATAGCCTCGTACGCCGTCGTGCATCGCAGCGCCGAAGAAGTGCAGATGCTCTCCTGGTTTCAATAGGGATTGCCCCATAACGGCAGGGCTGAAAGCCCTGTATTGGAGGAGGTCACGTTGCTGGGCGGGGTTTAGACTTGTTCCGAGATAGGTCATTGAGCACGTTGTGTCGCGGTTGAGTGTCGTATATATGAGGTCGCACCATGATGACCACAGGATCTTGATCTCGGTGTTTGTGATGATGGGCACTGGTGCAGCGGCATTCACCGCTGGGTCCGCTGGGTCGACGCCAAACCTGTAAAGAGTCTGTGGCATACTGATTTTGCCAAAGTTGGGCCTCAACTCCACGATACCAGGCGTGATAGACGACACCAACTTCCTTTACTAGCCACAGAAATTCGAATCTGGCAGTCCGTCTGTGGCGGTGCGTAATGTCGGTTAGGTGTGAAGATACGCGACCCGTGCACTTGCCTGACTCGGCACTAGACAAGGATCTAGGTATCCTAACCATCTCCGCAGACACGTCAACACCGTCAAAGATCTACACTCTGACCTCTCTTAACATTACTCTCAACTTCTCTGCTCCGTCCGTGGAACACAAGGATTCTCCGTCTCTCTGAAACAAGGCCAGTACTTCTGGAAACACGTCCACCCCGCCTTTTCGTCGATCGCGCGTGCGCATTATTATGATGTCACGGTCTCGATACGAGACAGGGATGATATCGATACCATCTCGTGTTTCTTCTCCATACCCAAATCCCGGTTGCTATGATCGGAGCTGGGTTGTTGACAAGGAACATGAAAGATCTGTAAATGCTTATTGATTCGATGAATCCTTTGAGATCCATCACATTATTGCAGAGTATTGGCCGCTCGGTAAGCACCCCATTTGTTGGCACATTGTGTAAAAGGAAATCCCAACCCGGCTCCTAACTCCCGAGGACATTTGACTACGGCCTTAGATTCTGAGCTTGACTCGATGTTTGTCTGTGTCTCCGATTCGCCTTCGCGTGCATCGTCACACGGTGTAATTGCAGCCCTAAAGGCAGCGCCGGGAAGCGGTCAATGCCGCAGCCACACCATGCCCAAGCGCTGGAAAAAAGAAAACAGCGACCCCTTGGGTACCAACCCGCCATAAGTCGACTGCCACCAGGAAGCGAAGGAGCCTATTTCGACGTCGTTAGCTTCGGGCGACGCTCAGGCTTATCATGCTCGGTATACGTACCCTCCATAGGACCGAACTCCGCGAAGCCCAACGCTTCAATTACCCAAGGTGCGATGACGGTGAGGACACCGAGCGCAATGATGGTGCACATGACCGGGTGCTGGATGACGAAGCCCTCAATCTCGTTTGCGACATCCCATGCTTTGTGGTAGGCATCGCGGATCACTGGCCCAAGTTTGTCGTGCGCGCCTTGCAGCGCAACTCCCAACTTCTCCAGTACTTTCTCCGCCAAGTATTCTTTCCAGCCATACGGACCGACTATAGAATTGAGTTCGTTCTTGAGTGCAGCACCTGCCTTTTCAGCGCGAAATAGGGCGTTAACGACTTCATCTGCGACGTCGTCGAGCGGGTGGGTATGAAGGCTATGTACGAGCACTTGCTTCTCGTCTGGGCGGGGTTTGTCCTCGGCCGCGACGCCTGTGATGCAGTCGACTATGGCAGTGATCAGGAGCGACATTATGCGGTGGTTAATGATAGTAGTGCTCTCTCTGCAGGCGCACAAGAGATTTAGAAGATACAACCTTAGCGCTGTGGCTTTACTGCGCCGCAATAAGGAGTGAAGGCAAGCAAGGGCAAACGACCATAGCGAATCATTTTTCAGACGCCGCACTCAACGAAGCCTCAGGAGTTTGAGGGTTCTATGCAGCTATCTATATTCATCTTTTACAGCTCTGCCGCCTCAGCTTTCGGATTCCGACCATCCCGCATGTCGCGCATGGCTATATCCAAATTATCCTGGCCCTATACACGCACGCCATGCTTCCAGCTCAAAGTGTACAGACGAACTTGCTAGTTCCCCGCCTCTCTGAACGCCGCATCTTACCGTTCGCTTTTATCGTATTTCCCACAGCAGAGTTGGTGTTGACAGGTATCTGTATCTTCGTTCATCTCCCGAAGCAATGAGATATGACACCAACTTCTTAAGTCATGCCTAGACGCTGTAGGTATGCAAAGAGCGACTGTTCCGGCACGGTACCACCGTACATCGATTGCTATCTTGCTGCAAACGAAGCTGTATCCTCAACATTAGCAACGATCTGTGACTGAACGGTCCGTGTTTGCTTACCTAGCGCCGGACCATTTGGCATGAAGCCCAATAGATGGATAAGCTGCGGGGCTAAGAGGAACAACACGCCAAGCGCAATGATTGTACAAAACACCGTGTGTTCGCTCGCGAAACCTTCAATTGCCTCCGCGGCGGCAAGAGCCTTCTCATAGGCGTTGCGGAATGAAGGGCCAGTCTTGCTGTATACCTTGTGAATGATCGGTGCAAACTTCTCCAATAAGAGCTTGGCGGATTCTGTCGTTGCTATGGCTAAGACAGCTTTTAGTCCTGTGGCCGGTGTTGCAACGTTTGGAAGTCCGAGAACCAATATAGTCGCAAGTATTGAGTCTGCAACGACTTGATTTGAAGCCACACCGTTGATATGACCGAGGATAGCCTTCAACCGTGCAGCCATTGTAAAAGAAGGACGAGAACTTGGTGTTGTCGCAAGGCAGATAAGGTGCTGATAAGGGTATGTTAAGCGCTGGTGGCTTGACTACGCCTCACGATGAGGTGAGAGAGGAACGGCCCGTACCGAGCGGCCTGCAACATGCGTATGTACGCAATCAGATGAGAGTCGGGGAGGAAAGTTCATCGATACAGCTACATTGTGAAGATGGTACTAACGAATCTGGCCCGGTGATCAAATCCGCTACCACACTGAAGATGAACAATGTTGACTGCACAGTTTGTCCCTCTAGAAGATACATACTTTACTGGAAACTTCTCTGTTCCGTGCACCTACTATATGAGAACGCACAGTCAACTAACTGCAACGTCACTCACAACACAGGAGTTCAAGTTCAACATGCCTACAGAGCACGAGCGTCCTGAAATGTTTGCACCTAGCAAGACGCAGCGATCTCGTAATGAATCAGCTAACGAGCAGCCATTGGTACGAAATCAAGCAATCCCTCGAAAAGAGTCCCGGCGTGGTGCTCTTGGCCGATATCATCATGATCTACACCGTAAGTACTCGGCTGACCTACAAGCGCAAATTCCGTACCAGGCGTCCGCTTCAGCAGCTGCGCAGTCACTGCCACCTTTGCTTCAAGTACCGCTCGATGGTATCTATCTGACTAGTACAGCCCAGCAGCCCCAGGGCCGACAGCTGACAACCTCACAGCAGTCTCGAAATGTCAAGACGAATAGGCGGACAAGCCGAATCGTTAACGGTGTAGTGTACACAGGCTCGGTTGAACCGACATCTATCGACACTTCCTCTCAGAGTACCTCTCGAGACAGTGCGCGGGATCAGGATGTTGTAGACTATAAGCCCATTCACCGAGATCCCCATCATAATAGGCCTCGCCAACCAAACGCATCGCACCCGCAGTCTTCATCTGCACCGCGCTCACAATTTCTGGCTCCACCACCTGCACTCGCACCTCGACGACATCAGCCCATTAGCCGTCCACGACCAAACACTTTGTCGCACTACTACCCTGTGTCTGGTCCACCACATGCACTTGACACGGCCCCCGGTGTAACTTCCTGGGGCATGCAGGTCAACCACCAGACCACAAGGCCTCATCATGAACCTCATCATACCACGCAGATCTCGCCTCCACCAGTCGAGCTCCCAGTAATCGAGCCAACCCTCGAGCTAGAAGCCGGCGCCGACGGAATCCCGCCCCTAGAACTAGAGGCGGGCGCTGACGGCGTCCAGCAGCACGAACTCCCTGCCGAAATCGCAGAGTCTCCAGTACAAATACCGGTGCTTGAAGAACAGAAGCCGGCTGCGCCGGTGTATGAGTTCTTCAAGCAGGCGCGCACTTGGGAGTTTGAGGATGTGAGTGAAGCGTATGGGAAGTTGCTTGAAGAAGAGGCTGCGGCTCGTAGCCGTTATGAGTGAAAACTTTCAACGACGTTGGAGGCAAATATTGTCATTAGCTGTGTGTGAGAACGAGAGAGGAAGTGTGTTTTTCCTACGTATTGTCTATCATGGTCGAAAATGGGAAGTTTCTACACAAAGGACATTAATTCTATCTAGTGGTATTTGTAAGTGCGGGACACTGATCAATAAAATGCTCGAAACGATTCTGCAGCTGTCCTTGTGAACGTTTTTCAGACGTGGCCTTTGTGAACAATGTTCATGCTATCGTTGTAAACTTATCTCACTTAGAGTTAAAGACACAGTGATGCGTGTGGTGAGAACGAAGAAGCAAACAGGAAGCTGCAAATGAAGTACGAATTCGAAGAGAACTATAGCCTCCGAAGAAAAATACCCGAAACCGAGGAGCTTCATATGAATGGAAGGATGCAAAAAAAAAAGACATTCCGTGGCGTATGAGTCCTTTGTCACTCCAGTGTACGTGACCTAACCCAACAGTCGATGATCCACCCACCTTGTCACAAGGGATGGAATTGCGTACATATCACAGTGGCACTTGATACTTCGTAGATCAAGAATCCATTGGGCTTGGTGACCGAAAGCTTAATGGTGCTTGACTGCAGTGCGACTCACCAAGCTTCATAAGGGAAGGATTGACACGACAAGCTTGTCGAAGCGCTGAAGTTCAAAGCAAAACATATGTGTTGTATTCCCAATAAACTTAATACTTAACCGATGTTCTTAACGTGGTTCGTAACCAAACATGTCCAGTCCGCACTTCCATAGTAGATACTATGCCCATCATTGTGCGTCAGCGCACCTGTGCTGGGAATCTTGTCGCCCAGCTGCCAGAACAGATCACCCGCAGACCCGGCATCCTTGAGTCCCAGACTCGTGCTCTGCCACTTGCCCTCAACCGGGCAGTGATCCGCCTCCTTGTCCACACCGTACTCCTCAAGCAAGCACGGCTTGTTGGCCTTCTTGCACGCCGCGGCGTGCGCAGTGATCCACGCATTGCCCCACTCGTTCGTCACGCCCCACGATCCGGGATACAGGTGGATGGTGCCGAAGCTGATGTTGGGCAGGGCCAGGTTGGCGGCGAAGTCGAGGCCCTCGCCGAACTGGTAGGGGTACGAGCCATCACCGGCCAGTCCGAAGCCCTCGTCGCCGATGGCGATCATGTGGTCGGTGTCGAGCGAGCGGACGTAGTTGGACGAGCTGCGGATCCAGTTTGTGAGGACGGAGGTGGCACAGCCGTTGCAGCGCGGCTCGTTGGCGAGCTCCCACGCGAAGATGGCGGTCGAGGTGCGGTAGCGCGATACGACGGCTTTGATGTAGGCTTGGTACATGGTTTGACACTTGGTGGACTGGTACCATTGAGAGTTGCTGCTAACACCGCAGGCAGAGAAGTATGCTGCCATGCCGCCGTAGTCGGTCCAGTTGTTCACGAAGTTAATGATGAGTTTCACGCCGTTCTTTTCGGCGGCCTTCACAACGGCGTCGAGGCGCTGCAGGCCATTGGCGCCAGTGTTGATGGTAGCTGTAGAACCAGAGAAGGATTGGAAATAGACCTGACCAGAGCCGGGTACAGATGTCACGTCGTTGAATCCCCATATACGCAGGATCTTGAGCCCGGATGAGGCGAAATGGCTCATGATGGTGTTGACATCGTTATCGTTGGTGAGGAAGGGGATCCAGTAGCTGTTTGAACCAGCATAGTCTAGTTTATTGCAATCAGCTATCAAACCTGTAAGCGTTGCACGTCAACTTACACTTTGTGACACCGTCGATGTTGAATTTGAGACCATTCGTCTTCGAGTACGAGGCGCGAGGAGAGACGTCATTCTTCGCAGCTGGTAGCGCGGCCACCGCAGCTACGAAGGAGAGAATCGTGGCAAGCTTCATAGTTGTGCGATTTCGGTCGTTGCAGTGATGCTTCTCCAGAAAGGGGATTTGCAAGACTTTTATACACAATTAACGGTAATGAGCTCAAGGTCGCACATGAAGTTGGCGGAGAAAAGCCCTCCGTTTCGAACCAGATTTAATCATTGCTGCGGGCAGATGACAGGACCCCAATGGTGGGGTTAGTATAGTCCATGCACTTTGGTGTTGTCGATCACAGCTTCCAGCGCTGTACAACAGGCAGATCTAGAAAGGAAATTGAGAGAATTGCTATAGACTTTGGAATAAGCAACCCAAATGGGTGCTGTTGTCGACGGATGAGAGACGCCCGGGCTAAGATAGACCAAGCGGCTGTTGCGAGGCGAATTGCAACCATGTCATGAGGTTCTATGTAGATTAAACAAGCGTGACCGTGTCTGGGATTATTTTATTAGCGAAGCGCCAAAAGTCGGGGTGCAGCGGATCGCACAATGTCAGGCACTTGCGTTCGAAACAGGAGACCCGGACGTTCTCCCCGTTTCGTTCAGATGCAATCGTTCATACGTGCATCTGTCATGCCTGTCGCTCCTGCTCGTTCTGAGCGGCTGTCCGGTCCGTTGCACGTGACATGATTGAGGAAGCTTTTTTATCTTTTCACAGATGATTGTAGGACCAACCACTAATTTTTCGAACGGCTTGTCGTCGTCCATTGACAATGGAACTTTCAGTGTTAAGTCTTGCTCTTGGCAGCATGCAGGTGGTGAAAGACAAGATCATGTGATCAGGAGAGACGCGTTAGCGCTGGGGTCCAACAAAAATAGATAAAGCCAGAACAGCTGGTAATCGTCCTACTTAAAGATAGCACAATCCTTCTACACGATGAGTTTGCATTCCACATGCTATGTCAGTGTTATAGGCGTGCTTACCAAGAAGAGCAAGGAGTCTCATTCTGCCGAAGGCAGCAAGTCCGCTGCACAACAAAGCAAGCTCGGCATCCGTAGCTGCTATACAGATGCTGCTCGGTATCCGTCTCTTTCCCTAAATGCTCATGCCCTTCCACAACAGTGCGTAACAAGGCCGTTTTGGCATTCTCTTGCCGCCGTCACCCCACCTCGAAATGCGCCCGTTTTAGCTATGCACGCCTCAACATCCTGTCCACGCGTCCATACAGCAGTGTGACAAATGACGCTCACATGCGCGCCGTCTCACACTGCCACGAAATGTTTGCCAATTCCTACAAGGCTGCATGCGCCGCAATCTGTGGCACGAGTGTCGCGCTGTTCCTGGTGCCCACCATCCATTTTGCGAAGAGCAGTGCGCAAAGTTGCAAACAATAGAGCATCTCCTGTCGGCAATTCCGCACCGTGCTGCAAGTGCTCTGCCAGGCAGTCTGAGGCAGATGAGTCCAACGGGCGAACATGTGCTCCGGTGCGTCATTGGGGGCTGACAGCATCCACGCCTTGGCCAACAAGCGCTGTGGCAGCTAGCTCCAGCACTTCCTCAATGCGGCACAGGGCTGAGGTCCAGCCATGGGGGCGCATAACCTGAGGCAGCCCACCGCGCACAGCACGACATGTCGGGCATTCCTCACTGGCAGCTTCTCTCTCACTCGTGTCTCCGTCAGTCCTTATTCTGATGACGCTGCAGCTCCGCTGTAAGATACAGACCATTTGTCGCACAGCACGGGTTACCCCGGTTTGATACCGACCCTAGCCTTGTCGAACTGACAACTCCAATTCGACCAAAACCAAAGACGGCTGAAACCTCTGCGGTTACTGCAAGGGCAGCAGCGGGACCCCGACAACCCTGCTCATAGAGTTCCGCGGCAGCCATGGCGGAACGCCGTCGCGAAGCCTCCAGCAACCCCAACAGCGCCGACTCGACACCTGCACTGCCCGCGCTGGGCTTCGAAAACAGCTCTCCCTCATTCGGCATCTCCTACGATCAATCGCCTTCTTCCTCACCGTACGCGCGCACCGGATATTCACGAGTGGGCAACGATGCGACCGACCGACATGCCCCATCCACAATTGCAGAGGAAGATGAAGGAGACATCGCCGGCACCTTTCAGGGCCAAGCCAGCGGCGGACTGGGTATAGCAGCGGCTCGCGACTCTCCCACTTTGGGCAGTAAGACAGCAATACCACCTCACCTTCGCAAGTCAGGGAGCGCTGCTGCTCTGTGGAGTCCGGGTGTCACACTGTCTCCGCCGAGCACGAGTGACCCTTTCCTGGGTGCATTTCCTCACGACTCAGCGGAGGCTACACCTGACCTGGCTCGCGAGCGCTTCAGTCCGTATACAGGAACCTACGAAGAGTTTCAGCGCACCGTACCAGAATACACGCAGGCCAATGCCAGCACCGCCGATTTTCAGCAGTATCTCCACGCGTCAGACACTCAACGGTTGCGCGGTGCGCCCTCCATAAAGTCGGCATTCGAGAATACCGGTTTTCATCCGGGCCACGAGTGTCAGACACGCAGAGACTTCTATCATTCCCGATTCTCGTGGCTTAACGCCACCATTATATTCATATGCATACTTTCCACGGTATTGTCGGGAATTTACCTGGGTCTGGCGTTGAGTGCTCCTCGATACGGACGCTACATCAGCACGAGTGCTGGAGCCAAGATGCGACCTGCTACTGCAATCCTCTGGACTTCGATTATTGCAAAGGTGATCGAGCTCTCCTTTGTCACGGGATTCGTGTCCTTTCTTGGACAAGTGCTGAGTCGGAGAGCATTCAGTCGGAGTGGAGGTGTGACCCTTTCGGAACTGAGTATGTGGCGATGGGTCGTTCAACCCGGCACCCTTATTACACATTGGGAGACTGCAAAGTACGCTGGCCTATCCTTCCTGGGCATGTTAAGTCTGCTGAGTGCGATTCTGGCTACGCTATATGCGCCTGCAGCAACCGCTTTGGTCCAGCCGATGCTGAGAGATGGAAACCTAGAAACAAGGCTTGTGGCTGGAAGCGTCAAGACTGACTTTGCGAACATTCTATATATCCAGAAAATGTGCCAGTCTCCGATCACTACGGACCCAGAGTACGCAGGGACAACTTGCACACAGATCGAACATGCCGGCCAGGGGTTCTATAACTATCACAAGTACCTTGCTGACTGGACGAACGAGGCCAACACCGGTAATAGCTCCGCTGATCAGAAGAAACGCCCGCTAGGGTTCGGGCTTTTGTACGAGAACACTACAGTCACTGCAGACTGGATCGACATCATTAACACAACCGAGGTGTCCAAGCAATACAAGCGCGCCATCAACAACGTTTCCCTTGCTATGCCACATGCTGGCGTATTTGCAGCATCACGCGACCAGAGGAATGGGATTCTCCAGCCAGAAGAGCTTGATTCAGAAGGCACCTACACACTTGAGGCTTCTGTCCCGTCACCAGTTATCAAAGTCTTATGTGTAAACATGAACAAGGCCGAGCTTGCGCCCCTGGTCTACACCGAATGGCCGAACGACGAGATCGTCAATGCTACAAGTTGGCAAAGCACAAACCTGATGGCCAACGCAACCACTACCAATAAGACAGTTGTGGACGATATCTTTGGCTGGACGAAACAAGACAATGTGACGATGCTCGATTACCCCCCTGTCTTCGCCAAATTTCCAAGACACTTTAATACTATCCTTAATCACACCAGCTATGCTTGGGGTCGATCTGCCATTTATGTGATGGGTCAAGGAGGAGATGGTAAAGCGGGCCCTAATATGACCGATGTCTATTCGGTTTGCAAGATCGATGTCGACATCACGCCATACTGCAGCACTCGATATGAGGCTGGTGGTTCCGGTGGAAAGTTGAAAGCGATATGTGGAGACCCGATAGATAATACCGTTGGCAAAATGGCGTACATCAACAGCCAGACGAACGCTACAGTGAGGCGAGGTCTTGCTAATTGGCGGGACGTTGGAACCGATTGGTCAAACAGTCTGTCGCTCGGCACTGGCCTCAGTGACGGCGAAGCCAGCAACTCACGACTACTCATGCAGTTACAGCTGGTGCCGGAAGGCGGTAGGGATGCAGATCCGGACAACCTGAACGTCAACCTCAATCCATTGCTACCAAGTATGAGCGAAGCTCTCGCAGTCCTCTCGGGGTGCACGTTGCTTAAGAGCTTCATCGATGCGCCTTTCGTTCCTTTCTGGGTATGTGGACCATACAGACATTGCTCAGCTGTAATTTACTTGCTGACGTCATCAGAATTACACCAAGCCCATGCTCAATGACCCGCAAACGCAGTACTTTAATGCAACGATTAGAGCACAGCAGTATGCTTCTGGTGGAGTGGACAATCCTTCTAAAGCCTGGATGGTCATTCTTTTTCTGGTGTTCATTATGAACATATTCGTTCTCGTCTACTTCATGATGCATCGTGGTCTCGTTACCGACTTCTCCGAACCACCAAATCTCTTTGCGTTGGCTGTCAACAGTCCACCCAGTCAAGCTCTTGCGGGAAGTTGCGGCGGGGGGCCTGAGGGCAAACAATACATGGTCAACTGGTTCGTTAATCACGAGGGTGAGCACCTGTATATGGAGCCAGGCGAGAAGACGGCTCTTCTCGCAGGACACGAGCATTCGCACTCGCACGCCCACAATCATGGTCACGGTACTGCACATCAAACGAACCCACAGCGAACCGGGTTCTTCTCGAGTATCACAGCTGCGCTTGGTGGTATGCGGTTACCGTTCAGCTCGAAGACCAAGGCTCCTACAAAGGTCAGTCAGCCTGGTGGTACTGAGCGACTCCGACCTCTAAGTGCGGTGGAAAGCGTGCACTCTAGACTTTCGCCCTCGGAGTATGAGATGGAGGACGGCGAGACGAGGACAGAACGACAATATGCTAAATTGTCGAAACGGAGGAGCAGGCTCTGAGACTTCGAGACTTGAAACACAGAATTAATCGAATCTCTTGCGAAACCATCCTTTTTGGATTGTCATGAGCTTCTGCATATCTCATCTACGAGTGGTTTCAAGATCGTTGCCTCAAGACATCTTCCGCGACCTCTTCGCGTATTGCTCAAACGGTCTTAATTCCCAGAGACGTCTTACCGTGGCCTGACTCGATGGAAACCCTGAGAATCCTAGGATCGTGATCAGGGAGTTGAAGAGCTGTCTGTACCTTGAACGCAATCCGCCAGCAGCTCTGAAGCCAATGCCCCTAAACATCTGCTAGCAGCCCTGCCATGACCTCAGCGAACAGAGTCGATGTGGACGTGGTATAGTCGCGCAAGATCAGAGGCTCCTTGGTTCCTGTTTTCATCGAAACTGGCAGCGCGAAGATGTGGTCTCGCACATCTGCACACTCGGACGCATAGAAGTTGGCCACTGATAGCCAGATGCTGGATCCACTACTGTGCTGATCGTAGTGCACAAGCATACCGAGACACCCTTCGTCATGCGAATAGAGCCACGAGACCTTTTCCGGCAATCTGGTGAACGGAATCACATAACCATCGCGTCTCCAAGCACGTCCCGGTCAGCAAGATCGCAGAGTCTGAGACCTGTACATCATGTGGCGGTTCCGAGCAAGGAAGAACTTCTGGATGACCCAGGTTCGCGACGAAGCGTGCTCAGTCGGTCAACTTGTCGATTGTTGACGTGATGCCAAGTGTTCATTGTGCTGGGTGGGATAGTCTGTCGTGGTGTTGGACAGGACGGTGACAAGGCTGAGGTGTGTTGGGGGTGCTGACGCAGCTGCCTGTTCTGCTCAGTTGTCGACGGAAACAAACAATGCCTGCAGCATGTCACGAAGTTTTGCATCTTGACGTTCGCATCACAACAATAGTAGCACAGCATCTTAAAGAACGAGATAGACATCCGCATTCGTATTCAAGCAAGCAGCACACTGTGCCGCGGGGGTATATCGCTGAAAACAATTCCATCACGCGTGCCCTCAATCCCATCCACACTCCCAGTGCGACCACAGCCATCACACCATAATGCTCCTCAGCGGGCGCAGGCTCAAGATCTCGGAATCGAAGTTCCCCAGCGTCGGCGACAGGTCCGCGAAGCTTGTGTCGTCGAGGCCTGGGAAGTCGAGCCGGCCCTTGTTCTTGAGGAAATCGAGCTGCGTCTGCAGCGGCGCGAGAACGAGCGGTGCGCGCCTGGCGCGACGGGTTTGGCGGGGGGCGTCAGCCTCTGCACTTGAGATGCTGCTTAGAGTCTCGGGCAACGCAGCCTCGTCTGTCAACCACGCCAGGCTGAGCAGGCTCTCGGTGGCAGCGGACAGCTTGCTCGGCTCCCGCTTCTCGAGGGGCCGCATGGACTTGAGCAGATCGACCTGCTTTGTGCCAAAGGCGGCGCTGTGGTTCTTCTGCCGCAGCCAGTGGTTCTCGGTTTGCAGGGCGTCGAGAAGAGACATCAGACTTGCAGGCGCGCTGCGGGACGATGCGTCTGCCGGTTCGGGACCAGGCGCAGCTACGACTGGCGCCTTGTCTGATTCTGCAGGCTCGTACTGCGCGGCATGTGCGAGCTTGGCATTTAGATCGCTAATCTCTTGCTGCTGAGTTTTGTCTTGTTTTTGCAGTTGTTTGATCTCCGTCTGTGCTGTTGTGATCTCGTCCTGTAGGCGCTGGACGTCTTCGCTCTTGGTTGTGGCTTCGCGGTTCTTGGCTGCCAGGTGTTCGATTTCCAGCTCTTTGGTTTCGATGACCTGTTCACGCTCGTGAAGTCTGAGAAGCGTCGCTTGGTGCTCGGCAGTGATCGATTGGAGCTTAGCGGCTGCCTCGTCGACCTGTCGTCTGGTCGCCTCAATCTCCTTTGCCTTCTCTGTCCAGGGCGCGGGACCATGCTGGATCTCGACACAATCCTTCAGCAGCAAGGCGTCTTCAATCCAACTGTTCAGCGAAGCGAAGAGATTCTCCAGCTTACTTGACTGGCCGCTCCAGAAGGGGAGCAAAATATCCTTGAGGCTGACAGGCGCTACAAGTGTACCATCCGCATCAATCGATCGACGCAGCTCGTCTATGGCAGAATGAGACCATTCAGCTACATCGTGAGTAGCTTTGATAAGATTCTCTTCCGCCTCGATGATCGAATCGAACTCGCCGTTGAATTGAGGATACAATCCATCTCCTCTACGGTCGTTGCATGTCTTCAGTAGCCTGGTGGCCGCCAGCATGCTCTTATTGCAGATCGCAGAAGGTGCTGCAAATTGGTCCACGACATCTTCTGCATCCTCCACAAGCTCATCGCTGCCCTCTGCCAGCGACTTCAGCATCGTGATCGTGGCTGTGCAGGTGGAGTCGAGGTATGACAAGCTTGCCGCGATCGAGGAAATCCGGAGCATGGTTTCGTCTTCAGGTCGCTCTGCTAGACCCGGCTGGTGATTGGAGAGGACAGCCTTGTATACTTCGATCGAGCCGCCGAAAGATTTGGCCAGTTCAGAGAAATTGACTCTATCGGCCTTGATAGCTTCAAGCCCATGATCCAGGTTCCTTTCGACTGCGACTAGCTCAGCGTGAGCAGCGCTGAATGTTGCGAATTGCGGCAGCGTCGAGACTGCCATCGCGGATGAAATGCGATTGCTTCCACTGCTGAGATTCGCGAGATAGTAGCCAGCCTCGATAGAAAGCAGCTTTGAAGCTGCCTCCTCCACGTTGCCCTTCTGGTCCGCATGCTTATCAGCACTAGTCAAAAGGCCGCTGAGCACATTCGATTTGAACATGATGCGCTTTGCAGTGAAGTATGCCTGCATCGGCTCACTTCGACCGAATTCAGGTGACTGTGTCTCGCTCAAGATTCCTAGCATCTCAGTCGTCTGATCAGCCTTGAGCTGGCGAAGCTCTGAGGTAATCTCCTTGCTTGTAGCGTTAACTTCTGCAGCCCGTAGACGTCTATTGACATCCATGATCTCATTGATCCGGCCTGTCGTGTCCTTAACTTGAGCCTCCGTCATTGTCTTTGTCGTCTCAGCCTCCTTGATCTGCGTGAGTAACTCTGTAACGAGATCCCTGAACTTTGTGTTCGTCTCCTCAAGATCCGAGATAGTCCTTGCTTGCTCCAGCGCTCGTTCACCGAGCTGCTCAAGTTCGGCTTCCTTGGCCTCATATTCGACACGTAGATCTTTGGTTTCCTCATCTTGCTGATCCAGAAGCTCCTCGTTCAGGTCTTTGAGATGTTCCAGGTCCTCTATCGCCTGTTCCTGGTCTCGCATCGTACTTTCTAGTTCTTGGATCTTACTTGACATCTCCTCAACGACGTCCTCCAGCTCATTCCGATCGTTGACTTGAGCTTTTAGGTGCTCTGCGATACCCTGCGACTCGGCCAATCTCTGTTGCAGTAGGTCATGTTCCTTGCGCAAGGCTTCGAGTTGAGAGGAATCCTCCTCCAGCTCGTCGAGGCGGATTTTGCTGTTCTGTGCCTCATCCTCCGTGATTTCCTTAAGTATTATCAATGCCTCGCGGAGACGTTCGTTCTCGTGCTGCAGTCTGTAGTAGCCAGCTTGTTCCTTGTCTTCTTCAGACATATGCGCAGTGAATGCTTCTGCCTCGTCTTTCAAAATCTCTAGCTCGAGATCCTGTTGTTCAGCCTTCGCTCGAAGCCCCTCCAATTCGGCTTCGTTCTGATCAGCTCGCTCTTGCGCCATCTCCCTCTCAAGCAATGCATCTTCGAGGTCAAATTCGTGATCTTGTGCATCTTTAGACAGCTGTTTGTTCTCCTCTATGAGCTTCTCCAATTCTGCCTTGGCGTCTTTGGATTCTTGGTGATATGCCTGCAATTTGGCTTGTAACTTCTGCATGATCCCCTGGTATTTGTCGCGCTCGCTTTCGGCTTGCGACAATTCCTTTAGCCGCGCTTGGTCCTCCGAGTGCTGTTTCTCCATGTGCTTGATCTTGGTTTGTAAAGCGTCGACATTGCTGTCTCTCGTTGAAGTTCTTAGTGGATTTTGTGGTTGTGATACGGACGAGATTGACGATGTGCTCGGCTTCGAAACGACTGAAGGACGCGTAGGAGGCGGCGAAGGGGCTATGGTTGAAGCATTGGCAACGCTGGGCTTGCGCGTAGGTGCTCGTAGTGGGGTTCGAGGAGCAACAGGTGCTACAGATTGGCGTTTCGTATGACTGGGTGCCCTCGAGACAGCTGGAGGAGAGGTGACGCTGGAAGGTCGACTCGAAGTAGGCTTGGGCGCAGCAGTGCTCGAGGGCCGCGATCTTGGAGCAGGCGTGGGGGCTTTCGGTTTGGGCGCTGCGGCTTTTGGTGCTGCTGCTTTTGGTGCTGGCTGTGAGAGAATCTGGAGGATGTCTGTCTCTTTCACAAACAGTCCATGCTGAGGCGGACAGTCGAAGTACCGCTCGCCGCGAACGGAACCATCGTTTTTCCCCATGGGCTCCAGCAGGTCGATGCCAAGCCAAGCACCCTCTGCGACGTGGATAGGGCCGACATATTTCACGATGCCCGTCCGATGGGTGTTGGTCTCAATCCGCTGGCCGACCTTGAATTCTGACATGGCGGGTGGCTGCTGCCGGGCGCAGTTGCGTGTTGAGGCAGCTTTGAGCTTTGTTGTGGAGATATCGTGGAGACGCGTCTGAGCTTCGAGGCCACGGAGCTCGCAACCGCCGATTGGCGCGCGCATGTGTACAGAGACCCACTTAACAGACTTGCTGTTGGTGAGGGATATCTTCCGTTTATTTACGCTCTTCAATAGTTATTGTGGATAATTTCTATGTATACAGCTTGCCAGGTGAACATACAGCTCCTTACATAGAGGCCTCCAATTCCGCAATTCTCTGCTCGATATCTGGAACAGCTCGTAGCTGCAACTCGATGTCTTCCTTCTCGCTGGGAATAATTAGCTTGCGAACGTCGAAAAGGCACAGTGTATCAACTTACTCCTCAAGTTCAAGTCTTCGCTCTGCATCCAACTTCGTAAACACGTACTTCCCTTGCCCGTCAAACTGCAGGATCTTTTCATGGTACTTCCACAAACTTCTCCTATGCGAGACGGTCATCAGCGTGATGCCTAGTCTCTTTGCCTCGTCATACATCACCCTCTCAATCTCCAACGTGACGGAGCTAGTGCACTCATCCAAAATCGCGTACCGGGGTCGGTGATAAAACAGACGCGCCATTGCTACTCGCTGTTGTAGACCACCGGACAGCACATCTGTCCACTCCTGCTCGGCATCCCAGCCTCCCGGACGATCGACAATGGATTCGATCTCTACCACACTGAGAATGTTGAATAGATCATCGTCTGTGATGCCCTTGTCGCGCATCTCGCGCAGATTGTCGGGATAGATGATCTGCTGGCGTAATGTTCCACGAGAGAGATATGGACGTTGGGGAATGTAGAAGATATCCTCAAAAGGTGGCTTTCGTACTGTGCCACCATAGACAGGCCATAGGCCGCCCAGGATACGGAACAGACTGGACTTGCCGCAGCCGTTTGGCCCGACAATGAGAAGATGGTCCCCGGGCTTGACCGCGAATGACAATTTTCGCACAAGAACGTCTCCGTTGGGCGATACAATAGGCACATCGACAAATTCGATGTCTTCACCCTCTGTGACCGTACCGCGGCCGCGTAAGACGGCCGCATTCTCCTCTGTGTCTGCGGATGACACAAGCTTCTTCTCGAAATGGCCAGCTTGAATGTCGTCAATGACGTCCAGTAGCGTGGCCACACGAGACGTGTAGCCGGCAAGCTCGGTGATTTCCTTGTATGAGAACATGACTCGACCGAAAGCATCAGAAGACATGAGCAGCATGCGACGATTTGTCACGAAGCTCTCTGTCCGGTCGCCCATGTTCTTTGCGTTTTGTCCGGGGACCTGAAAGAATACTGGCACACTGCAGAGCAAGAGCCCAAGCGCACCCCAAAAGTACTTGATCACGAAATCTTCCATGACACCGTGGTACAGACGTCTCCTGAGGATTCTGTTGACGTGTTTGATCAATGTGAAGTAACCCTTGTCGAGTGTATCTTTCTCTGCCTCGTGGCCATGGTAGAGTGCCACTTCTTCACTGTAGTCTATTAGTCTCGAGTGCTGGAATCTGAACTCGCCCTCAAGGCGAGCCTCGTCTGCGACATATCTGCCGAAGGGTGGGGTCAGCGCGCGCATAACGTTCGCAGATAGCTGAACGAGTAAGCTCATAAAGAAGAGACCTTCTCCTCCCACGCTGCGCGATAGCGAGTAGTTGTACACTATTATATCAAGCACCGGCTTCGCGAGGTTTGAATATAACTCAGCGAGGCTGTTCGCGAACTTGGCTACATCTACTGTGATGAGCTGATCGGCGTTCTTGATTCGGTCATCGAGAGCTGAAAGTGTGTAAAAGGTCATCTGCGAGAGATACTTGTTGTGGACGTAGTTCGTGAGTCGCGTGCGATACTGCAGTGACAGTTTGCACTGATGGTAGGAGAGCTGCGCGTGTCAGATTCAATGCATGATAGTGACCTGTATAACAACACTTACCATTGAGTTCGTGAAGGTTGCTGGGATGGCTACAGCCATCCACCATACCAGTCCTTTCAGAAATTCGCTACCTTTGCCTCGTACCAGACTGCTGACTAGCCTTCCATCAAGCTCGGCGACATACAGACTAATCATTGTCCTAAGCACCAGGAAGATGCTATGACTGATGATCAGCCTGAACTCCTTGCTCCTCCATCCTGGTATACAGATCTTGAGCAGCCGTAAGAGATTCTTGAAGAATTCGCGGTTCAATTCGACCTTCTTTCGCCCTGTTGCTTCGCCCTCACTAGGTCCTGTGCCAGTCTTTCGTTGGGCTTCGCGTCGTATCGAGGCCGCTTTCTGTTCGGCAATGGCGTTGCGAACACGATTTACAAGGGCCACGAAGAGTGTGATGTAAACTGCGCGTGATATGCGCGTGCGATTTTGAAGGTATAGAGAGGTGAATTCATTAACGAGCGACCTGATCGAAGCGCTGGATAGCCCTTGCTTCGACCAAGGTTTCGACAAGACGGCCATGTCTACTGTAGGTGAGGCATTCGCAGCGGAGGTGTATCACGTCACCATACGCGCGCTGCGCCGAGCGGTGAACTGGGTCGGGATGGAGCTCTTGCGAGGAGATGAGGACTCTGAGAAGCCACTTCGTATATGCGCCTTACATGTGAACCTTGTAAGACATGCAGGACGCGGTGATGCGTGACCACAAAACTGCTCCGCGCGGCATGTGAACGAGACAGCCTCGGCTTTCCCCACAACACGCTAGCGTCCGGAACGGGTCAAGGCTTCTGCCCCAGCCCGTGATCCCTTCCACCAACATCATCGCGTCTTGAACCTGTTACGGTCGCGCAGTATTTCTTTCACGCCGCCTAGATCTATGTCTTTGATGGCCAACAATCTAGTCCATCTCTTGACGGCTCTGTGAAGACCATCCAGCCATGCTACCTAATTTTCTGCACCTAGATATTTGCGGCCCCCCCCCCCTGATCCAGTTAGAACCTAACAGCAGATATTGTGTCGTCCCTGAAGAGAAAGCGTATGCAGCCAGGTAGGTATCTATAGAACATTTTCCGACTTGGCACTGCAAGGCTGAGGGGCCGACATGACGAACTGGCTGAGTAACGAGATCAGGCTGAGTAACTGGATCAGGCTGAGAAGTATGAGATAAAGAGCTGTCAGCCTGTTCCACCATGTAGCCTTCTGCTATCTGACTTATCTTCTTTTCACTTCAATTTTGCCGCTGTATCCACCATCACTTGTCCCGGGATGGAGGGGCTAGAAAATGTTACGATCGTCACAAGCTCTCTCGATGCAGAGATCCATTGTGGCTTTTGGATAAACCGCTCTGTTCATTTCATCGAAGGAGCAACATTGACACTGGGGCACAGAAGCGGTGAACTTATGATTGCCTTCTTGGCTCTTTACGTCAATGCAAGCGGTCGAGGCATCTGGAAACTCATTCGTTGCCTTCTGTTCTTCAAAGGATCCTCACAAGCGAGTCCAGACGGCCCTTACCTACAGCGACAAGCTGCCTTGCGAAACTCGAACTTGGCTCTTGATGCAGTCGTCGTGTTCCTGGACATATGGCGAACATGGCGTCGGAGGGTGCTGCAAAGTCAGCGGAAAACTTTAGATGCAGCTTTGATTGCCTTGCTAGTGGCCGTAAGCTTCATTTTAGCTGGTACGTGCGAAACGTTCTTGGCCTCAAGACACAGAAGATTCACTGTGGATTAGGTATCTTTTCGTCCCGCGTATCCCAAGGCACAAAAGAGGTCCTTATATCTGGCCCTACCGACAAATGCGACGTCAATCTCACAGGTACTGGTTTCATCAGGTCCAATAATCAGGCTGTGCAGGCATACATTGCCCCATTTCTAAACCAGAAGTCGGGTGAGTATCTAAGATACGCTCAACGTTGCTATCAAGAGGAAGACAGGTCTCAACTGCCCGACGATTGCTATATCCTGCCAATCCCATCCCTGCCTTACAAAAACAATACCAGGGCTCCCTGCCCTTTTCCCGACAAGGGTGTATGCAAACTACAACACGACAACCTTGAAATAGAGACAGAGTGGCTGGACGGCTACAAGGATCTTGGGTTGAACCGCGGTCCACCGTTGAAAATGAGGGTGAAGCATCACTGCGCACCTTTGAATGTTACAGCCAATACATCTGACCCCCAAATCTTGAAATATTATCTTGGGGCCAGAGAAGGTAACTTGACGTTCGAGAGTAAGAGTGACACGAGCACATCACCCTCAAGCCATAGAGGTAATTACGTGGTCTAGTGAGTTGTATCTCTTCCCTTTCTCAACAGCTGTTCACCTGAGCATGCTTAGAGTCTCGAACTACTGCACTAACGAATGGGCCAGCGCAGTCAGCCCGTTAGAATTGGGCTCCCGTTATGGAAAACAAATCCCGTTCGTTGACAATTTTAATGTCGAAAATACGACTACAACAATGATGTTCCTGGTTTCGTCATTTGTCAACTATATGAACAGGACAGTTGATCCATGGTTTTCAGCCACAACGCGCAGGGACGACGGCATTTTTGACTCTGACCAAGTCGTCTCAGTGGTCGGATGTACCACTGAGAGAGAGTACTGCAACCCTCTTCTTCCGAGGTCGGAAGGCTGCGTACAGGTCTATCAATCTTACGAAAACCAAGAAGCTGAGTTCGAGCGCGCATGGAACAACACCGAAGATCGCAAACATTTGCGCCCCATAGCAATGATTCTGCAATAGTTTGGTGCGGAGAGCATAGGGGCTTTTTTCGAAGCTAGAAATGTGCCGAATTTGCTCGCAAGACAAACCCTAAGACTTCCACCAGTAACTTACCAGCCAGTGAATGCGGATCAGACAAAAGCGTTGCCTTCGGATCAATGGCAAAAAGAGATGTTTTATCTCAGCCAAGCCAATTTTGCAGCTATACAACATTCTCTGGTGGACTACGCAAGGGGATCATGGCTTGGTGGAGATTTGTGTGATCGGGGCGCATGCGAAAGACAATGCGGTAGTCAGGTAGGTATATTACAGAGTGTGATGTATGACAACCTTGACACTGATACACGGTAGAGAGTTCGTAGCTCGAAGCACTACTCCTTCAGCGTCCTAGGCATGTCAATCATACTGATTATCGGCGGCATCATTCAGTTCCTGGCGTTCTTTTTGGATGAAATATTGGCCTTCCTATTCATGTTCAGACGCAACCGCAACGACGAAGACTTCGACTACGCGTACGCCGAGTGGCAAGCTGGGTCCACGCTGCAATTGCAGCGATTAGCGCACGAGGGAGTAGGCGCAGGCACCTGGACTAAAGCAACGGATCTGGTGCCGGTCACGCGTTCAGGTGACACTCTCGCCGTTCTCGATATTCGTGATCGCAGTCATCCACGGCTGGTACTTCATCCACGTGAGCTTACGGTCATTCACACCGACATATCTACCAGCAAAAACTCATCAACTCGGTATGAGAGGCTCGGAGATAGGGACGAGTAATAATGGACAGTAATCAGTACAGCACAATATCTTGGAACGCATCTCTGGGGTAGACGCCGGGCAGGATGAAAATTGCCAGGATGGCGTCTATTAGAGTGGTTGGTAGAATGCTTAATAAAGTGCTTGGATGAGTGCCCAATAGAGTCGATCTCAGATGTGGAGGATACCGCCCGTTTTTGGTCCAGTCATACCCCTTCAGTTACTTTCGTTTTCTCCATGTCTTGCGCTTTCTTCATCATGCCCTCTTCCCTATGCAGTTCGCTCTTGGCCCAGATCAAGTCGCCGGTGTAAATCCCTCGGATCGTTCCGACCCAGTTTAGGACATATAGAATGACTACACACATGTACGACGCAGCTGTTAATCCTCTGAAAACTGGCGAATCCATCGTGTTGCCCAATTGGAGCCAAGCAGTCACCAACGTTATCGTCGGAAACACCACACTCCACCACGACAACGTATATGCGAATTGCTTTTTGACGAAAACGTCAATGACGCCCACGACTGCGAGGCAAAGCGTGAAGTAATCAAAGCCGAGAAAAAGTAAGCCGAACAACAGGCTGGAAAAGTCGATACCGGCACCAGTCTGCTCATTCCAAAAGATGGCATCTGTAGCTTGCGGCTTGTATTGCTGAAAGTATGTCCGTGCCGCCTTCCCCAAAATCTGAAACGCGGAGCTCAGCTGCCCTGCCGCGCCAACGAGGATGAACAAACCGGCTCTTTGTGCCGGTGGATTGAGACCAGCAGCGAGCAGGCGGTGGAAGAATAGAGTGTACAGGATCAGACCCATAAACAGCGCGATTCCAACGACGAAGTATCCGACAACAATCATGGGGATCGCAAGTCTCGCACTCATCTCTGCGCCATTGTTCACTATGTTACCGGCTTCTACGCCCGCAGTCGCCAGACCAACAGGTGCCATAAATAACACAGGCGTCATCGTGCGGTCCATCTGGTTTCCCGTGTAAATACAGGTCACGATAACCACCACGCCCGTCAGGAACATCCAGAACATGCCGATCCACCACAGCACGTACGCGACTAGCGTAAACGCATGTCCACCCCATTCTGTCGTCGAGCCTTGCGTGGCCGTGAGCGCAGAGATGGTCATGAGCACGATTGGCGGGATGGCGTAGGAGCACAGTTCATCTGGATCGGAGAGCGCGCGGCGGACGGCGACGTGGGGGTATACGATCCAGCGAGCGAGCGTGAGCAGGCAGAAGAGGGCGAAAAGTACGATCTCAAAGACAAATAGGACAGATGAGAGACGTAGCTGCCAGGGTGCAGAGTACGGGAAAGGCGCGGCGAGAATTAGTGCGAGTCCGCCCGTTGAGATGGCGCTGGCAAACTGGACGTCTCTGCGTTAGCAATTGAGCGATAACGGGAGTAACACCTAGGGACGTATCCAAATGGGCTTGAAGCTCTCCAGTGCAGCGCCCCATTTGCCCGTCGCATGCCGATAATGTCGTATTGATCTTTTCCTCAGCTTTTGATTTCTCCTCCTCTTGTGCTGCTCCGAATCCGCATCGTCGTCAAGCGCGTGCGCTATCTCCCCATCGATGAGGCGCCAGGGTACTTCGAAGTCATAGTCATGTTCGCGTCGCTTGTGCGCCATCGCAAATCGATCGCAGTTTTTGTTGATTAATGTCGCCGCAGATAGTCACTAAGTTCGGTGCGAGTGTTGGGTGAATGTGAACATAGATTACAGAGTCGCAAACGTGCAGCCAAGACTGCTTAGGCATTCTGACAATTTCCCTCAGCGTACGATGTTGACGTCAGTCGCGTACCTAGATATGAGCTTTGTTGTTGCACGCTCGGAAGTAATTGGATCGGCATCATAATTATGGATTTGACGGTCCGCTTTGCGTCGAGCCTCGTGAAGTTTCCGGCTCAGCCCGGTGCGGGCGTTTCTACTTTTCACGATCACAATCGACAACACGAACAAGTCGGTGAGTGCTGTGTGTTTCTGCAGAGGCGCAGTGCAATGCGCAGAGAGTCTTGATCAATATGGGATTTGCGTCACGCAAAAACTTCGAGCAGACTTGCGGTATGGCAGCGAGGTGTCGAATATCTGAGGTCTAAAACCAGTACGGCGGGCCGTCTCGCGACGCACATGGGCAGAGCCTCACGCGTCCCACGTGCGCTGGCACGTGGGGCCCGCTTTTTAGGCTCCTAGAATTTAGTGAGCCCTATTCGTCAACTACAAATATCCGACGCCTTTTCGATCGAATGTAAGCAGTTACGCCTGAACAAGCCTATTCTGTCAGCTCAAACGGGACATCCGCTTGCTCGTAGTCTGTCACGACCCAATCAGATCCGTCCCCTGTTCACCACATGCCTTTCGTAGAGGCACAACCCTGTGATCTGAGCCTGTTTTTTCTTGATCCTGAGAACACAATGTATAAGAGGGAAGTAATATGACATGTCATCATATCTCAAGCATGTCTTTGCGATGCATGAATGCTGAAAGAGGCTGAGCTGCACTCTTGAAATATTCGTGAATACTGTTGATTTAGGCCTTGTCTGGTCATGATCTCCCTTCAACACACGGAGCCACTGTGTTCGTGCGAAATACAGTCTCGTAGATTCGTGCAAGAACTAAGAAGTCATCTTACGTCAAGTTGCAAAATAAGGCGTCCAGGCACGAAACTGGTATCATTTCAACGAAGCCTTGCAGTCATCGATCGCTACTGTTTGGAACTCTTACTTTAGGAAAGAGCGAATCAATAGTGAACGGTGTACATAGACTAATCAGCTAAAGGCTGGCTCTCTTAGACGTTGGGCATGGTCTAAGTGCTTCGCCCGTGCCAATGCAGCATGCGACAGGCATTACACAATCGGAACGGACAGGGGTCTGAATGCGCGGAAAGAATGATGAATCAACTTATTCCGAACTGCAGCTTGAAGTGATGTGGTTGATATGGTACTTGATCTCGACCCCGAGAGTCTGATGCTTGGCGGCAGCGAGGGAAGGAAGAGACACCAAGTGCAAATCGATGCAACGAGTGTTGGTTTTTCGAACAATACCCTGTCAAGCTTTGTGTGTTCATTTGCAAGTGGATGGTGAACCAAAGCGTCTTGCTTTGGAGGCCGCTCGTGTTGGGTCCTGGAGGCCTACCAAGTCCTGCTAGAACTACACAAATTGTGTGTAAGCCCTCTAATCATGACTTTTGAGTATCTGGAAACCCGAGAAGTTCACAAGGCTGGCAGATAATAGATGTGCGCAGTCGTGGAGGAGTAGCGTGGTAGGAGGAGGCAACCAGAGGTGTCGGGGCACATTAGGCTTGGCGGGCTGACCTGCACGTATATCTGGCACCGCCCACCTCCACACCCAGCTCCTCTCTAGTTCCTCCCTCCACCCCAACACTATTCCATCCACCCAGTGCCACATAACCATCAAAATCCAACTCTTGTTTATTGCAAATCCACTTGCATACCCAATCCATTCCATTGTCTGCAGTTGATGCCCCAACGCACCACCGATAGCCATCACCATGCCGTCGCTGCCGTCGTCGTCGAAGACGCCGGCAACCGTCATGTCGGCCAGCCACGTATCGGGTTCCAGCAAGTATCGGGAAGTCGCGTACCATTTGGATGGTCGAAATCGATATATGGCCCAATCGTATGAGGTTCGGTCTGCGTTGTGTCCCGGGTCACGGCTTCAATCACCATACAAGCGACCTCTGCCATCAATCGAGTA
Organism: Boeremia lycopersici; assembly: GCA_022609225.1. Taxonomy (NCBI): domain Eukaryota; kingdom Fungi; phylum Ascomycota; class Dothideomycetes; order Pleosporales; family Didymellaceae; genus Boeremia; species Boeremia lycopersici. The sequence goes on from JAGKPY010000022.1 coordinate 38,550, forward strand.
CTCTTCCGTTCGTAAATCCGGTTCTAGTGCGGCTCTACAATCCTTCAAGACAGCACCAGAAAGACCGATTGTCATCGTTCAGTCACGTGATCGTTCACAGGACCTGCCAAATGCCAAGGCTATGACTGTCGAGTCCTCAAGGTCAGCAGCACCTCCGGCACCACGACCATGCCGACTGCCGTCGCCTGACTTGCCGGACATGAATAGCGACCGGCTTTTCTGCTACTGCGATGTGAAGGGAAAGTGCGCTAGTGCATCATGTCGACGAGCCTTACTCTGACACCCTCGGTGCCACTAGACTTGGTTCATGTAGCGTTCGCTTACACACAGCTTTCATAGGGGCGTTCAGGTTTCCGTCGTTTTTCTTTTCTCGGCTCGGTGTGCTTCTTCATCTTATATAGTCTTAAGCACAGTACATCGGCAAAGCGTTCATGGCGACTTTGGGCACACTCGGGACTTCCACTGGAGGAATGTTAGTTCTTCAATTCAAAAGCATGTATTAGGTAATCAGTAACTTGCATGGGTACACCCTTCATTCTAGTGGCCGTTCGCTCTCAACGACGAAATACTTGCCAACTTTCTTCTCCGCTGATCCCATGACATCCCAGTCTTCTGCTTCTTTGGCGTTCACTGGCGTAGTGTCCCTTTGTATGCGCCGGTGCCACTTGCCAATCGTTCTCTCTTTCGCCAGTGCGTCTTTCAGTGTGTCCAATCCAATGGTCTGCTCCTGCTCTGCTGCCTTCGTTTCGTCACGAATCGCTCGTAGTGGCTTGATACCTGTAGTATCAACCCGCTGTATCTCCCCTACAAAGTGCAGCTGGGCTGCAAGTGTATCTAGCATCTTCTGCTCTTGTTCGTGTGTTTCGGGTAGCGGGAGAGCTGAAAGTCGGAGAAGATGATGCAGTTGCTTCGAAGAAATCTTCGATACATCGAGTGCTCGTATCTTGGGTGGTAGTAGCGATTCGACGGACCACGTAGGCTTTGCGAGGAGTTCCTCCAGCTCGTCTGGGTGTATGCCGGGTCTCTGCTGGCTATTCGGCGAAGAGCTATTGGGCGATCGGGCTTCTGAACATCGGGAAGACACATGTAAGGGTCGGTAAGGGCAATGCGAAAATCGGTAGAGCGATCTTGCGCCCGGTAATGCGCGCCGCGAGGTCATCGTGAGTCTGCGCAAGTCCGTTGACAAGTGGGGCTAGTAGTAGCGGATGTGAACAACCATTTACTTCGTAGAGTTATCAGACACGCTTGCGGACATCGAAATACTGCCGCGACTCGTTGATGAGATAGCTATCGCTGTCGCAACAGAATCCCGGGTCGTCGAAGCTGCAGGAGAGGCTAACTCCTTGCGGCCAAGGGTCTCAAGGTCAGCGGAAGGCGCACAGGCCCAAGCCCCAGGGTCGTCATCGTCTTTGAAGCAGCTAACGCAGCCACCTGTCTTAACAAAACCTCAAGAAACGCGTTATTGTTGAAGGCTTTCCTTCCTTTCGACACACACAGAACCCCCACCAGACTTCAAGCACCCACACACACGCAAATATGGCTGGCGACCCACGAGCTTTGCTTCGTCAGGTGGGGCACCCTTTCGGACTCAGCCACAAGACAGATAACTGATATTGAGGTGCGACGACAGGCCGAGACGTCGCTGCAGAAGGCATCCGGTGGCTTTAGCTTCTTCGGTGGACGACAAGACAAGTGTACGATTGACTCTGCGATCTCAATCCAAGATAACGGTTTGTACTAACGCACGTGACAGACGAGGCAGCAGCAGAGCAATTCATCGCCGCAGCAAATGCGTTCCGCATGCAGAAAATGGGTACGAAACTTCTGAAAAGCGGTCAAGGGGGTTTTGCGCCGGTCGACTGACACTTTGTAGGCAAGGAGGCCGGCGAAGCATTTGAGAAGGCAGCATCGGTCCAGCGACAACAGCTGAATGAGCCCGACGACGAGGCCAACACACTCACAGAAGCCTTTAGTACAGCCATCTTTTCCAGACCTGGATTCCATTTCTAACACATTAACAGAGGCTTACCGCAAAGATGACCCAGAAGCAGCGGCGAGGTGCTTAGACAAGGCCATTGCACACTACTGCAGCAAAGGCAACTTCCGCCGCGCAGCAACTCACAAGCAGAACCTTGCCGAGCTGTATGAAGTGGAGCTTGGTGACAACGCTCGTGCAGGTGCAGCTTACGAGGAGGCTGCCGGCTGGTACGAAAGCGTTAGTAGCCTTCAAACTTCTAAAATTAAAGTGCAAGACTAACTCGCAATAGGACAATGCAGAGGTACACATGGACTATGATCCTCACTTTTTGGCAAACACTAACTCATCAAAACAGGCACTCGCAAACAAGCTTTGGTTGAAGACCGCCGACCTTGTTGCGCTGGAAGGCAAGGACTACTACAAGGCCATCTCGCTGTACGAGAAGGTTGCCAAGACCTCCATTTCGAACAACCTCATGCGCTGGTCCGTTAAAGAGTATCTGCTCAAGGCCGGCATCTGTCAGATGTGCACCGGCGACCAGGTCGGCGTCAATGCCGCGCTCGACAGGTACAGGGAGTTGGACCCTAGCTTCAGCCAGCAGAGGGAGCACCAGCTACTGTGTGACTTGGCAGCGGCGGTTCAGGATGGCGACCAGGAGGTTTTCGCTGATAAGCTGTTCCAGTATGATCAGATGAGCAAGCTGGATAAGTGGAAGACGACACTGTTGTTGAGGATCAAGGGGACTATTGAGGAAACTGGTGAGGATTTCTCGTAGAGTACCGCATCTGGAGTGTTTTGGGTTTACTATAGTGTGCATGGCCTGGATCTGAACAAATGGGAGGTTCTCAAATGCTTATAGGATATCATGACTTCTGTTGCTAGACGTGTGTTCTGCCAAAGGTTTCTTCAATTCCAGTCGTATATTGAAAACACTAAGCCTTCTTTAGCTCTTTTCTCTCACCTGCAGCTGCAGACTCCGGTGGCGATGGTTTCTTGGTATCGTCCTTTGCTCCAAAAAACCCTCCAATGTCTAAGTTCTTTGTCTTGTCCTGCATGACCTTCCACATACTTTGTTCACTTTTCTTCTGCACCTCGCCCTCCAACTTTTGCTTCTCCTTCTCACTATCCTTCTCCTCGTCTCCAGTTGCCTCGCCCTCATTCTTCTTCCTCTCAGCATCCTCCTTCTCCTTCTGTTTCGCCATTTCGCGCTCCGCCTTCTCAACCTCCGCGACATCAACGTCCTCGAACCCGATCTTGCGCAAGATAGATCCGGTGATGAAGCGATACTGCAAATGTCCATCCACCAGCTCTGTGACATCTACATTCTGAACGCCGCGTACTCCCATGACAGGCTGCAGACCGGCAACGCCAAGTTGGACGGAAGATGTGCGATACAAGAAGCCAAGGATATAATCCTTCGTGCTGAACACGTTAACGACGCGGCCACTGACCACAGAGCGCATCTTGCGCCAGTCGGCGGTGTCAGAAGGGCACGGTGCACCAAGCAGCACTATGTTCTCGATTAGGCCGAAAGCTTTGCGGTCTTCGAGGCGCTGGAGACACGAGAATATTAGTCTTGCGCCGAGGGAGTATCCTACCAGTGTTACTGGTCGCTCGCCTTGTACTTTGTTAATTAGCGCGTCTGCAAGCACTTCACCGGCTTTATCAGCGCGGTACTTCGCAACACTGAACGGGTTGTCGAGTAGGGTAGCAATCTTCAGTAGGCCGAGGGGCCACATTGCTGCAGCCATAGCAGCGAAGACGGTTTGCTCGATGATCTTTTTCTTTGCGTAGCCCCATGCTGCACTTGTGATGAATGTTTCGAGGCTGTGTCCGAGCTTCAGCAAAGCCTCGAGCTCCCAACGCAAAGCAAAGCCTTCGGTGCCCTTGCCAACATAGCGCCACGGCGCCACGACTTCCTCCGGCTCGCGCAGCCAGCCGCTCACTGCGATGGCAACACGCAAGCGACGGGTCTCATTGTCCTGCTTCGAGGGATCCTGGCTGCGGTGGATGTTCAGGAAGGCGAAGTCCTCGACTTGTCGGGCGTATGCGTCCATCGCATCACCGGTCATGCGGGCACCGTATGCCCCAAAAAGGCCACCGACGAGGACCGAGGATCCTGCCAGTGTGCCTAGATAGCCTGCTGCAGCTGTGGCTCCGAGGCCCAACCCACCCATCACGGACCCAACACCCGCTGCAAGAAGAGGCGCGGCGAGGCCGCCGGTCACGCCGATAAGCGCTGCACCCGCAACACTGGCAAGTCCTACTTTCCATCTGCGTGCGGTCTTGGAGGCGTCTGCTGCCTTCTTTGTCTCGGCATCAGCATTCAGCTGTTGCGATGCAGCTTCAAGGAGGCCTTGGGCGACCTTTTCTTCGTCCTTCTTGAGAATCGATAGATTGAGATGGAGGGAGCTGGTGAGGTATAGCAAGAGCACTCGAGAATGTGCAGAGTAGTGTTCTAGACTGAGAAGGATGAGGACGAGAGAGTGCAGAATCAGGGTCCGCTTCGCTTCGTCAAGGCGCGTGAGTTGTGAATCTACGGCGGGGTAACGCTCTGTAAAGGCCGTTTCCTCGTCTGTGGCCTTTTGCGAGAGATCTCCAAGATTCGTTGTTTTTGTCCCAGACATTCTTGCAAGTTCCTCGACTTTGCGGCTTTCGACCTGCTTGGTCTGGTCTTTTGCTTCCTGTCGCGAGTTGACTACCTCTCCGATGCGGCCGATGACCTTACCCCTCCATTCATCAAAGTATTGCAACACCTCCTTCTTCAACTGTTGTACTTCTGGTTGCGCGAGCTCTCCTTTTGCATTCTGTTCTCGCTTTTGCCGTTCTTGCTTCAGCTTATCTTCCTTCGGTACATCTGGTGCGTCCTTCAAAGTATCCTCTTCCGACTTCGCAGTCTCGCCATCCGGTGGTACCTCCTCGGCAGCGAAGGTGTCCAGTACTGACTGTCGCATAGTTGCTGTGATAGTCGCGATCAGGAATGTCAGCTCTGCGCACTGGTCTGCGCTCAGCAGGGTGTTGAGCGACTGATCTTCCTCGTGTGGCTCTGCATGTTTCGAATGCCCAAAGGGCAATTTCGACGCCCAATCCATTTTCGATGGATTGACTGAAAGGACTGACTGGTAAGGGAAACGGTGTGTTGTTCGCGTCTTCGTTTAACGACATGTAGTTCGCCCGATTGAGGTGACGTCAGTGGGGCAGGCGCAGTAGTACGGCAGGGATGGACGACTGGACCGCGCATCATTCCTCACGATCAGAGACACGATCATAATCTAGAACAGGGTCAGGCTAGATCTGTCTTCAAAGTTCTGTTCATTATTCATTTGCACTTAACAAATTCTACATTGGTCTGGCACTGACGCTCGAAACACCTCACCTACTATCTTGATCTATGTCACGACACATCTGCTGTACGCGCTCGAGCTTGAGTCGTTTAACGGTGTTGTCCATGTGTGGAATCGCCTGTACCAACATTGAAGCCTTAGGACGAGTCTGAACAGGCTTCCATAGTTGTGCGTACCAAAAGCCCAATAGCGCACTGTACTGTTGATAGTCTGGCAGCTCGTAGGGTAAATCATAGTACTCCTGCAGCACTTCCAATGGTACGCTTATTGGCCTATAGATGGTGGGAATCCGAATACGCCAGTATTGGGACGCCCATTCGAGATGATTTTCGAGTCGAGGACGCGTCTTACCTTTTGCTTTGCGGCTTCGAACAAACGCTTCTCGTGACTGTATCGGTACGATACCTAGAGCCATGTATTGAAGAGTGGCACCGAGACCCCAAATATCCGCTGAGGGATGTACGGGAGAAGTTTGCTTTGGTCTAGGTGGCGCATACTCAGGAGTACCGCCGAAGGGCTCACTATGCTTTCCTTTCGGTGTTGGCCAGGGCGTGAGGCGAGCAAAGTCTGAGAGCTTGAAAATTGGCTCCTCAGGTAGCACTTCAAATCCAGTCTGGCCTGGTGGTACTACTGCTAAGATGTTTGCTGGTTTGAAGTCGTTGTGAACATAACGAATCCCAAGCTCGCTATGTAAGTAGTTGAGAGCAAGCACCATATCACGAAACAGCTTCCACATCGTAATCTCTGACACCCGCTGAGGTTGACCATCACTCTCTTGCTGTGCACACCAAGAGTCTCGATAGTTAATCAGGTCGCCTAACTCACAATGTGGGAGGGCCATTGCCGGTCCATAAGGATACCAATCCTCGATAGCGAAGCAGAGCTCCAGTATGTGCTGATGCCGGCCAATTATACGCATATTCGTGATTTCTTGCTCCAGTTCCTCACGTCCTGCGGAACATCGAGGTAGTTTCACAGCAACATACACGTCCGGTTGCCTCAGTCGCCGGTAGAGATGCACTATTCCATCCCCACCCTCTCCAAGGACCTTTTGGTGACGCCAACGGTTGTGGAATTGTCCTTGGAACATTGAATTCTGGGGCAGGTTCCGGAACTTTGTTCGGTCGGGAAAGTGGTTTGGTGAGTAACGTGTTTCTGCAAATTCTGCGTGCGTGTCTGCTCCATAGTCATTGAGCATGGCGTCTCGTCGTGGCTCCACGGCTTCATGCATAGTTGGCTGAGGAGAGTCTTGCTGGGACTCGGCAGACGCTTCGGTATTTCTTTCTTGTTGCAGATTGCTCCCACCTTCGATCGGCCGGCGATACGTTGGTATGAACCCGAATCTGAAGAAGTCTCTGACAACTGGAGCTGCGTTAAGAAACATCCGGTGAACAAGCGGTTGATGTCCAAGACTACAAACTTTGCTCGTTGGGTTGCTGTAGGAGGCCACTGGTCTCATTAAGTACAGCTCAACATTATGAAGTTATGCTACTTCTTGACAGCATAGTTCAGTGATGTGGTGCTGCAAACTTTGGCATAGGGTATTGTGCGCAACTGTTAACATGCAACCCACTGTTAACATACAACCCATATGTGATGTGCATTTAGGCCACAATGAGTCAAGCCATGAGCTCAGGTCTTAAATATCATTGAATCCGAGCTAATTGCGGGATTGCAAGGCACTGTTTACTTTGCTGAGATGTCTGAGATTTCTTTGGATCGAACAATGCCAGTTAGTGCACAGCGCATATGTCAACCAAACGCACTGGCTATCTATCGTTGAATATGAGACACTTTATTTCGGAGAGGTGTGATTGTTGTTCTTCTGCGCATGAGCCCATGGATGTGAGACCTTGATTCAAATCAAACCGGAGCTCTGACTGGGCAACATGTCAGATTCTCTACGATTATAATAGGTATCGCTTCAAGGTAGTGAGCAGATCATTCAAGCTCATCGTTCTGTTCCTGGTTTTGGTGTGGTACAGGTACAGGTGTAAATATGATGCGCGGATACTGCGCTTGCGCTATTGAAGGGACAGGATTGTGCAACCCCATTGCGTCTCAGGTACTACTTGACTGCTTCTTGCTGAACCGTAGGAACTGACAGTGTTTTGTCTAATGTCAGCTGTCGCGATACATGGCTGGCTTATCTTCATTCTTGAATGAATAGTACGCGCATCGCCCTTACCACCTGCTCATCTTAGCTCAATAGTAGCTTCTATTTGCTGCCTTCACCTGTGCTTTCTTGGAAAGTGGGGCTGGCAAACGCTCTTGTCGATACATCACTCTCATTGAGTGCTTGCACTCACTCGCGCAATCCTTAGATCGCGACTCCATTCCAGTAAACACAGACGCCAAAAGCATTACGGCAATAGTGATGCAGCTCACTACATCTCTACTGGCTTGCATCGGCGTGGTCGCGCTTGCCTTGGACGCACCTACCGACACGGACACTCAGACCTCGTCGATCAGCTCCACTACATTTTGGCTAGACACACAGACGCAGAAGTACCACTGCGAGGGAAGAGATGTCATCCATTGCGAGACGACTGTTGGAAGCATCTGTTTCACGGTCGATACCTGCGAGGAGTATTGCTTCAAGCACGAAAATGGCGCCGCGTGTGTCGACATGGGCGCAGTCGCCTATACTTCTGACGATATCGACCCTCTTGCGTCTGAAGTCCCAGAATCTACCCCCGAAGACGACTTCGCTGCCAGAGATACTTCATCTCAAGAGAACGAGCACTATGTTTGTTCCAAAGATCGTAGGAGTGTTCTGGTTTGCAGGTACGACTTCTGTTCCTCAGACTACTACTGCAAAAGCAACGAGAAGTGTATGGACGACTCTGTCTCCTGCAGGAGCACAATGATATCCGCTGCTCCCGGTAGCAAGTCCGTCATTCGTACCGTGGCCGATGGAGTCAAGGGTGCCGCTCTCAAGCTTGACACAAAGACGCAAAGCTCCTACATGTGCTCGAAAGATCGCGCCAGTGTTCTGAAGTGCGTTTATGGCTTCTGCGCTACTCACTATTACTGCACGAAGGGCCATCCATGTGTCGAGAATCCCGCTCACTGCAAGAAGGCACTCGCAACATAGGAGGGTGTGTCTAAGCAGGTCAGCTACGGCGTGGGGTGCGCTCGTGTATGGAGGGGTGACAATTCCATTCTACTGTTGATAGCTGGAAAGGCTCGTACGTGGTGAGGAATTCTGTCCCGAGTACAGTACTGGGCTGAAAATGGTGGGGAGGCGTATAAAAGGATCTCTCAGACAAGTACCAAAAAAGCTCAACAGTACTCTACTTTAGTGAGCGTTTTGGACTCACACAGATATTTTCTCTTGATGAGAGCCATCGCGGTATCATTGGCAGCACGCAGCGTCACACTCAAATTCATTCATACCTATGTATGTACATGCTGAATGATTGTTTCCAGGCTCGTACAAGCACCACATCAACAGATTGATAGATGCTGTCTGTGTACGTCGTGAAATAGCGTAGTTACCGATAAGGCGGGGCAGACACTCGGACCAAGAGGCGCTTTCAGTCTCCGCCCCAACGGCCGTTTGCGCAAGTGGCATTTTCGTCTCCACTGCGTCCCCGCGAGCACCTTTTTAGTGCATGGTTGTGTTCCTGGTAGTGATATCGACTGTTATCACCAGTTCGTGAAGCTCACTATGAGTCGGCAACAGCCCTGGTGCGGGTAAATATTCGCAACCCAAGGCGGCACACTCGCCTAAAGTTCACCGCAACTCCGAAAACCTCGCACGAACGCCCGTCCCAGACCGTTTCCCCTGCAATCATGCCAGCTTTCTGGGTCCCTGTACTCGCCAGCCGGCGTTAAGGTGTACAGGCGTGTCCTCGAGAGTGAACGGGGCGTTGGCTTACTCTGTAGGGCGGACGATCCCGGTTCCACCAGTATCTTCAACCTACGCCATCTCCCAACAATCTGATTGGTCTTATCAGGATCGTGTGAAATAGCTCAAGACACGTAGGGCTTACTGAAGGGTCTTAGTCAACACGTTATGGACGCATGGTGATAAGACCAACGCAGTACCCTCACTTCCAGCCACAGGTGTCTAACCCTTTTCTATCAATCAAGTTTAGGCGGGCCCGCCTGTATTCAATGAGTTATGTTTGCGCGATTACACCGGTAATGGGCCGTTGACATGAAATGTCATTTGCATTGTCAAGCCGTTGCATCAGCATCCACTTCATCACGACTAGGAAGGTCGGCTGCATGAACTGCATACCGCTCGACTGGCCTATCTTGTTGCCGTAGACAGCGACTGCATCATTCTCAGGGACTTTCTTATACATATAGGCATCACTCGTCCTACCGCAGAACGACCGTACCAATTTAAGCCTCTACTTACACTGCCCCACCATGGAGAATGAAGGCGAAAACCGATCTTGGATCCCAAAACTGTTCAGAACGGCTTCTACTGCAAAGACGGAAACAGAACCCAACGAGCGATCGTCTCTTTTGTCTCCAGCGCAGCACGAGGAATGGTCGACTGGCGAGAGCTACGAACTTGAAGATGGATCAAATATTAAGTTCCAGCTTATACTGCAGGAGTTCTGGGTGCTGTTTAAAGGCTCTGTGCCCGTAGTTCTAGCATATGCCCTTCAAAACTCCCTCCAGACATTTTCCGTATTAATCGTCGGGCGCTTGTCTCCTGAAGCACTCGCAACAGCGGCATTTTCCTACATGTTCGCTATGGCCACAGGATGGCTTGTCGCTCTCGGTGGCACAACAGCAATCGACACTCTTGCGTCTGCAAGCTTCACTGGGAGTAACAATCGCCATGATCTAGGTATCATTCTGCAGCGTGCATTCCTGGTACTGTTGCTGTTCTATCTGCCGATCGCTGTCCTCTGGATATGTTCCGCACCATTGTTCAGGGCCCTAGGACAAGAAGAGTACATCGCAAGAGACTCGGCTAAGTTCCTTACGGTTCTTGCCCCTGGTGGGATCGGCTACATCTATTTCGAAGCATTGAAGAAGTATATGCAAGCTCAAGGTACGCTGTTTTCTTGCATATCACGGTTCATGAACTAAACAGTGCAGAAATCATGCGTCCAGGAACCTACGTCCTGCTCATCACGTCTCCACTAAGTGCAGGGCTCAATTATTTCTTCGTGTACACATTCAAGATGGGCCTCTTGGGAGCACCGCTCGCAACTGGAATTGCATACTGGGCCTCTTTCCTACTCCTTCTCGCGTACGCGCGCTTCGTCGAAGGCTGGGAGTGCTGGGGAGGGTGGAGTCGCAAGTGTCTTCAGAACACTGGAGTCTTTGCACGGTTGGCCTTCCTCGGTGTCATTCATGTCGGGACTGAATGGTGGGCGTTCGAAATTGTCGCTCTCGTTGCAGGAAAGCTGGGTACCATACCCCTGGCTGCGCAAAGTGTAATCATGACTACCGATCAAGTCATGAACACTATTCCGTTTGGAGTCGGTGTTGCCACTTCCTCGCGAGTCGGTAACCTGTTGGGGGCCCGCAATGCCAAAGGCGCTGCAAGAGCCGCAAATGCAGCCGCAGTCCTCAGCATGGTTCTCGGCGCGCTCGTCTTGGTTATTCTCATGGGAGTCAAGGACTTCTATGCAAAGATCTTCAACGACGATATTGAGGTCATCAGGCTCACTGCGAAGGTCATGCCGTATGTTGCTCTCTTCCAGATTGCAGATGGGCTTAATGGAAGCTGTGGCGGCGCTTTAAGAGGTATGGGCAGGCAGCATATCGGAGCGACTGTGAACATGGTCAGTTACTATTGCGGAGCTTTGCCGCTAGGTATCTGGCTTGCCTTCCACGGCTGGGGCCTGGCTGGCCTTTGGATCGGCCAATGCATTGCACTCTATCTCGTTGGCTTCGGCGAGTGGGTCATCGTAGCTTGGAGCGACTGGGACTATCAAGTCAAGAAGGCATTTGAGAGGATGGACTCAGACGATCGAGCCGAACTGGGAGTCTCGGAGGATATCGTGGCGAGTCCAGCGCATAACTGAAGATTGTAGATAGATCGCTGGTGTTTGGTGAGCAATTGGCGAATCAGAAGGGTTCCTGGCATTAGCAACGCTTCTTAGACATTAGAGTAAGATAGGAAAATCGGGACCAGCATGCAGCCGATGCAAAGTGACAGCCCGAAGTAGGTAGCTAAGCGAATCTTGTATCTTTACCCTTGTCGCGTCCCGCACGAACGACACCTCATCCACCTCCGCAAGCTCCACAATTTCCCCACGCTTCAGTACTGTCGCTGAGTGAGCGGTCGATGACATCTTCTGAATCTGAAAACTGCACAGTTTTCTCCGCAAATCTATTGATTTTCGAACAGGCCTAACACGTCTTCACTGGGCGGAACTCCACCGCCCGCTACCAAGGTGCATCAACGAACCGCGTTGCAAGGAGTTTATCCGAACCCAGCTTACGCCGGCGTATGACTTGCGTTCGACATTTACGAAGCAGTGTGACGAACGGTAGTATTATTGGCTGTTGGTGATCTCGGATACTACCAGCCTACCGCGAGCGTCCCTCGAAAACGACATGCATACACACCTTGTATAGCTTCAGATAAGGCCATCCGCCGAGATACAAGGCACTGGACTAAATGCTCCCGGCCCATTCTGAGTGTCTTCCATTGGTGAATCGCACAATCTCCGGTGTCATTGCACATGGTGGGGTTGAAGCTGCCCCACTGCTGGTAGCTGTTGGATCTGACCGTGATCTCAATACTGAAGGCAATGTTCAGTACCTAGATGGCCTGAAGGGACATATATCTACGAAAATTTCTTTGGTTTCTAATGCTGACGTTCCTGGACAATTTCAACCCACATCCAGAGGCAGTGCTATCTCGATAACCTGTCGAGCATCAAGATTAACAAATCCATTCATCTGCCGCCCTATGATGACAATACCTGAGTCGCTTCCGTGTTTTCTAACCACTTGTAGGCACAACGATGCTGGACTTGCATACACAAGTAACCGGGGTAGCTTCGAGCTGTTTACCTAACAGGACCTCGTCAAGAGCTATCGATGTGGAGGGGTCTGAGCTACTCCCAGCTATTTACTTCAGGCCCCGCGCTCCTTACTCCTATCTTTACTCACCTCAATTTCCTCGTTACTCATCTGGTTCAAATTTTGCAAGATGAAGCTTTCCTCTACTCTTCTGAGCTTCGCAGCTGCTGTGGCCGCACATGGCAATCACGATCATGACCAGGAGCCATTGGCCGGTCCCCATGAGGGTCTGTGGTACAACACTCTTCCTGGAGATGGCGGTACACAGGTTTGTTTCTCTGTAAAATTGCCGACTCAATTTGCAGCCATTGATCTCTGTGCAGGCCGACTCCATCTTTAGTGGCATCTCCACATTTGGTCGCCTTCCTTACCACCCATGCCTTAAGAGTAACGTCGACTTCGATATCGCGTTCATTGGTATGAAACATGTGTCAATATTCAATGTTATCAGTTGCTCACGTTTTCAAGGCGCTCCCTTTGATACTGGCACATCGTACCGCCCAGGTGCTCGCTTTGGGCCCAGCGGTATCAGACAAGGTTCTCGCCGTCTCAATCTCTAGTATGTCTTCTCAAAGCATCAAAGGCTTACTTTTCGTCCGCTTGGGCATAAAGGCTCACGCAGAATTGGATTTAGTGGCGGATACAATGTCCCCTTGAAGGCGAATCCGTTCAACTCGTGGGCAAAGGTCCTCGACTGTGGAGACATTCCAGTCACTTCGTAAGCACTAAGAAATTATCGTGACTTAGATAGGACTACTAACCAACTCCAGCTACGATAACGCTTTTGCGCTCAAGCAGATCGAGGAAGGCCACAACCTTCTCTTGAGCCGCGCACCCCACACGCACGCTGACAAGCCTGGACCATCCAAGAAGGGAACCACCCTTCCCCGCCTAATTACTCTCGGAGGTGACCACACCATCACTCTCCCTCTCCTTCGCTCCATCAATCGTAACTATGGCCCCGTCAGTGTCATTCACTTTGACAGCCATCTTGACACATGGAAGCCTAAGGTCTTTGGTGGTTCGCCCAGTGAGCAAGCCGCCATCAACCACGGCACTTACTTCTTCCACGCTGCTCAGGAAGGTCTCCTTGCTAACGACACCAACATCCATGCTGGAATTCGCACGACTCTGTCTGGACCTTCTGACTACGAGAACGATGGCTACTGCGGCTTCCAGATCATCGAGGCACGTGAGATCGACAAGATCGGTACCGATGGCATCATCAAGAGGATCAAGGACCGAGTTGGCACGGAGAAGCCTGTCTACCTCAGCATCGACATCGATACTCTCGACCCTGCTTGTAAGTCGGCTCACCGGCACCCGTACTCATCATACTAATCAACACGTGCAGTCGCCCCTGCCACGGGCACACCCGAGACCGGCGGCTGGACCACCCGCGAGCTGCGCACCATCATTCGCGGCCTCGAGGGCATCAACCTCATTGCCGCCGATATCGTCGAAGTCGCTCCCGCGTACGACACCAACGCTGAGCTGACCACCATGGCCGCCGCCGACACGCTCTACGAGGTCATGACCCTCATGGTCAAGAAGGGCCCGTTGAGCTACATGGGCAAGCAGGAGTCCATCGAGGAGCTCTAAGCAGAGCACAGCAGCTGTCCAATTTCCAGACTGCGACCCAACTAGGCAAGCTGATCCCCTCACCCTCCCTTCTTAGGTATAGAACTCTGTGTCCTAGGCTGATTTGTAGCGCAGGGGTATGTCGATCTACAGCGACGGCGACCAACAACCACGTAGTGTAGTCTGTGTCAAGGTAAGCATCGAGTCACGCGGAGAGGAGCAACAAAGTGTGAGGCAAGTAAGCTTGATAGTATCAATCTCGAATTATATTATTAAGTAATGTTGGGTATTCCGTTTCCATCATCCATCTTCTACTTTTATCCCTCTCTCTTTCTCTGCCTTCAAAACGCCCAACCAGACAAAGTCAAATGGTATATTGCGGAACCGCAGTCCAAATCCAACGCTTGCATAAATCACTTTTCTTCTCATTTTAGTTCTCGTCGCTTAGTAGCCAGCGCCGTAGGCAGCCTTGTAGGCAGCATTGACGCCACGGTGGTGCTCGACGACCTTGGTCTTGAGCTGCTTCCAGTGCTTGGAGAGGTTGGTTGGGTTCCTGGGGGCGTCCTGGGCGCGGGGCTCCTCGACCGAGGCGCGGGGAGTGGAGGAGACGGAGCCGCGGGGCGAGGCGGCGCGAGAGTTGCCGGGGGAGTAGTAGGCGGAGTAGGCGGCGTTCATCTCGTCGTGGTGGGTCTTGATGGCGGTCCACAGCTTGGAGGCGTTGGTCTTGCCCTTGGGGGCTTCGACCATGCCGGCGACAACGGAGTTGTTGCGGGAAGACTCCAGAGAGGCGGGGGTAGAAGTCGCGGGGGTGGAGGTGCCAGAGCCGTAGTAGGCGGAGTAGGCCTGGTTCATACCCTCGTGGTGTGCCTTGGCGTGGGCGACGAAGGAGGAGAGGATGCTCTGCCTCTTCTGGGTGTTTGCGGTGGAAGACATTGTAGTGGATGGGTGAGTTGACTCGGTTATTGTATTCGAGTATGGCAGAGGCGGTTGCTTGTATTTGAGTGTAGTAGATCGAAGTCGATGATTTGAAGTAGTGCTTGTGTTGGATGATACCTATGCCCTCAGACTGACCACTCTCTTATATACCGCACGCACACATCAGCACCCAAAACTATGACACCCGCCAAGTATCGTCAGTCACACGCCGTTGCACCTCATCTTGCAACAGAATTTTACTCAGCACGCCCTGCTATGTTGCCATCCATCGAAAACCGATCGCATTGTGACACCGTCATCACCTGTCGACCAATCAGGCGACACACGAGCTTTGAAATCCACTTTATTGTTCAGCAACAAGGCGCGCTGGGGTCCGTGCGACTGCTAAAGAGCCTCATCAGGTGTCATGCTCACGACGAATCTGCGTGCAACGACAGCCCACAGGGCGTGGGCGTCGCAAAAACCACGGCAAAGCCTGGCAACGCGGCGTCCGTGCCCTTTCCCGCGCTCGCTTCTCCGACGGCGATCTGCCGCGTTGCTGTGAAAATAGCACCGTGTACGTAAAGACCAGTCAGAGCCTTGCAACGTCGTCCTTTAGAGGCTTAACGACTTCACTTAACGGCATCGCGTTACAAAACTCTTCGCGCGCACGCCCTCCACTTGTACCCCTGGCGGCGTCACAGTTTCCCGTCGCTTGCATGCGGCCCCGTGTGCCGGGCGTCTAGACTGCACATCGCCGACACGCCTTGTTGCGCAAACTCGTCACAAAATTGGTGCAGACTTGTTGTCCCATTGAATGTGGGTTTTGTACGTAAAGCCCCAGGGCAGTTTGCCTTTGGAGGTATAGAGGGTGCCTTTGGAGGTAAAGGCGGGAAAATTTGCTGTCTCACCGTCGCAGACGCGGTGTGTGGGTGCATGATTGTTGGGGGAGGATCGCAAGGAGCGGTGGCATCGTGAGATCGCGCCTCTCAGGGGAAAATTTGGTCACGACATGGTCTTGCGCTGGTATCGTGAGGTTCTTTCCGGTACTAGGTCACCCCCGGATTTCTGTTGTAGCTTCGATGCGCATCCTTCGATGGGTATTTGCCACTACTCACAGCTAGCATTTACTCGAGTATGAGTGTTTACTACAAAGTCGCATGTTGCTTCTGACATTTCCTGGTGCTGCCGTGGTCGTCTTCGCTCAGCTTTGATTGTATTGTAGGTTACTACTGCTGTGCATATGCTTGAGCCAGTTGTAGGTAGGTACAGCCCATGCACAAGCTCCAGGCTTGTCCTTCTACCCTCGAGTACTCCTAAGCACTCCATCTCATGAAACCAAAGATCGCATTGATCAGCACACCCATCACAACAGCCAACTGTCTCCTCCTCGACCACACACCGTCTTCTCTAAAGCCCCAGATCAGTGCGCCCAGCGGCCAAAAGAACCCCGTCATGTAACCCCACAGCATATCATCCAGACCGCCTTCTTCTACGGCAAATCCCGCACCCCATCCCGCATCCGCTTCTCCAGTCAGTGCTGGTGATGGGTCTGTGCCCGTGCTATCCAGCCATCGGTCCTCTAGGACGCGCATCTCAGCGGGCGAGGGCATGGCGTCGGGTGTATGTGTGAAGGAGAGGTTGGTCTGGAAGTGCGAACGTAGGCTTGCTACTTCCTGCGCAGTGAAGCCGGACGTCAGAAGGCGATCAAAGCCCTGTGGCGCCGGTGTGGTTGTGGAGGAGCCTCGCCGTTGCGTGGCATTGCTCTGCGCGCTGCTGCTGGAGCGGCGACGACTGGCTGAGTCTTGTGATGCTTCATACTGCGACTTGAGAGAGGTCTCGGTGGTTTGCGCCAGAGTAGCTTCGCTGTTCAGCTCGGCAGCAGTGAGCGCGTCACCCAGCGAGCAATGTATATAGTACTTCTTCGCCTCTGGTCGTGCCGTCGCGCCATACTCCACAGCTGGCGCATCTCTTACTGGTTGTTTACCCTTGCCCTTACTGCCTGGTCCATCTTCTTTGTGTTTGTCGATACGCAGCGGTAGAGGAGGTGGTAGTCGTAGTGATGATGACAATGGCGCGGTATCTGTGAGCACCTTGCCAGCGTAAATGAGACGTAGACGTGCAGTCGCCTGATCAGGCGACAGGTGCGATCGAATCAGTTGCTTCAGGGAGAGCGTCGGTGTGAGCCGTGGTGAAGATATCGATAGTGACAGATCCGGTATCGATGCAGAGAATCGTATGATCAGGTACACAAGCTGCTCTGGGAGCAGCGGTACGGTCGTCATGTTGGAGCTCGCAAGGGTGCGTTGGGTGCTATGCAGGAGAAAGTTGCAGCGTGTGCGCTGTGCTGCTGTTCGAGTATGTCGATCGTATGAACACGCATGATTGGTGGTCGAAAACAGCGCGCTATGGCTTCCGGGAGATCATGGTGGAGGGTTTCGTGATTGCTGCGGTGCTGCCGCGTGCTATCTCGTGGCAGCGCGGCGGAGCTCGGAACGCTCCACACTGAGGTCATACTAGCTTCGCTACCCCATGTCCCTACCCCATCTTTGTCGGATTGCACAACATCCTCCTTCTCATTTGAAATCTATCGTCTTCTTGAGTGAATTAATTCGGCTGGTCATGACTATCGTACATATTGTGTTGTTTGAGTGGAAGCCAACGACGACTCATGCTCAAGTGGAAGAGGTGGGCGTCCCTTCTTCAGCGTCCTTATGCTACTGACTCCACTACAACAGGCATGCAGCCGTATGCTTTCGTTGAAAGACAAATGCTTGAGTACGAGCTCCCAAAAGCCGTACATTAAGTCATTCTCTGGCGGGAGAAACAATAGCACAGAGGGTCATGCAGTTAGTTCCTGAAAAGCCATGGCTGTGCAAAAGCTGATCAATCTTCCAGGGCCCCTTCACCCATGGCTTCGTGGTAGAGTTTGAGAGCGAAGCAGATCGAGACTACTACGTGGAAAAGGACCCTGCTCACCAGGACTTCATCAAATTTGCTGGAGAGCACATACAAAACGTAAAAGTGTTTGACTATCAGCCTGGGAAGCTGTAGTTTGGTGATGTGCATGTGTACCATCTAATGCACCCATGAAGTAAACCCGATTCTACCAATTTGAACGCCATATGCAAAGCTGTGCCACACCACCCAATGCTGAATACTATACATAAGACAATGAAAAGGGTATCATGACACACTGAAAGACTCGCCACAACCACACTCCTCAGCTACCAGGGGTTAGCTTGGTTCCGAATACGTTGATCGGAAAACACTTACTTATGTTAGGGTTCTTGAAGATGAAGCGTTGGTTCAGCTTATCATCTAACCAGTCCATTTCGCTTCCAATGATGTTCAATAAAGCTTTGTTGTCGATCAGGACCTTGACGCCGTCCTGCTCAACAACTTCGTCCAGCTTCGACGGCTTGTCGGTGTATTCCAGGTGGTACGCCAGTCCGGAGCAACCCTTCGCCTTTGTTCCGATTCGAATAAGCTTCGGTTCTGGCTGGTCGAGCAGATCGCGCAGATGTTCGACAGCTGACTGTGAGATCTTGATAGTCGCCTTTCTGGGCCCAAAGTTGTATCTCCTTGGCCGCGCAGACTTGATCGGTGCTGTCGTGGTCTTCTGCGCCTCGCCCTCCGGTAAACTAACGTTTGGCTGCTCTTGCTGCAGTGCCTGGCTTCGCTGCTGTGGTACAAGCCCCGACGGCGTCCAGGATTTTACCTCGGATGCGCCACCCGCTATCGAAGTGTCCGGAACACCGAAGTTTCGTGGTGGGGGCGGTGGGGGCTGTAGTGTCGAGGGTTGGTAGGCTGTCGCAGTCTGCATCTGTCGCTTAGACGATTGACGGTGCGAGGTTGATGAAGCGAACGCTCGTGAGCATTGGGGACACGGGCGGGGAGCGACGGTTGATGCGGCGAATC
The DNA here is from genome assembly GCA_022609225.1 of Boeremia lycopersici. Classification (NCBI taxonomy): domain Eukaryota; kingdom Fungi; phylum Ascomycota; class Dothideomycetes; order Pleosporales; family Didymellaceae; genus Boeremia; species Boeremia lycopersici. The sequence goes on from JAGKPY010000022.1 coordinate 57,297, forward strand.
GTGACGATGTGAATGCCGAGGAGCGCGCCAGTGCGCGGGTTGTGCGTGGAAGCGACATATTGTAGAGTTGGGATTAGCCGGTTTCTACAACTGCGTCGAGTATGGATAGGATGCGTGGTAGTGTGGTTGGGGTGGACAAGCCATCGATATTTCCGAAGTTTCGCTATGTCATGGAGGCGCGACACTGCCGAGCACATGTTTGCGGCCGGGCCAATCACAGACAAGTGCTTGGTAATTATGCCAAGGGTAAGACTCACCTGTCAAGCACGCGACAGGTGAGCTCTTAGTGGCGTGCTATTTTCAGAGAATGGTATGAATGGTTTTCAGGGTCAGTCAGCTTTATTGCTTTGCTATCTGATTGATTATCGAATTTGTGATTTCAAGGCCGACATCTGATAGCTACTCAACCCCAGCGAGTGCTTGCTAAAAGCCAATTCCACTCGTACTTCAAAGTTGACAGCGAACACGATGCCAAAGCTCAGGGGTGGCTCACTGCATTTCGCGTTCGCCTATACGCTGTCTTCGGCTGCATCTACAGCATCTGTCCCTCTCTGGTCTTTCGAATTGAAGTAATCAATATAAGTCCACAGGTGCTCGACAGTCGCGTCAACCCAGTTATGCCGCAGATGCATTTGCCTCTGTTCACTTTATTGAGCGCGCCGCTGATCGGCATTTTACAGACAGCCTGTATAACAGGCGCCGCAGGGGCGGTCAATAGCCCAGCCCCTAAAGAAGTATGTATGGCATGCTGTCGCCCGTATGACGACTTCACCGAGGCCTTACAGCCTATTAGTCAGTGGTGTGGTTGGTATCGGTTTCGGTTTTCGACTGCCAGACGCATCCGCAGTCGGTATGATGTCTTCCTCGGGCAGGAATGATTCAGGAGCACTGTCCCTGACCTCAACCTGGTTCCTCTTGCGTGCCTTCCATACGGGACGTCTGTCGCTGTTGTCTGGGCGGCCAACACCCATCTCTCTCCATTTCTTCGGCGGCTTGATACCCCACTCCACAAGGTTCGACCAAATTCTTTCGCCTCGGCTGTCCCATCTCTGCATGCGCTCGTCGTGCTCTTCGTCGGACGGCCGCCATTTGCTCTTCAGTATGCGCCGTATGGCTTCGGTCGAAACTTTGAAGTGTTTGGAGAGTACTGGCGTGGTGAACTTCTCGGGTTGGGTTTGGTTCAAATGCCGGATGCCTTCCATAGTATCAGGCGACAGCTTCTTGCGTGGATTCCAGGCTTCACCATTCAGCTTTTTCTTCATTGCCGCCTTCTCAGCCTGCCACGCAGGACGATCTGATTTCCTCTCCGTCCATTCTGCTGTGGCCTCGTCGAAGGTTGTAGTTGTGACTGCTTTTGGCGACCTCGTAGGATAGTTCCGCGGTGGGCGAGCGTCAGGGAAGGAATCTGACGGTCGTTTTGGTTTGTAGTGGGCTTGCCGCGCAGAAACCGATGGCTTTACATATGTAGATGGCCGTGAGAAGAGGCCGAGTGCTCGTCGGGCGCAAAATTGGCAGTTCATCGCGAGGACGATTGTTTTGAATGCAGAGACAATCTCATCTCGAAGTTTGGCGTCGTGCACGGACTCGAACTTTTGGAAAGATCAACCAATCGGTGGTTTGGTCGTTCCGCCGCAGACGCTCCGCGATACCCTTGAGTGGTGACGCAACACACTTTTAGTACCAAGACTTCGAATTTCAACTGCTACCGCGGTAGCGAGCGCTGCCAGAACCTGATCGGTCAATATAATGCACCACGTGCTGCAGTCTGCGTTTGGCGGCAAACGGAAACCTTTCCAGCGCGCTAGCCGCCTCGGTTGCACATGACGGTACCATAGCCAAAGATTCGAAGCACCTTCACAACTGTTGATCACTGTGAAACTGATCGCACACCGACATCGTTCCTGTTCGACGTAAACATGGCCTGGTCTAGTCTATTCCGCAGGCGCACTGAGAACACTAGAAGGTATGTCCCGATTAGGAAGACTATGATATTTATCTCGACTGACCAAACGAAGTTCTTGGGCGTATACATTCGAGTGGACAGATGGCCACCTCACGCCCGAGCAGGCTGAGCCTCTCAAACACTCGTACGACGTGCTAGCTGAAGAGTGCTTGAATCGACTCAATGCTATTTCGCCACCTCAGAACGGAGTGTTGCCCAGGAATAGCAACACGCAGTCGGTCCCCGTTCGGACTGAGGGAACTGACGAAGAGAAGAAGGAAGTCTACCCTATACCACGACGAGACCTATACGCACTCCTCAAAGAACATCATGCATCAGACCCCAAGCTCGACGAGTTGTGGCAACAGATCAACACCGTGCCCGACTGGGTAGATTGGGAACAGATTGAAAGAGGCCAAGATGTGTTCTATCGGTACGGGGGCCCAGCACTGACAGGACTTACGTTTCAATCCTTGCTCGGTGGCATGGGCGCTGCGCGTGTTGTCGAGACCTTGGCTCGCACTGGAGGCTTCAACACAAAGGTGGCAAGAAGACGACTCTTTGAAACGACTCAACACATACTCCAATGTACAAGATCTCTGGATGGTATCAAACCTGGTGGGGAAGGGCACGCGTCATCTGTCAGAGTTCGCTTGCTCCATGCAGCAGTGCGCCAACGAATCCTGAAACTCGCAGAGACAAAGCCGAGCTACTTCAACGTCGAAGAGTGGGGGATACCGGTGAACGACCTGGACCAGATCGCGACTATCGGTACATTTTCGTCATCGTTGATCTGGTTGAGCTTCCCACGCCAGGGCATCTTTCTCAGAAATCAGGAAATCGAGGACTACCTTGCCCTGTGGCGCTACATCGCATATATCCTCGGCACACCAGACACGTTTTTCACTTCAACGGCAAAGGCAAAGGCTATCATGGAGTCCCTCTTCTACAACGAAGTCCATCCTTCCGAGATGTCGCAGACCATGGCAAACAACATCATTCTGTCACTCAAGGAGACGCCGCCAACGTATGTGTCTGCCGACATGCTCACTGCGAGTGCAAGATGGCTAAATGGAAACGCCCTATCTGATGCACTCGGTCTCAAGCAAGTGTCTCTATACTACTGGGCGCTGATGGCTGGCCAGTGCCTCTTCTTTGCAGTTTACTGCTACATGAATCGCTTGATCCCTGCCTGGGACCGTGATCATGTCAGGCGGGCAAAGATCGTGTTCTGGGATGTCATAGTCAAGGCGAAATGGGGACTTGCCAACGAGGAAACTACGTTCGACTTCAAGTATGTACCAGAGTACGATACACTAACAGAGCTGGGAAAACATGAAGAGCGGAAGGTCAAGAGATCTGCCATCGAGTCCAGGAATCTAAGGACGTTCGCTATCTTCGCGGGCGTCTCTTTGATTACGTTGAGCGCTGGGACATATGCTACGGTAAAGGTGGCGTCCCGCATTCTGGGTACTCTGTGATAGTGTCGCTACGTTGCTCTTTGGAGCATTTCATAGCCGTACTGTCTCAAACGTATTCCAGTCCTGACACCTCATCTGTTCTTCTCACTCCCTCTTCTGTTCATCCTGCTACACCCATGACTTCGCTCACCCAGAAACTTTGATCAGATATAGGTTCTGTGGACTGCTCTTTCACTAGTAAGTTCGCTGCCGCCTCACTCGGCGGGTTGATGGTCTGCCTGCTCATGGCCACGTGGGGATCCAGTCGTGCTTATAAACTCCCCAACCGCCAAAATCTCCGACTCCGAACCAATCTCTACGCTTCAGTACCTCTTCAGCCAACTGTGTACAGAACCTCACCATTCCTCTTCAACATCGCTGCTATCTGCGAAGAACATGGTGGGCAAACACAGTCGCTCGTGTCCACTCTTTGACACTCATGACGGAGTGTGTGGATGCCCTGAATTCTGGAAGACTACGAAGCAGTCGCAACCCGAATCAAAGCCGTCAATCCAGGAAGTGTCCAACACCCGCCATGGCGGGTTTAGCTCAAGCGTGAATTCGATGCCGCCTCCTAACGGTACGAAGAATCAGCTTGGAACCCCTGCACCACCTGGTCCTCCCAAAGAGACGTGCTTCTTCTGGTATCACGGTACATGCCGGCGAGGTGAGGCTTGTGATCGACCGCATCAAACGCAACCAACTTGGCCCATCCCACCGCCTCCAGGCTTTCGTCACTTCCAACCTTGCAGGCTCCCGCTCTGCCCTCTTCGAGAAGACCTCGAGTCTGTCATCAAGGCTCAAGAGAATCAATATCCCCGCCGCAGAATGGGCGGTCAAGTAGACGGTAATGCAACCAGCCGCGAAACAACAGCCGGTGAGAGTTCAAGTGACGACACCAACGACAACAGCATTGATACTGACACACAAGAGGTCGATGAAGACATGTGTTTGACCTTCAAGCCTGAGACTGAAAGACTGCTGCTGCGTCATGGTATTGTCTCTCGTGGCTCTTCTGATGTGGAAGGAGCCGATGAGGCAGGTGAAGTGAAGGTGCAGGGAAGGAACAAATTTGAAGAACTTGATTACGTCGACCTATCACATTTGATGTCCCCTCCTTGCACCCCCCTAGTGAAGAGCGAACGCTTGTTGTCTATCAGTCATCCTGGCACGCTCAGCAAACGCCGTCACCTGCCTGCAACCACCACCAGCAACAGGCGAATCAGGCTCCGGGAAAGCTCATCAGACCTGAAACACGTCGCTGCAATATTCGAGCGCCCACTAATCATGTCGCACTGGGACAATAAGCCGCACAGCTTCGGTCTAGATGGGCAACACACTGATGCGGGAGCTTCGCATCTCACAACCAAGCAAAGCTTTCCGCCGCCACTTCCCGGTCTCATAAGCAATGACAACCCTGTAGATTTGGTACCTCACCCTTTCAATCCACCAAAGGGACCGCGTAGCATGAGTGGGCTACCGCCAATCTGCTTCTACTTTTACCACAAAGGTCACTGCAGGCCAAAACCCGGGCGAAAGTGCGACTTCCTTCATGACATGAACACACCCCAGCAGACTGTAGCCCTCCCAACTGGCAGGTTGGAACTCGAGCACCCGTGCTACTTGACTTTGTGTCCCTTACGCCTACGCATTCCTGACCAAATGAGTGAAGAACCGAAGTTATTCGTAGCCCCCAAGATCAAAGGAATAGCTACAGCGCCTCTGTTTGACAAGCGCAGCTTTGATCCGCGCGATGAGCTCATTGCTGTGCAAGATAGACCACCAAATGGAATGCTGGCTCAGCCGCTTCCTCGACTCAAAGGTATGGCGAGGCAGCGCTCCAACGAGCAGAAACACCCGATGATCGATACACTAACGAGCGAAGATATCAACAATACGGTTACCTCTGGTGTTGAGTCCGATGTACAGAATCAAGAACGTGTGCGAACCAAGAGGAAGAGAGCAGGGAACAAGAGACGGCAAAAAGCGAATGCTGCGGAGAGATTGCGACTGCAGATGGAGCAACAGAAGACAGCACAACAGGGCCTGAACGTTCCACCAGTCGCACAGAGACAACTGCCGTCCTTACTTACAAACGAGGGAAAGCATACTGCTGCAGCTTCGCCTCCGATGAACAATACAGCCAAGAAGGAAGAGAGGATCCGCCGCAGACATGAGCAAGGTCTCATTGCTGAGTGGGTCGCGCTCCAAAATTCCATGGAGAAAGAGATTCCTGGTCCTGGTCCGCTGTGCCCAGTAAAGCATGCCGCATACAAGAAAAGAATGCTCGAGTTGTTGTATTCGACTCCTCAGACCTTTGAACGGCGTCTGAAACCAGCGACGATAGTACCATATGAGTATTCACAGCAGTCTTTGGGCTTGACAACAGAACAAAGGCGGGCGGAAGTCTCCAAGGAGCAAACCTCAAAGCGTGGAATCCACCAACGTCTCTTACTGGCAGACAGCGAGCAGCAGTCTGCCGCGTTGGGAGAGAGAGCACATCTGACAGCTCAGAATACAGCACCCAAATTCCAACGCGGAGCTGCGGGTCAGCACCTTGTGCATAGTTCGCACCTTCATACGTGCCGTTACGGCAGAAGAGGTTGTCGTCATGGCAGGCTATGCAATCGCTGCAAGCCACGTATGAGTCGGATTGAGGGCAGCAGCAACGTGGATCAAGACATGACTACCTCAACCACTGCTGCTTCACCTGCGTATCAGTTGCCTGAAGGCGACGAGCGTCTTGACTGGGACACGGATTTTGTGAGGCGTCTGTTTGGAGAGATCGAGTAGCAAGCCATACTTACTTTCGAGGGCCAGGTGGCTAACAAAGCTCACCCAGCTTCTCGATATGGTTTATATTCAGGATTTGATGATTCATACGCTAGTAGGGGTATCTCAATGGAGACATGCCCGAGATATGCAAGAAGAGGAGATGCAATGCAAAGGTCTACTACCACGGATACGGCTGCACATTGTCAGTGGTGCTCAGCACGTGTGCGATCGCAACATACCTTATTCTCGTAAGTCCAAAAGGTCCCACTGTGCTGGATCCCCTTGCTTTTGATCACCTCTATCATCTTGCTCACACTCTCTTCCGGCGTAATGATGCCCTGCACCTCCCACGGCAGCTGGATATTAGCCATCTCTGTCGCCACCTCCCCAGGATGCATGCATAGGAGAATCGTATCGTCGTCTTTCCGCTTCAGCTCAGCAGCCATGTGACGCACTGTCATGTTCAGAGCTGCTTTCGAGGCCGCGTACGCCGCGAACCCATCCTCCATGTCCCGGAACTGGCCTGCTGAGCCGGAGTCGGACGACATGAAGACGATGGTACCGATGGGGATGTTGGTTTGCAGCAGCTTCTGAGCGGTGATTATGGGCCCGATTGTGTTGGTGTGGAGGTGGAAGGCGAATTCGTCGAACGAGCTGCAATACTATCAGTACAGAAGCAAAACTCGAAGTCACTGTTTGCATGCAGAGGCGGTGCCAAATGGCGACCTTGGCAACGGCTCCTCAGCTTTGAATGGAAATACGACGATCATGTTGGGGTACGTATCGGGTGGCTGGCTTCCCAGCTGAGGCCCGATGTGATGCATGCTTTAAGCCGGAAGTGGTATGGTGAAGGAATACGTACAGCTCAGTGGCTCTCTGGAGAAATTAGTGCGGCTCAGATATATATAATGGTGGCGTCTTACGTTCGGGTACCTCAGTACTCCAGCGTTCAGGACTACATAGTCGATCTTCAAGTTTGGTATGCTGGTGAGGGCCAAAACGAATCGCTGCCGCTAGTCAGCCATGTTACCACAGCAAACATCAGATGTTCAAAATTCAGAGCAGTGTGTTCGGACAGAACATACCATGATGCTCTCCTCGGACAGAATGTCACAGATCTCCATCCGACATCTCCCATGGTCCCCACCAGCCTGACCCCACAAGGCTGAGGCATGTGCAGCAAACGGCTCCCGCACGGTAGCAATGATGCGTTCGTTCTTTGCCAAAAGCTGCCGCACAAACTCCAGCCCAATCCCTCTGCTAGCACCCAGGATCAACCATGTCGTGTAGTCCTCGTCGGCATATAAAATGCCGGGGATCTGGTCCATTCGAGCTGCGCAGCGGGGTGCAGGATGGCAATGAGGTCAGATATGGTACATTGACGTATAGCGGACCGCGCGACAAGCGCCTGGAGAAACGAGACAAGCGTCGCAGGTAAAGACACTGACAGCACTGGCCCTGGACTGGTCACGGCGACAGGAACGGAGCAGGAAAGCGGGCAGTGGGCGTGGTATGCACGCGCTCGCAAACAGGTTCGAACGCTTGATCGTACACGGATATGCGAACCACCTGCGTACCATGACAGGGGTGCTGCTGACTACGGCTCGCGTGCAACTGCTACGGCTATCCGTATTCCGTACCGCGACATGCGTGCAGGACCAAACGGCCTGCAGTGTTCAGAGCCTGAAAGGGCCCAGATGGAAGCACGGCACGTGATGGTGGTGAATCCAACCACGCTGTTGTCGCGCTATGATTTGTCGCGCTATGTCATCGGCAGAGAATGCGGTATCCCGCGGCAATGTGCCAGCCAACTCGGAGACAGGCGGCGAGATATTCCGAGGTGTCCCATCGAGCTCACGAAGGCAAAAAGTGGTTGCGTCGACCATTTTGAAGGCGAATGTAGGTTTGATGGCGATAATTACTAAATCGCAGAAGCCATCGCGCATTGCGAAATACCAGTATCAACATCATTATGGTTTGATAGAGCGACCGACTGGACATCTGGAGGTAATTCTCAGACTGTGTCATCCAAGTCCATCTGATTGGCTGAGAATCGGAGGCAGTCGCGAGCGTGGCCAGTGCGTCATCCAAAGCGCGCCGTCCGTGCACGCTTCGTCCTTGGTTGAATGAAAAGCGCCTCAATTTTCCCACGACTTCCTTTTCTCCTACTATCGTCTCCAAGCTCATCCTCAGCCTCTGCTTCATCACTCAAACTCATCACCACCACCAATTCCATCCACCACCAACTTCATTCACAATGGGTTACGAGAAGGGTACGTTTTCATGTTCTCAGCAGGCCTCGGACGTCATCGCAACTTTTTCTCTCACGCCACGGACTCCCGGCGCTCATTGAGCATGCGAATCGCGATCCTCGTCATCGACAGGCTGCCGGCCGATCCTGGCAGCCCTGTCGACGAGCTCCGAGCGCCTCAATAAGCGTGGTCAGCAAGGTGCAAACTTTGCGATCAAGGGAGTCGAGCGGCTGAGATCTGGGCGCGATGGCGATGGCGCTGGCGCTGGCCCTCCTACAACGCAACTCTAGCTAACAGTTCATCACAGGCGATGCTAAGAAGGGTGCCAACCTCTTCAAGACCCGCTGCGCCCAGTGCCACACCCTGAAGGAGGGCGAGGGCAACAAGATCGGCCCCATGCTTCACGGCCTCTTCGGCCGCAAGACTGGTCAGGTCGACGGCTACTCGTACACCGACGCCAACAAGCAGAAGGGCATCACCTGGGACGAGAACACACTGTTCGAGTACCTCGAGAACCCCAAGAAGTACATCCCCGGCACCAAGATGGCCTTTGGTGGTCTCAAGAAGCCCAAGGACCGCAACGACCTCATCTCCTTCCTCCAGGAGGAGACCAAATAAGCGCTGCATACCCACACGCTCTCCCTACCGACCGTCATGACCTTCTCTAATCCCTTTCGACCAAACCTTCTTCCGATTGTACAACACCCACGATAGACGTACGATTGCGGCGATGGCCGCGCGCCTGTGTAGATTATGTTTGGAATACCAATGGCGCTTTTCGAATTCTGGTGCTGCATGTTCGGTTTGGAATTAGCGGCACAATCGAATCAAGATCTTCTCCTCTTCAAGTTGTTTCTACAGCATGGGTGACCGTGACCGTGAAGTCTTATAGTATGAAGTCGGGTCCTGAGACCAGCACCTACAGCGTCTAGTATAATACGTGTTCTTCCACCCGACATGGCGATGCAACAACTCGCGCCTCCTTCCTCCTATTCCCACTGCAGTAGGATTCCACCAATCAGCGCCCCAGCGAAGTCTCTGACACGCCGGCTGGCACGCAGCCTCGGCGCGGCGGGGACCCACAGTTCCTGGCTTCGGGCGTGCGGCTCTGCGACCAAGTAGCTTGGGCTGGCAGGCAGGGTGTGTACCTACATATGCCCATGCGCATGCTTGTAGGTATACAGGCGGAGCTGTAACTGTGCATCCATGCTGACTGAGGACACATGTTTACGCCAGTGAGTGTTGGAGCAATGGCCAACATAGGTAAGGATTCTAGAAGCCAAGTATTTGGACTCTGCTGAGAACCGTGGAAAAGCAATGTACAGTAGATTTGTCGGTGTGGGGTAAAGAGAGCGCTTTGTAGTTGCGGTGTATTTGGGTTGCAAACAGTTGATAGCAACTTAACCACCGTCTGCACACAGAGATCTGATTCCGTTGACGTCGCGATGCTGCACAGACAGACCAATCACAGCGCTCGGGGCCCACCGGCTCCTGCCTCACGCGACCTCGGTGCTGTGGAAGCGTGCCGAGCGGAGGACTGGAGCTCGACCTCGGGCGCGTCTGCGCTGCAATGCACGGCGGGCTCGAGCAGGTGCTGCACGGGCAATGCATGCAGACGCTCGCCCACTGAGCAGAGCATCTGATTGACACTGACAGACGCTTGACATCAGTCGCCTGTCATCGTGGGGTCCAGCGGTGGTCACATGTAAAGGCGATCTGTGGGGTGCCCGGACTCGATGCTAGTCAAGTCACTGGCCCCATGGCGATATCCACCCACGCTCAATTGCGTCGTGCGCTCATACACGACTCTCGCTCGGCGGTATTGCTATCCATTGCTCGCGTGCACATTGCTCCCGGCTTGTCTCAGCGCTTTGAGGTACTGCGGGGCGACTGCTCGACACACGTCGCGCGGAGACTTGGGCGACACCACAACCGACGGGCCCGGAAGGCGTCGCACGCCGCCATGTCGTGGAGACGGTCAGAGAAGCTGATGGAGACGATCAAGGTGCGGGCGCAGAGTCCTCGGCGCTTCACGGCTAACGGGCGCAGCACTACAGCAACTTCCCGGCGACGGGTGCGTCCCCCAGTCCCCCCGTGCAGGCCCTGGCTGATGAGTGCAGGTGTGTCGCTGCGGCAGATGGTGCAGTTTGGCGAGAAGCCGTCGACCGGCACGCTGTTCCGCGCGTCGCAGTTCCTGTCCGAGGAGCTGCCCATCCGCCTGGCCCACCGCGTGCAGGAGCTGAACGACCTGCCCGACGGGCTCAACGAGATGCCGTCGATATGCCGCGTGCGCGACTGGTACGCCCAGTCGTTTGAGGTGCGTACGCTGCGTCTGCCGCGCCCGCCGCTGACCCGCCCAGGAACTCGTGCAGCTCGCCCGCCCGAACCTGTCCTCGGACGTCAAGGACCGCCTGCTCAAGCCCGCCAAGCGCACGCCGCCGCTGCTCAAGGCCACGCAGAACCCCAGCATACAGAAGGGCCAGTACCGCTCCGCGCCCGAGGCCGGCAACGGCAGCGCAAAGGACCACAAGGGCGCCACCTCCAGCCGGCGGTACTTCGCCGCCGCCGACGACGGCCAGGAGTGGCCGCCCGAGCTGAGCGCGTACAACACCAAGTTTGCCGACACGCTGGAGAAGATCAAGCGGCGGCACGACAGCGTCGTGACTACCGTCGCGCAGGGCATCCTCGAGTGGAAGCGCAAGCGCCAGCGCATGCAGATCGACCACAACATCCAGGCCTTCCTGGACCGCTTCTACATGTCGCGCATCGGCATCCGCATGCTGATCGGCCAGCACATTGCCCTGACCGACCAGCGCGCGCGCTCCGACCCCAGCTACGTCGGCATCATCTGCACCAAGACCAATGTGCGCGAGCTCGCCCAGGAAGCCATTGAGAACGCGCGCTTCGTGTGCGAGGACCACTACGGCCTGTTCGACGCCCCCAAGGTCCAGCTCGTGTGTAACAACGACATTAGCTTCATGTACGTGCCGGGGCACCTGTCGCACATGCTGTTCGAGACGCTGAAGAACTCGCTGCGCGCCGTCGTCGAGCGCCACGGCCAGGACAAGGACGACTTCCCCGTCACCAAGGTCATTGTTGCCGAGGGCAAGGAGGACATTACGATTAAAATCTCCGACGAGGGCGGCGGCATCCCCCGCTCCGCCATCCCCCTCGTCTGGACCTACATGTACACCACCGTCGACCAGACGCCGAGCCTCGACCCAGACTTCAACAAGAGCGACTTCAAGGCGCCAATGGCCGGCTTCGGCTACGGCCTCCCCATCTCGCGTCTCTACGCGCGCTACTTCGGCGGCGACCTGAAGCTCATCAGCATGGAAGGGTGCGTGTGACCCCCTTCTATCTTGCAGCAAGCTAACCTGCGCAGCTACGGCACAGACGTCTACCTGCACCTCAACCGGCTCTCCTCGTCGTCGGAGCCGCTCCAATAGCAACGACCCCCTCCCCGCGACCGCTGGACCACCAGCGAGCTGATCCGCTCGGGCGCCGGCTCCGCCCGCGCCGCGCCGCGGGGCCCCGCCAATAGCTTCCTGGCCCTCAAGGCCATGCGGCTCAAGCTCAGCGGCGTCGTGAGCAGGGAGGTCTCGGAGCGGAGGCAGGTCGGCGACGCGGAGGAGATGTTCGATGGCGGGCGGGGGCGCTGGTGGAGAGACGTCGGTATGGAGGAGGGCGTGTAGCTGTACGATGTAGATTGTTGGGCGGGCATGGGGGGGAGGGGGGTGTTAGACTCGAGCGGCTAGACTCGAGCGGCTAGACTCGAGCGGCTAGACTCAGACTCGAGGCCATCAACAGCAGGTGGTGTATAGTGCATAGCAAGCGTCGAGGCCGCGCGGGCGTTCGCTGTGTTTGAATAGATAGGAATCACGACGTGCACTACGTATCTCAGCCATGCCCCCCCCCCTCCCCTCCTTTCTCACCACCGCCAGCTCATCGCTCTGGAATCATACTCTGGAATTATACGACAACCGCGTACCGGCCACGTGCAAAGCACAGCACACAGAGTAGACGAGGAACGAGGCACACGGTTCATGACAAAGCAGAGACTGAGCGGGATGTAGTGTGTATACAGGACATGGTGCATGGTGCATATACAGTCCAAAGTCCATTATTCAGTCCACAGAGTATATCACGCCACGCCACGCCTCCTCTTCAATCCTATCCAATCCCAGCCCCTCCGCGCACACAAGCCTGGGCGTAGACGCGCGGTGCGGTGCGTTGCGCACGGGTTCTGTGTGTGTTTTTCGTTTGCGTGGGAGTATGGTGCTGGTTGTGGTCCTGACCAGTACAACCACATACCCAGACCACAGTCCCCAGAGCATAGCCCTGACCATGGTCCCGATTGTAGTCCCGATTATAGTCCAGCCACCACCATCCACCCTTCTCCCACATACCCATGCCGTGAGCGGAGCCGTGTGCTGAGCCGCGTGCGCCGAGCCGGCAAGAGCGCAGGTTGAGGTGCTGTGTTGTGCGGGTCTCTGGTGTTGAGGAAGCTCTGGGCTGGTGCTGGGGAGGCGCTGGGCTGGCGGGAGGAGGCGCTGGGCCTGTAGGGCGTCGTGTGCGCACCCGCAGATTCATTCTTGTGTGGCGCTGCCGTCGATTCTGTCTTTCGCTGCGCGGGGCGGGGTGCTGTGCTGGGTGCTGTAGTGTGCCGTGGTGCGGTGTGGTGTGCCGTGATGCGCTGTGCTGCTGCGTGCTGTGGTGCGCTGTGCTGCTGCGTGCTGTGGTGCGCTGTGCCATGCCATGCGATGCCATGCCGCGACAGAAACCCCAACATCCGAGCTGGGATACAATACTGTACACGCTCTTACCGCACCGCACCGCAGCGCACCGCACCACCTGGCGCGTATCCTGGCGTATTGTACCACGCGCGTCACCCACCCATCCACCCGCCAGACCGCTCACGAACTCGCCCCCCCATCGCCCTCCTCCACCCCCAGCGCACCACCCCTCCCCTTCCCCTTCGCCTTGCCCCTCCCCCGCGCCCGCCGCGCATCATCAACCTCCCACTCCTCAACCCACATGCGCTCCCGCTGCCTTCCTGGCCCCCCTCTCGCACCCCCTCCGCCAGACATGCCTCCTCCCACAGACCCAGAGCCAGACCCAGAGCCAGACCCCGAAGCACCCCCTCCGCCACCCCCATATCCAGAACCCCCCGCAGCCGCAGACGTATAACCAGACTCACCATCGCACCCCAGCACGACCCCCTCACACCACCGCCTAGTCTGCGCCACGCTCTCCCCGCGCGCCGCCGCGTGCCACATGAGCAGCTCGGTGCTGTCGAGCACCGCGGCGGCCGCGAGCCGCTGTTGGCGCGTGTGGAACGCTTCGGCCTCGCGGGCTGGACTCCTTGCGCTCCTTTGTGCTGTGGTGGGTGCGGCGCTGCTTGCGGTGCCTGCGGTGGCGTCGGACTGGAATGGTTTTCCGCGCGCTTGGGCGCTGCGCTGGGCGGGTGTTAGGGCGGGGGTGGGCGTGGGCGGTGGGCGGGGGCGAGGGGGGGTGGTGGTTGTGGTTGCGCTCGGGTTTGAGATGTTTGGGGTCGTGGTGGAAGTGCTTGTGTGGGCGGCGCTCGGGGCGTCGGCGGCGGGCGGAGACGCGGTGTGCGCGGCGTGGGGGGTCCAGGGCGGCATTGTGAGGTGTTGTGGTGGTGCGGGCTTGGGCGGCGCGGCGGGGGAAGCTGGGCGCGTCACGAGAAGGCACATGCAGGGAGTATAAAGTATATTGGTGCCAACAGAACGCTAGACTATCGGCCTCCGCGCCATTCCTCCGTCGTCGGTCCCGGTCAAACTGTGCCTAGGGAGCGTCATCATGCGTGTTCCGCTGCCTGCTGGTGCTCAGCCTTACTGCCCTTTCCCCTCCACGTGCTGACCGCGGGGATGTCGGCCTTTAGCCTCTCCTCCTGTGTCGAGTATGCCTTGGGCGTGAGCTTGATCAGCGTGTGCAGCGGCACCTCCATCCACGGGCTCTGCTCCTGCGGCACGTTCATAAAGTACGCGTATATGCACCGCAGGATCGCCTGGTGTGTGACAATCAAGATGTTCTCGCTGCGCTCCAGCTCCATGATGATGGGCTCGAGGCGGATCACCACGTCGCGATACGACTCGCCGCCGAGGTAGCGGTAGTTGTACTTGTCCTCGTCGCGCGAGGCAAAGTCCTCTGGGTATTTCTGCTCAATCTGCGCATACGTGAGGCCGTCGCACACGCCCGAGTCGAGCTCGTCGAGCGCTTTCCACTCGAGCTTCTCGAATGGCAGGAACCGCGCCGTTTGGATCGTGCGTTTTAATGTCGACGTCCAGACGGTCAGCTTGCGCCCGTCGCCAACCGATTGCGCGACCAGCCCCGGCAGCGCGTGCGCATATGCGTCGCCGCGCTCCGAGATGTCTGCGTCGCCGCCAATCTGGCCCGTCAGGTTGAACTCGGACTCGCCGTGCTGCGACAATTAGCGCCTGTCTTGAACGACCGCATCCAACTTACACGTGATAACCAGATCGACCGCGGCTTGATGTGCAGGTTCATCAGGTAGTAGACGACGCGGCTCTGGAGGTAGTCCTGGATCTGGTTGATGATGACCTGCTTGCCCACATCGATCAGCTTGACGTAGGTGAGATCGCGCTCGTCCTCGTCAATCGTCTCGTACACCTTCTCGTAGTTGCGGATGCGGTTGCGGAAGTCGGCTGCAGCGACCTCGGGGTCCTGGCCGACGTAGTCGGGCGACGTGGTCTTGACTTCGAGGATGTTGCTCATGATGAGGTCCTCGTCGTCGCATTTCGACTCGACAAACAGCGTCTCGATGTTCTCGGCCTGGCAGCGCTCCTGTATCCAGCGGCGGCGGCTTTTGGTCGAGTTGGTCGCATCCAGAATCGCAATCAGGCCCCTGCCCTCCGCGAACCACTTGCACATGTCGTTGACAGCGGCCTCGGCCGCAGCCTTCCGCAGCCGCTCGCCCTCGGGGTTCGACTGGTCGAAGAACTCGGCGGAGGGGTTCGGCGTCGCCGTCCGACGGTACTGCCCCACGTTGAAGGTTTTTGATTTGATAGACAGCCAGTGCAGATATCGAACAACTGGCTAGTTAGCCAGGCCAAGCGGAGCGGCGCAGCACTCACCCTTTTGCGCAATCAGACTCTTGCCGCGCGCGGGCAAGCCCACCATGACGACGCATATCCGCGTGTCCTCGGCCTGCACACCAGTACCGTTAGTTCTTCTGAGCGGTTTTATCAAGTCGCCAGCAGGCACAGCGCGCATGTTCGGCGCATAGTAGCCATTGGATCCCGTCATAATGTGCAGTGAGACCAGCTCCTGGAGCGACGGACAGACTTGAATGTGAATATTAAAAGTGGTGTCGGAATCTCGCCGGCGGACTTCCGAGGTGCGGCGTGAAATGCGGTATTAACCAAGTTTGAAAACAATGCAGGCGCAGGCGGTCAGGGTGTCCGGGGTACGGAGCAGAGGCGATTGATGCAGCGGCAGTTGTGGGGGTCGTTGCAGAGGCGCGAAGTCGGCTCGGCACTCGAGTAGCGAAGGAGAGGAAGCTTGACAGTGGACGACAGTTCCCCGCATTTAGAACGGCCGTCTCTTGTTTTCACAAGCGTCAAGCGTTCGGCCTGCGGCTCCGTGCTAAAAGGCTCAGTGGAGCAGTCGCGACACGCGATCCTCATTCGACGACAAGCGTTGGCCAGCACGCCGCTCCATCTGGCCGACGGACAACGCAATTGCTCGCAGCCCTCATCCGTGCCCGAACACTGCCCCAGCCTGCGCAGCTACAGTGCAGTTTCGTGCTTCAGCTGGTCGTGTGCGTGCTGCACTCTGTCCAGTATGACGACACGGTGCTAGAGGCGGAGCCATTTTAAGCCGCCGAATGCCGGAACACAGTCGACATCCGTGTGCTGTCGTCCAGACTCGGCGAAAAGGCCACGAGCATCATGGCCGCTGCAGAGAAAAATGAACCAACTCACCGTCGAGATAGAATAGGTCCTAGCGTGACCCATCGTCGTAAAGCACTGTGCAAGTGGCGCTGCTGCTGGTGTAGGTTGGTGGGGCAGCGCGAGCCTCGTGGTGACGAGCAGATTGTAAAAAGTTCTTCCGACAGGTGAAAGTCTGCGATTCAAGGACAGGGAATAGGATAGACAAGACGCTCTTTCCGCTCTCGGACGCGCCTACTGTCCTGATTTCAAACTCCCTTATCACGACGCGGCAGAAACCAACACACCGCTATCTCTGATGCAATCGCCGTGACAATCGCTGCCACGTGCGTGGCATGTCCGCGGATATGGGTTGTTCCCGTCATTGAATTTTACATGTCAAACATTAAATTGCTCGTATAGCTCTACCAGATATCCATACATGCGAGGCCTCGCAGGCCCTAAAACTACGGGTATATAGCAATGCTCAAACGCATGTCCTGATGATACAATCGACGATGCACGAAAACAGACGCTCATGCAATGTATCCAAACGGCCGTTGTAAATTGGGGAAACGGTACATCAGGCATGCAGCTTCGCCATGCCGTTCGCCGTGTGTAGCTTTCCCCCGCCGTTCATAAGGGCGAGAAGAGTCGCACTTGCGTCGAGTCGGCGCCTCAGAGCCGCGGCTGTTCGCTCCTGTCCACGGCTGCCAATGCCCTCCTCGACCCATCTGATTTTGTTAATCATGAAGCTCAGACCGTCGTGTGTTTTGCTTTGCCGACTCGAGATGCCGTACTCGACGGAGCCAGTGTACTCCTGCAGCTGCGGCAGGATCAGGATTTCGATCTGAAGGTCCATATCTGCAGGGGGCGTCACAGGAGCCGTGGGGATCTTGTTGAGCGTATCCTCGGCATCGGTTGGGTCGTTGGCCGCTGTGATGCGTGGATCGAGCATGCCTACGTCGACAGTATCGTCCCACTCTCCTCGAATCCAACCCGAGTGTATAGCAGCAGCGATGGGATCTGAGTCGTCGCGGTAGACACGCGCGCCCCACAGATGCCGCTCGAGGACAACATGCTGTCTCTGTCGGGGTCTTAGATAGAACCGCGGCACCCTGATGGTGAAGGTGCAGTTGATGGGATTCACCTCGAAGCGAGGCAAGCGATTGGGTTTGGAGGCATATCCAAATTGATCATCCAACGACGAATTTGGCCTGGGCAGCTCCGTGGTGGCTTCGTAGACTTGTGATCCAAGATGCCTGCGGGGGAGCTTGGCAGCTTCCTCTAGAACGGCTTGGACATCGTGAACCTTGGGAGACAACTTCGTCGCCAGAGGCATTGCACGAGGTGTGTGATGGTGGTGGTGGTGGTGCGGTGTGCCCTGTATGTGGTGGTGGTGATGCACAGGCTGCGAGGGACCGCTGCGAGGCACGCTCGATTGTCGTCCGTTTATAGCAATTGGAGGTGCTGATGTTGGGTCATCATGGTGGTGATGGTGGTGATGATGACTACAATGGTTAGTACAGCGATGTTTGTGGCAGGAGGAAACTTACTGGTGATGTTGTGCGTGATGGTGATGGTGACCAGGAGGATGAGCGTGCTTGTTGCGTTTGGCACCTCGCACACCTGTCGGCGTTCCTCTTCCATCATTGCTGTCATCGTCGAAGATGTTGCTTTCGTCTTTCACCCTCTTCGGCTTCCTTCCCTGCTGCGAACTGATCCGCCTCATCATCTCACCAGGCTCATGTCCATCTTGTCCAAGCTGTGGCAACGGGCTCCCACGCAGCGGAGTGGATGACCCCAGTCCACCGAGACCCGAGAACATGCGTCCAAACTCGCTCTTGATGCCAGGGTCTTTGCCCGTCATGAAGGGCGGTGCTTGAGCACCCTGCACAGCTTGAGGCAGGGGAGAAGCGCGACCTGTTCTCCTGCTCTCTTCCAGACCCAGGCCGATGTGCGACTTGGAGTGCTGCATTGGCTCTCCGTACATGGATCGACCTGGATATGCACTTCCCCCAGAGAAGGAACGGGTAAGTGGCTCTGTTTGGTACCGCTCCTTGGAGTTTGGATCAGAGGTAGGTGGCGCGTGGTATTGCTCAATTACGCGATTGTTTAACTGATCGATGCTTCGTCTTGGCGCCATCTCGCTCAGTGTTGGAGGGCCGTACCGTGGAGGGCCCGACACAGAAGGCGGATAGGAACCGTAGTTGCGATACAGCGCGGGTGGTGCTTCTCGGTGAGGCTCGGTGGGTTCACGGGGAGGCTCGGAAGTCGCTGGCGATGGCCAGAGAGAGCGCGATGGCTCGTTCGTTCCAGCAGTGCCATGTTGTTCCTGTGGGCGATTGAAGGCAGAGTGAGAGACAGGATGCACGGTGACGGGTCGGTTCCTGTCTGCCGCAGCATGACCGATACCTCGCAAAAGCTCGGCGGGATCAGGTCTCGATTGCTCTCCCAGTGTCCGGCGTCGCTCCTCTGGCTGCCCGTAAGCACCACGGCGGCCTGGCAGTGTCTCGTTCGACGACACTCGTTCTCGTTCGCCTGGGCCGGCAGGTGCACTGGGCTGGCTGTTCGGACGCGGTGGTATGTGTCCTGGGGGCTGTCGGCTGTCGCGAGCGAGCAGGTCGTTTGGCAGGGGCCCGAACAGGCGCTGAGATGAAAACGCCGAAGACTTGTAGCCCTGGTGTGAAGGCGGGAGGGACTGTCGGCCTAGGTTGGGCGAGCTGTGGGTGCTGTACGGTGGAGCCGGTGGCGAGCCGGCAGAGTAGCTGTGGCCCTCGGATGCTCTCGGTGTGCTGGTGCCGGGCGTTGACCTGTCCGGAGATGGCTGCCGACGGAAGGGCGCAAAGTCTGAGCGCATTCCAGATGGAAACGCGCGCCGGGGCGAGGGCGGCTGCATGCTGTGGTTGTTGGGCTGCGATGCATGGGCGGATGGCGATGGCTGCGACTGCGAGGCCTGGGCAGAAGCACCTGCATCAGCTCCACCGATGAGGGACGAGATGGACATGCTGCTGCCCGGGCGGTGCGCGTGGCCGAGGCCAGGGAGGTCTCTGCCAGTCGCGAAGCTGGAGGCGTAGGCGGGCCGCTGCGGCTGGGTCTGCTGCTGTGGGGGCGATGTGGGCGGCGGCATCGGGCGTGGGAAGGATGGCGGATCGTGGGAAGGTGCTGGGCGGAGATGAGCATGAAACGAATCTTGGTACGGAGGCGGGGCGTTAGCTTGGGCGGGAGTGGGGGCGTACTGTTCAGCGAGCGTCGGCGCGACCCATCAAAGGCGTAGGGCGACGGGCCTGAGGGCGTGCTGGAGGCGCTCATGGACGACTGTGGTGCCGGGGCAGACTGAGGAAGCATGTTCTGAGCTCCATAGGACAAGCTCCCGTGATTGCGCACTAGACATGATCAGCCCGTCAGTTCCCGCAAGAGGTTAGCAGGGGCATAGGGCAGCTTTGGCGAGCCAACAGTGCGGAGAGGCCTCAGGCGCGCGCAACCGTTGCAGCGTCGAAATGGCGCGCGCGGCGGCTGCAGTCGACGTGGCCTGCAGCGACATGCAGTGTGCGGCGAGGCCCGGCTGGTCTCTGCCAGGTCTCTGCCAGGTCTCTGCCAGGTCTCTGCCACGTCTCTGCCACGTCTCTGCGCGCCCCCAGCCCTGCGAGGGTGCCACGGCGTCGGACCGCGCCCAGCAGCGCGCGACTGCCCTAGAAAGCCCCGTGTATGCGTACCTGTATGTGTCCAGTCGCCGCTGCGCTCGGCAGACGGCCCCTCCAGCGCGCCGTGGCTGCGCTGGCGTGCGTGGTGCGAGGCGTGCGGGAGGAACGGGTCGCGTCTCGCGGCGGCGTACGGGTCGGTCGAGGTCGCGAACGGAACGTGCAGCGGCTGCTGGGCCTGCTGGGCCTGCTGGGCCTGCTGTGGGCGGGTCGACGGCGGGTAGCTGGCGTACGCCGTCGCCGTGTGCGTCGGAGGGCGTTCGGGCGGACGCGTGAACGGCGGCGCGGGCGTGCGGGCGTCCATGGAGCCAGCCGGGCGCATCGAGCAGTCAGGCACGCAGAAGCAGGCAACAAAGAGCGCAGACGCAGTCGCAGAGCAGACGCAGACGCAGACGCAGACGCAGACGCAGACGCAGACGCAGACGCAGACAGCCTCGAGAACGCAGACAGCCTCGAGAACGCAGACAGCCTCGAGAGAGCAGCCGGGCGCGAGTGTTGGTGCGGTGCAGACACGCCCGAGGAGACGGTGAGCCACCACAGGATGCGAGAAAGCAAAAGCATCCCATGGCGCGGAAGGTAGGCCAACGCCGCGATCCGCTAGTGATCCCTGTCCGCCCCGCAAACGCCAGTGCTTTACGAGTCCCAGCCAGCCGAGCAGAGCCATGACGCCGACGCCGACCTGGAGCGCTGCCTGCCGCCCTGGGCGACGCGCACAGCAGCACGTCGGCACCCCTGCAGAGCGTGCCACGCGGTGCCTGACCAGCTCCACTGGCCCCGGCCACCGCCCACCGCCATTCGACCGCCGATCCGCCGCGCACGTGCCCCCATCACCACTCAACACCGTCGTGACACGCCCGCGCTCGCTGCAGACCTCCATGCTGCTCCCCATGCCCGGCTCTCCAGCGGCGTCGTGGGCCGTCTACCGCGCGCGTCTGCAGGCCGTCTTTGACGGCGCCGACCCGAGAGTGTGTGCTGCCTTCTGGTTGTTTGGTGAGTAAGCCCACTACTCAGCCTGGTCAGTAGGTCTGATCTGCTTCATGTGCATGCTCCATCGTGTAGTGAGATAGTGAGGCCCGCTGGACATTGACGGCTACAGTGCACCACTAACCGCGCCAGGACTCATCAACAATGTGCTCTACGTCATCATCCTCTCCGCCGCCCTCGATCTCGTGGGCGCCGACGTGCCCAAAGGCGTCGTCCTCCTCTGCGACGTGATTCCCTCGTTCCTCGCGAAGCTCTGCGCCCCCTACTTCATCCACAAGATACCCTACAACGTGCGCATATGGGCCTTTGTAGCCCTGTCTGCGAGCGGCATGCTCATCATCGCCGTCACTCCGCCGTTGCAAGACTCGAAGACGATCGCCATCAAGATGTGTGGTGTCATGCTGGCGAGTTTGAGTAGTGGTGGTGGCGAACTCAGCTTCCTGGGCCTGACCCACTACTACGGCCACTTTGCTCTTGCAGCCTGGGGCTCTGGGACAGGCGGCGCAGGCCTGGTTGGGGCGGGCGCGTACGCCCTGGCGACGAACACGCTGCACATCAGCCCCCGCACGAGCTTGCTGTTCTTCTCCTTCCTGCCTTTGATCATGCTCGCCAGCTTCTACTTTGTGCTCCCTCACGGGCCTTTGAAGGCTGGATCAAACAAGAGTCACGACTACGAAGCCATTGATAGCGATGATCAGCCAGACGCAGAGCCGCTGGACGGCGAACGGGAGCATGACGGGCTGCTAGCGTCATCCGTCCACTCTGCATCCGGGCGAAGCTTCACCCCGGTCAAAGAGGATGGCATCGCTGGAGCTCTGAAGAGCTTCAAGGCTAACCTAAACCGCGCTCGGGGCCTGTTCTTTCCATAGTGGGTCTGTCCGTCGAGTGCAGACATGTTGACTACTGACACCACCAGCATGCTACCTCTTCTCCTCGTCTACATCGCCGAGTACACCATCAACCAAGGCGTAGCTCCGACCCTGTTGTTCCCGCTTGCCGACTCTCCCTTTACCGAGTACCGCTCCTTCTACAGCACCTATGCCGTCATCTACCAGGTTGGCGTCTTCATCTCGCGGTCGTCGACGCCGTTCATCCGGATCCACCATCTGTACCTGCCTTCATTCCTGCAGATCGCCAACCTGATTCTCCTGACTCTGCACGCCATGTTCGACTTCATCCCCAGCTACTACGTGGTTTGTGTGGTCATCTTCTGGGAAGGCCTGCTGGGCGGACTAGTGTATGTGAGCACGTTTGCCGAGATCACAGACAACGTCAAGAAGGAGGACAGAGAGTTCAGTCTCGGCGCCACCAGCGTGAGCGACTCCGCGGGCATCTGCATCGCCGGGTTTGTTAGCATGGGCGTCGAGGTTGGGCTGTGCAAGTGGCAGGTCGGCCAGGGCAGGAACTATTGCAAGTTGACGTAGGCGGGCTATCTTGACAGACAATTCAATTCATCTTAATTATCGAGACCAGCACTGTTTTAGCAGACAAAGTGAAGCAATATCACAGAAAATCAACTCATACCACTCGCCGTGATGCTCGCGCTCGGGCCAGGATGCTCGGCCACTGGATTCGGTTTAGGCCGGCTGGCAGAGCAGAATCTCAGGTCGACATCGCAACCGCAACGCCAAAGCCTCCGAAGCTCGCCCATCCCGCAACCCATCTCCCCTCCAACCGCCATGTCTGCCGCACGAGCCTTCAGCACCGCTCTCCGGGCTGGTGCCCCCCGCGCCCCCATTGCCGCCCGCTTCACCCGCGGGTACGCCGCCGCCGCCGCTCCCACCAGCGCCGCAACCAAGCCCCCGGTTGCGCTCTTCGGTGTCGATGGAACATACGCCAGCGCTTTGGTACGACTCCCACGGCCTCAATTGGCGGCGCGCCGATGACGCAGCGATGGAACGGCGCCGCAATGGCTGGCAACACACAGAGACCGGGCTAACAGCTACGCCCAGTACACCGCGGCAGCGAAGACCAACGCCCTCGACGGCACCGCCAAGTCGCTCGAGCAGCTCGCCGCCGTCTTCCAGAAAGACGCCAAGCTCGCCGAGATCCTGCGCGCCCCCACCCTCTCCGTCTCCGACAAGCAGCAGATCGTCTCGGAGCTCCAGAAGCACGTCGGCGCGGACAAGGACGGCATCGTCAAGAACCTGCTCGACACACTCGCCCAGAACAACAGACTGGGCGTGCTGCAGGGCGTCGTCGAGAACTTCAGCGTCCTGATGGGCGCCCACCGCGGCGAGATCGAGCTCGTTGTCACCAGCGCCGCTGTACGTTGACCCGCACCGCCCACAAATCCCCGCTGACATCCCCGCAGGCGCTCGACAACAAGACGCTCTCCCGCCTCGAGGCCGCCATCAGCAAGTCGCAGTACGTCGGCGCGGGCCAGAAGCTCAAGGTCGTGTCCAAGGTCAACCCGGAGATCCGCGGCGGCCTGATTGTCGAGATCGGCGACCGCACCATCGACCTGTCCGTGTCCTCGAAGATGGCCAAGATGAACAAGCTGCTCAAGGATACTTTGTAAATACGCCAACGCTGGTATACCGAGCTGACGCCGCGAACCGGGAAGCGGCGTGGTAGGATTGTGTATTCTAGACGAGAGAAATGAAGTGGTGCTATCTCTGGGCGCTGTGCTGTGTTGGTTGCGTGCTGTGGCTTGCTAACCGTGTTCTGGGCGTTTTTGGCTGCTCTAACGATTGTAGCATTCGAAGTACCCCAGCCCTTTTCTCACGCTTGTAGCAGAATAATCAAACCCGAGATCTAACAAAATCCTAACATACTCCAAACACCCACAGCGTTCCTAACAGACGTAGAGCGTACTCGTACTCATTATATTTCGCCCCTCATACCAATTCCAACACACTCCTATCAACCCCAACAACCCTCCAACAACCCCCTCGCAACACCAAACCCCCCAGCACCCACGGCGCCAAACACCAACCACGAGCCAACCCCGCCACACCCGCCACGGTCGGCACACGCGGAGCTATGGCCCAGCTAGCCGCGCTGCTTCACGTCAGCACTGCATTGCGCAGTCCGCGGGCTAGGTGTGCTGGAGCGCAGTAAGGTAGAGGGTGTGCAGGCGAGGTAGCTGAGTGGTGGGCGGTGCGGTGTAGTACAGCACAGTGTGGTGTAGCGTAGCGCAACGTACCATGTATACTACTGCACGTATACTACACCCCACCACCCCCCAGCGCTCCTAGCCTTGCTTATTTCTATCTGTGGTACGGATTGGAAGATATAGGGTACACTGCTACACCGGATTACAGCGTAAGATGGGACGTGAGGGTATATAATCTCTGTGTTGTTAATTGGGGTTGCTGAATACATCTATATCTATATATCGCTTCTATCACGATTCACGCTGTTACTCTGTTACGCCGTCTCTTGGTAGTAGTAGGTTGTGTGGAGACACCCTCTAGATTCTGAGAGCAGAGAGTAGAGTAGAGAGCAGACAGCAGAGCAGCCCTGCTCAACCCCTTATCAGCCATATCATAAATCCAAGGACTGCCCGCTCAAAGCACTGCGTCGTGAATCGTAGAACCGTAACCGTAGAATCGTAGTCGTAGAATCGTAGTCGTAGAATCGTAGTCGAAGAATCGCAATCGAAGGCTAGTGCAAGCGAGACCAGCTCGATCTCAGCAACACCCACACAAAACCGTGATATGAGTGCGTCGTGGCTGGGTTATAATATCACTATGGGAAGTATAATACTATAAGCCGGTTCGATGGTGTAGTTGGTTATCACGTCAGTCTAACACTCCTGTTGGGTCCACTGAAGGTCTCCAGTTCAAGTCTGGGTCGAATCAATTTTTTGCGCACTCATGCTTCCCTGGACACTCCCTGGATACCGGTACACTCATACACTCACTCATCTGTGGGGCGCTTCGCAGGCGTGCGGGTTGTTTTTGCTCGGCGCGCGTGAAGGCGATTCCTGCGGTGGTGTGCACGGAGGAGTCACGGGGAGCGGGTGCGGCATGTGCATTCAACGCTGTCATTACACAGTCGTGTGCGTCTACGATATCGCACTGAGTGCGCCGGAAACAAAAACGAAACGCCGCAGGTCATTGCCCGCCCGAATGGTATCACCCGCAAATGCCAAACGCCCTGAAATGCCCGAAAGCCCGATATCCCTACACTGCCTGGCCTAGTCTGCGGGCTCGGCGCTCACGCTCGCGCGGTCCTTGCCGCCCAGGCTGAGCTTGATCTTCTTCTTGCGCGGCTCGTCGACGTCGTCGGGGTCGCGGTCGCGCTTGCCGTCGCTGCGCTCGCTGGTCTCGCTGGCCTTGCGCTCGGGCTCGGGCCGGCTGGTCTTGAGCTTGACCTTGAGGCTGGCGGAGCCGGAGCCCTTGTCGCGGTCGGCTTTCTTGATGTAGGAGCTCTTTTTCTTCTTCTTGCGCTCGGGCGTGTCGTCGGCGAGGTCGTCGGCGTCGTCGTCGGCTTGCGCGAACTTCTTCATCGGGCTGATGCCTTTGCCTTTGCTTTTGAGGCCCACGCCGTCGCCCTGCGAGCCCGGGTTGGGCGTGCCCATGCGGCTGCCGAGCGGCGTGTTGCCGAGTCCTGAGCCGGTGCCGTTTTGGCCGACGAGTTTGGCCATGGCGTTGCGGCTCGATTGGCGGCCTGATATGCCGAGGCACTTCTCGAGATGTTGTGCGAATCGTGTGATGAGCAGCGAGCGCTTGCAGTTCGGGCACGTGTGCCAGGGTATGTAGGACGCGGGCTTGCCGCCTGTGTTGAGCTTGATCTCCTTCGCGTCACCAGCCATTTCTGTGTCTTGCGAGCCGGGAGTGCCGACGCTCTCCTTGTCGGCGTTCTTCTGTTGCTGCTTGATGAGCTCGCGCTCCTTCTTCGACTTGGCCATGTCGGTGGGGAAAGGATTGCCGTAGACATCGTGGCCTGAGCGCTGCACCCACGGATACAGCATGCAGTACTCTTTGGTCAGGTCGGGCGTCTGCATGCCCTTGCCCATGATCGGGTGCATCAGGCGCGGCAGCTTGCAGTGCGGACATGTGATCTCTGGGGTCGTCTTGAGCGGGTTGCCCTTCAGGAGCACGCGGCCATTCTCGTACTTGGCGGCGGACGTCTCAGCGATCGGTATCGAGGGCTGGCTGGTGGCGCCGGCTTTCAGCGACGCGGGCTCGAGGGCTGCGAGGGCGATGGACTCGGCTTGTGTGGCGGCCGACTGCATGCGAAGCAGCTTCTCGGCGCGGTGGCATGACAGCGCAGTCTGCAGCACGATGTTCGACAGCGTGTCCTCGATGATGTCTTGAATCTGCGGTGGGCAGCTTAGCAAGGAGCTCTCCCGCCGGCGTCTCTCAGCCTACCAGCGCTGGCAATGTGTCCGGGGGCAGGCCCGACGCAGAGTCTCCAGCTGCGTCCTCAGACATGCTGCTGGGTCGCAATGGCGATGTTGGCAGGGCAGCAGGCAGTCAGGGCGTGAAGCTCCGTCGATGGAACACTCCAGCGCGGGAGTGTTCCATCAAACCCCTGCTCCGGGGCGCCGTAGCGCGTCATCCCTGCAAGCGTGGAGCCCCACAACGTCACTGCACGATGATGGCGAAGCCTGGCATCTTGAAATTCACAGCACTCCAAGAGTCGATTCAACAGTCGATTAACAGTCGATTCAACAGTTGATTAACAGTCGATTCAACAGTTGATTCAACACTACGTGATTATCCACCAGCTACCTTGGAATTCGTGTTCCTGCGGTCTGAATGGACTCGAGACGCGTGTCTTGCAGTCTAAATACCATGGAGTGCATTCAGACTGCATGGCAACCTGTGATGCATCCTTCTCACGCCTGTGGAAGCTGATAGCAGCTACTCGTGACTTCAGAGAAGTTCGGTCCCATCTCCAGCGAACCCGAAGGTATTGATGGGCCACCACTGTACGTTCGTGTTCGACAAAAGGTCAAATCCACACTCAATATAGTGCACGAACGAGGAAAGAGCTCATCGACTGGCAAGCTGTTTACATCGACTGGTAAGCTGTTGGCTTCGTGAGATCGAAAAAGAACAGTCTTTGAGAATGATGATAGGACAGCGATTGTGCACACAGTGACTCATCCTGAACTAGGAGTGTTCTCTGCGGCTGTCGGCACCGACGTTGTCGTCTCGACGCCGTCCATGTCGCTCGTCGTCGCAGTCTCTAGAACCGCGAGCCGGTCCCGTTTCTTTGTCTGTCTTTTCGCACCAACAGGTATCCTTCTCTTGCTACCGCAGCGCTTGCAGCTGACGACTAGAACATCGGCCCATGGTTTGCGCTCACCCTTGCTTTGATTCTCAATCGTCTGCGTTGCGGTGTGTCCGGGTATTAATATCGCATTGCAACTCTTGCACATGGAGCGCTTCAAGTCAACAGACAGGCGGAGCTGAGCCTTCCTTGAGACCGTGTGGAGGTCGGAGCCGAGCTGGAGGGCAAGGGGTGACGGTGATAGAGTCTGGTCTGTTCCTGAGGGACCTACAGCTCCTTGACCACTCTCTTTGCTGGCAGCAGAGTGCAAAGTCAGGTAGGTGGCAGCCTGATAGAGGAAAGTGGTCCGCGCATGCAAGTGCTTATTCGGGATGCCCTTTGGCTTTTGAAGCTTGACCTTCGCCATGTCGCAGAAGTTTGGCGGTGCAGCGAGGTGGTCCTGGAGATAGCACCTGTACTGAGCCTTCTGCCTCCGGTCAACAATGATCAGTCTCTCGCCTTCATTGTAAGAGTCATGACATTGCTATTATTGACGTCGCGACGGCTTTGTGCTTGACGCCTGTGCACGGACGCTCCTGCCTTACTCAGCTAGGGCGTTTGACACGCCGAGCTTTTGGTCCCACCGCTTGCGTCTCGCTCTTTCCCATCACCACCTGCGACAGCATCCTCAACCTCACCGTCGCGTTACGTCCTGCATCAGTGAATCGCCCGCTGATTCTTCTCCTCCTGTATCTACCGCTTCTCGAAGCCTTTCCCACCGCACAGCTGCCACTTCATTGTTCGGCAGCCTACTTTGCGACACGCGCAACCCAGCCACACCGCACGACCACCAGTCCCTAATCACCATGTCTCACGAGGAGGATCTCATCGACTACTCCGATGAGGAGATTCAGCCCACCGAGGCGCCCGCCAATGGCGCCGCTGCCGCAGCTAAGGGTGGCCTGACAGCTGGCGAGGCTGCCGGCGACAAGAAGGGCAGCTATGTCGGCATCCACTCGACCGGTTTCCGCGACTTTCTCCTGAAGGACGAGCTCGTGCGAGCAATCACGGACTGTGGCTTCGAACATCCTTCCGAGGGTTAGTCTAATTATTCCCCTCAGCCTTGTTCAAAAGCGTCCGTCCACTTGCGCAGCGAAGCGCTATCATTTCTGCGGCCATGGTTTTGTCTACACACGAGCGAAGTAGCGAGGGGCCCAGTTCCTTCCACTACACACGAGCCACCAGTGGACTGCTGTATCTGGACGCGATTAGATCGGTCCATTACACAAAAAAGCTTACGGGCTTTTTGCCAGTGCATCGTTTTGGAACGAGAGAACTGGTTCTGGCAGGCAATGTGTCCTACTCGGGCACGAAAGAGACGGTGTATGGATTGTGTGGTCTTACGTGTAGTAAGACCACAGGCTATCTCGTGTGGAGGACTTCGACTGCGCAGGATGGACGGACGCTTCCCTTTGCATACTTCGTCGCGACCGCTTTTAAATCCGTTCTAACATGTCCCCGTGCTCTACAGTCCAGCAAGTCACCATTCCCCAGGCCATTCTTGGTAACGACGTTCTTTGCCAAGCTAAGTCCGGCCTTGGTAAGACAGCCGTCTTCGTCCTTGCTACCCTGCAGCAGATGGACGAGAAGCCCGAGCCTGGCGTTGCCACAATCCTCGTCATGTGTCACACTCGTGAGCTGGCTTACCAGATCAGGAATGAATACAACCGTTTCGCCAAGTTCCTGCCCGACGTCAAGGTCGGTGTCTTCTACGGCGGAACTCCCGTTCAGAAGGACATTGAGCTCCTCAGCAACAAGGACACTCACCCGCACATCATCGTCGGTACACCCGGTCGTATCAACGCTCTTGTCCGCGATAGGCACCTCCGTCTCTCCAACTTGAAGCACTTCGTCCTCGACGAGTGTGACAAGATGCTGGACCAGCCTGGTTAGTACCACAAGACCACGATGAGAATCATACCTGACAATATGCAGATATGCGCAACGATGTGCAGGCCATCTTCCGCGCCACTCCCGCCCACAAGCAGGTAATGATGTTTTCGGCCACACTGGCGAAGGAGATTCGCGAGACTTGCAAGAAGTTCATGCAGAACCCTCTTGAAATCTACGTTGATGACGAGAAGAAATTGACCCTTCACGGCCTGCAGCAGTACTTCATGAAGCTCGATGAGCGCGAGAAGAACAGGAAGCTGAACGATCTTCTTGACGAGCTGGAGTTCAACCAGGTCATCATCTTCGTTCGCTCTACTCTGCGATGCACAGAGCTGGACAAGCTGCTGCGCGAATGCAATTTCCCCAGCACTGCAGTTCATTCCGGTATTGACCAGACGGAGCGGTATGTGCCTCGACACCGACATTCACTGTCCCATGCTGACCGCTATGCAGTATCAAGCGCTACAAGGAGTTCAAGGATTTCAAGACCCGTATCTGTGTGTCTACTGATATCTTCGGACGTGGTATCGATGTTGAGCGTATCAACGTCGCCATCAACTACGACATGCCCGACAAGGCGGACTCGTACCTCCACCGTGTCGGTCGTGCCGGTCGTTTCGGAACCAAGGGTCTCAGTATCTCCTTCATTAGCAGCCCTGAAGACGAGGCTGTCCTGAAGTCGATTGAGGAGCGCTTCGAGGTCTCCCTTCCTGAGTTCCCCGAGAAGGGCGTTGATGCTAGCACCTACATGGATAACTAAGCTTTTGCTGTGGACTGTCGTGAATACCCGTACAAAAAGTCAAATTTCAGACAATGACTTTGGGGACGAGGCTCGACTCGTCTTACTCCAAAACTAGTGAGCATGGCGCAGGGGGCTTTAGCTTGTTATGATCTTGTACTTTAGCTAGGGCTAGGCCAAAATGAAAAGTAAATTGACACCCATTTTTCTCAGTCATCAGCTCTGCTCTGTAATTCAGTGAGTGTTAGATTGAAGGCTGACCGAAGCTGACTACGCATCGAGGGGCAGCACTAACCTGCCCCACTGCGCGCTGTTACCCCAAACTAGGAAAACGTCATATATACCGGCATTTAGCGGAACCTTCGGTAGACCGCTTCGTACACCAAGACCAAGATGTAGACACAGACGGTGTGCTCTTGACTCTTTCACCAGAGCTCGACAGCCACATACCTTCCTCACTGCAGCTCAACCGCCCCCCCCCCCCCAGCCCACCATGCCCGACCCCCGCGTCTTCATCGTCCGCCACGGCGAAACCGAATGGTCCCTCGACGGCCGCCACACAGGCGTCTCCGACATCCCTCTCACAGCCAACGGCGAGAAGCGCGTCCGCGCAACCGGCAAAGCCCTCGTCGGCCCCGACCGCCTCATCGTCCCCAGCAACCTCGCGCACATGTACCCTCCCCCCGCCCTGCACGCCACCCCCGCCTGACCTCCCCTAGCTACGTCTCGCCGCGCACCCGCGCCCAGCGCACCCTCGAACTCCTGCACCTCGGCTGCCGCGACCGCTACCCGTGGGCCACCGACGCCGACGCGCCCGCCCTCGACGTCCGCACCAACGCGCGCGTCGAGATCACGCCCGCCGTGCGCGAGTGGGACTACGGCGACTACGAGGGTATCAAGAGCGCGGAGGTGCGTGAGCTGCGGGCCGCGCGCGGGCTGAACGCCGACTGGGACATTTGGCGCGACGGGTGCGAGGGCGGCGAGAGCCCGGAGGAGGTGAGTGCGCGGCTGGACGCGCTGATTGCGGAGCTCAGGGAGAAGTACCACCGCGGGCGGTTTGTGGGCGAGGGCGGCGAGGGCCCGAATGATGTGCTGATTGTGGCGCATGGGCATATTTTGAGGGCGTTTGCGGCTCGGTGGATCGGGAAGCCGTTGGAGGATAATCCCAGTTTGATTCTGGAGGCGGGGGGTGTGGGGACGCTGAGCTATGAGCATCATAGTATTGATGAGCCGGCGATTTTGCTGGGGGGCGCGTTTGTGGTCGAGAAGGAGGAGAAGTAGGAGGCGTAGGTCGGTGATG
Source organism: Boeremia lycopersici (assembly GCA_022609225.1). Taxonomy (NCBI): domain Eukaryota; kingdom Fungi; phylum Ascomycota; class Dothideomycetes; order Pleosporales; family Didymellaceae; genus Boeremia; species Boeremia lycopersici. The sequence continues at coordinate 88,484 of JAGKPY010000022.1, forward strand.
TACCGCAGCAGGAGAAGTGGGAGATGTGACAGCAGCAAGAGAAGTAGGGGACATGATATATGCATGATTCAGCTTGGAGCTCTGTAGTGCTGTCGTGGGTCCTTGACCACCAGGCTCAAAGAGAGGGCTTGACATGTCACGTTCTGCAAAAGTAGGTCATTCTGAGTATCTTTCGCATTGCTTAGTCTGCGCGTGTACTATCTTTTTGTCTCTTCCATATCGCCACACATCTCTGAGCCTTCCTTCCTTGTCACTTATCACCGAGCTGTTCTGCGCCGCTTTCAAATCTTCATCACCGACTGGTACTCCGTCGTCTTCTGCCTCGCCACCTTCTCGAACGTCTCCCGGTTCTTGATAGACCACAGGCCAACCTCACGTACCGCAAACGCATTCATAACACAGTCTCGTCCAAACACTGGGTCCGTCTTCAAGTTCGCCACATTCGCAACGTCGCGGCACCAGCTGTCAAGGCTGACCTGTGCCTTCGAGAGTGGGCCCTTGGCTGCTTTCTCGACCATCTTTACAATATCAACTGCACGGCCATGAATAACACGCAGCGCATCCAGCTCAGACCTCAGGTTGTGGCCAACAATGATCGTGTCCTGGTCGACAAACTTGAACAGAGCTGAGCGAGCTGCAGCCCAGCCCTTGAAGACCCTGTAACCGGCCTGACGAGCATTCTCCAAGTCACGGAAGCTGTTCAAGCCTGTGACAGATGAGTTCCAGTTGGCAACTTCCGCATCTGGATCGGTGCAAACCAAGTGACTCATGAGCACACGGCAAGTAAGCACATCAACTGCGGCGATCTTCACAATCTCGTGGCATCCGTTGCTGAGGACGATCTTGCTGCAAGCCATAGCGATAATGCCTAGAGCAGGCTTTGCCTGGTTCCGGGCCGGAGCACTTTCGAACTCTGTTGTCGGATAATGCGCGGTATATTCGGTCAAGAACGTTTTCGGTGCTGGTAGGAATTCAACAGCCTGGAGGCTGCGAGGCAGGTGGCACAGCCCTTCGAATATGCCGACAACGGTAGACTGTCGCTCGACGCCAATACGTGTCCAGTCGATACCACTGACACTCACCTTGCCGTCGTGACGGATGAAGACATCAGTCTGGAGCAGTAGGCGCAACGTCTTGCCACAGACAGACTTGGCCTGCTCCATCTCTAGGGGACCACCAATGTCCTGACTCGTCGGTAGGGGAGCTGATGGAGGAGGAAAGCGAGGAGTTGCATGATGGGGACTATGGGTCACTGACATGCGTGGTGCAGGTGCGGCTCTAGGCAACGTACGATTTGCAGTAGGAGCCAGGGCATTAAAACCTCCCCGAATCCTGCCATAGCTGGTCTTACCACTACGGGAACCATTTGCCGGGGTTTTGAGGAGACCTTCAGCTTTCAGTCGCTCGCGTTCGCGCTGCGTAAGCATCCAAGAGTCACTGCCATTCAGATCAAGACCGCTACCTCCAGCACCATGTGCGTCAGCCATGTGCATCTTGAGACCTGGTTCGGAGTTGTAGCTTCGCTGGCACCCTTTCTTGTTGCAGACGAAGGTGCAGGCACCAGCGTGCTGGGTGTGGGGCGCTTGCAAGGCAGATGGGGCCTGGGCTCGAGCGGGCGCAGACTTGTCAGATCCTTGGACTGGAGGTGCGGTTTCTGGTACCACGGATGTTGAAAGCGGCTGTCGAGGTACTGGAGTTTTGGCGCGCGGAGTCACAATCTGTAAGGGTGTAAGAGCCGGACTCTTTGGAGGTGTATCCAAGGACAGCTCTGTGTTGACTGCGGTGCAGCCGAGAAGATGGCAATCGTATTTGAAGTGAGACGCAAACGTCTTCTTGCAACAGTGGCAGAACATCCCGACTTCGCTCGTATCGCTTGGCGTAGCTGCTGACTTGGCCCCGTACTCCAGCTGCCGGGCTTCCCTAAAGACTGGCTGAGGCTTATCTGGATCGACGTATCCCGAGCGAGGACTCTGTTTCCAATCCCGAGCGTGAAGGGCGTCGCAGCAGGGCTGGCCGTGCTTGCGGTGGTTGTCGTAGCTTGCTTGTGTGTCAAACGCCTGCGTGCACCTGTCACATTTGATCCGAACACCGCCGTGATTGTTGAGAATCTGGTGCTGCTCGAGCGCAAGTGAGTCGGGGAAGAAGAAAGGACAGCCAGGACACCTGTGCTCAACTGGCTCGCTGTCTGCGTGGTCTCGCATGTGCTCGTCAAACTCACTCTTGCTCTTGAAGGAATCAAGGCAGCGACCACAGATATGCCTGGTCTTCTTGCCCATGGTCAAGCACGTTGCAACAAGTCAGCGGTAACGAGAGTTGTTACAAAAGTTCTTGGGGAGCCTGCTTGTTTCTGCGGTGTGGTGAGCTGGAGTGGGTGGTGACAACGCGTTTGTTTGTATACAATACAGCTGGGAAGGCGCGAGTCGCGCACGGACTAATGACGATGAAGGCTTTACGTCAGCCTTGAATAAGACTCCCTGAGATAGAGTTCCAGTGAAGATGAAGATGATTGCCAAGGTTTTAGGGTGATTCAGCCAGGCAGGGCGGGTGAGATGTCGGCCGTTGGATCCAGTTTCAATCACTGTGAGTGTCAGCGTTATGGTTACATAAGAGTTCAGGTGAAGGCATGCGAAGATCTTACACACCTAGGCACGATCTTCCACGACTATGTCACTCGCAGAAGTGGATCAGTTGCTTTAACACCACTGACGGTCAACGGCACTCTCGTCTTAAATAAAGGCATGAACAGAACTGGCGTCAAAGTCAGAGCAAACATACCTTCACATAAGTGTGCGGTGAGCAACTGACCTTCAATACCTAGTTCTTTCTAGAACCCCACATCAATAAATCTGGGTTTTCCATTGTTCTTCTCACTAATCTCGGCTGACAGATTTTAGAGGCTCAAGCCAAAGAGTATCTTTGAACTGGCACACATCTGAACATCTCTAGGATTTTCATCTCTTCTTTGTTGATATCATCATCATAGAGGGCAAACAACAAGTGCCAAGATGAGAAACCATCATTCTCATCCAGCACAGGTTAAATTATTAAGTGACACAGAGACTACGACTAAAGACGAGATTATATCCGGATCTCCGAGATATCTGACAGTAAAAGCTGTTGAGTTCATCGTCGTTCGAATGTAAAGCACTGATTCCGCTTAGTCGAAAAGTGGACCTCCTTCTAGGGAATTCTCCTTTCTCTCAATGTTTGTCGAATTCCAAGCTTTGAGTAATTGATCAAAGCATCGCTCTGAGGGCTTGGACGTGAAATTGGAGCCATGTCGGGTGTAGGTCACCAGTTGCGCATGGTGGAAGACTGCTATTCACTATCCACCTGGTCATGAGCTCTCTCTCTCGCTACGTGCTAAAGGACGTAATCTTCGGTTTTTCAGCTAGCAGGCATAATATTAATCTCGTCTACATCTCTCCGACTCGTTATAATATTTCTTGTCACTTTGAACAGCTGTTCGCTTACTCACGCTGTACTCAGTACAGTATGGCAGGGGTAAGTATTCAATCTGGATCCAAGACTTTGCAGCCGCCAGCTGTGAACAGAAAGTAGCTCATAGAAGTATACAAAGTATTTCAGCTTTGATCTTAGCACTTTATTGTCTAGTCTTGCGTGCTTCACTGTTGCTTATAGAGAGGTGCTGCTAGAAGAACAAGAATATTTGAGGATTCACATTGATTACTTACCCCTACCATACTGTACGGGCTTTACTTGTGTTGGCAGGATCTCAGCTTTCGCGGAATTTAGCATTCATATTCACCAGGATATCTTGGATAGGAGTTCTGCAGCGACTTTGGGGTATAAAGTGGTCTGACAAAATACTCGGCCAATCGTTATGGGAGAAAAATCAGGCACATAAAATGTTACCCTGAACTAAACTCATTCAACTAATGCCCTAGTTTTCAACTTGTCGACCGATAAATCCAACAGTATTGCTCCTCGTATGATGGTGGTATGACTGATGCTTCCCCTTCATCATTGACTATAATCCACAATGCTCCCCTATATCAGAACCTTCCGGATACTGCATATACTCAGGTGGCCTGATCCCACAGTAGATCATGAAGAACGGGAACAGGATCGGCAAGCTTGACGGCAAGTCCGCTTTGGCCAACAGATCATCCCCTGATATCGGCATTGAGGCCACAAAGGCCCGCAAAGCGGCTGGCGTGCACATCTTCGGTGCGTCAAAAAGCTGTAGAAGGCCGAAGCGGCGTTGGGAGACAATCTTGAACCCGGTCGACTCAAACTCCTAGAGCTTGACCTCAACTTGTTGGCCAGCGTACGAGCATATGCAAAAGAGGTATTGCCAAAAGAGCAACCAGCTCGACATCTTAATCCCCAACGCCGGCATGGTGATCCCTGGAGGCATGGTAAAAATCGGCTTCAAACTCCAATCAGGCATCGGCCACCTCTCGCGCTTCCTTGCGTTCCAACTCTTCAAACCTACTTTCCTCATACCAGCAACTCCCGAATGCGTTTTGCGCGTCATCACCCTATCACCGTCATCACATGCGACCAGTTTTGCTGCTCTGTCTCGGACGATACTAACTTCGCCAGCAGGCTTTACGACCCCGTACCCGCGTAAGCGTAATCCAAGCTCGCGGGTATATACAAGGCGAACGGAATCGAACGGCGCTAGGTTCCGCTGATCTACATGCCTACTCCCGGCGGGATCTGGAACGGCCTGCAAGCAAATTGCTAGACGCGGTCAAGTCGACGTGAAAGAGAGATGCGAGATTTGTAAAGGCGTTCAGGCATGCTGAGCAGAGCTTAAGAGGCGAGCGGGTCGCAGTACTTCGAGAATTGTTTGGTTGCTGGACCGGCGGATGCTCCGACTGGTCATGCTATGGCGAACATGGGTGCATCTGGGTACGCGGCTTGGATGTTCGATGAGGCTAGGGAGAAGGTCTTGCGGAAGATTAGCAATGAGATGGTTGGTATTGACGATGGTTAAGAGCGCCTCTATAGTCTTGTTCGCTAGGAAGTCGATATTTTAGTTCGAAGTTTGTCTTTATCCACTAGATATCTGAGATCCCTGTTCAATACTTGAGTTAAGCGTTACTGGACTAATTATGTGACCTCCTGATCTCGATGCTGATTCCATGCGGCATTACTACTAAATACACAGCTATATGCAAAGAGTCGTAACGTCTTGCAAGTATGTCACCCCGTCCAAGAGTCACTCGTCGCTGGTCAGGGGAAGACTGAGGGTAGTGACTGCATCCGCTTAGTCAGCTTTAGCAGGGGTGCAGCTGATCATGTTCAAGTGATGTACGAATGTACATGTACCCTACCTAGACGTGAAGGCAATAACCGCCCATGCCGCAGACGTCTGCCCATTACATAAAGATAAGGCTCATGTCCGCACATGCCGATGCATTGCCGTCACGCGGGTGCCTATCAGGCGCTTGGAAGACATGCCGTCGAAGCGCAGTGTAACGTAGCTCCGGCACGCCGAATATCAGCATGCAGAGTTCGATGATCGCATAGCATAAGGCCGACATGGTGCCTGGGCTGAGCTCGTCCTCCACGTGGTCTTTCACGTGCATGCATCGCCGCGCATGTAACGGTGAGCATACTGATGCGCACCCGCGCCGTCTTACGCAGATCTTCCGTCTAGTGGGCATCAGTAAGCTGCTCCCACGTAGCGGCATAACGTCAGGATTGCTTTCGACTGTACAGCCCTGTTGCAGCTCAGCTGCATGCATGGAACATCTGCATGAGTGCATTCGATAGTCGAATTTGACGTCTTACGTGAGCTAATCGCTCGATGTGCAGCCGGCCCGGGATCCGTTTAGGCATGAGCAGGTATAGACTAACACCGTAAAGAAATGTCAGCCATCGGTTACTGCATCTGCGAGCGCGGAGGCTGGCACACGCGATCTACACCTAGGGTGTTCGCCAGACAGCGATCATATGCTGATACTTGCACATATAATTCAGCTATGCTGTTCGCTTCGCAGCATGGTATTGGTGTAATGCATCTCGATTTCTGGTATACATTGTCGGGACCAAGGAAGCATGCAAGCTATGTACACCATCTCGAGCGTTTTGTGGAGATTTGGTGCCAAACAGTGTTTGAAAAAAAATTACCAGGTAAGATCCACGACGCAGTTTATGCTGAGTGTGTAATGAAACCGCATCGTGTACATACGTGGACGTGTTGATGTGTACGACATCGGTCCGGCGAAGTAGCTTGCCCGAGCTTATTTCCATCTTCACAGGCCAGTGTAGTCTTACCAAGGTTGAGCAGGTTCCAAGGCGGCGCCTTTATGAAGCATGCCGTCATCACGATCTTTCGGACACAAACCGTAAACAAGGCCGGAGGTTTCGGTGCACCGGACGCAGCGTCATCTGGGCGAGAATCATTCTTGACGAACAGCGTCCAGTCGTTGGACCTCGGGTTGTATGTCGTCATTTGCGAGGATCCTTGTTTGATATCGATCGTACCTGTTACGGATTCGCGGCATGGTATCTGAATACCCCACATACCCGTTTTGCGTGTTCAGCATAACTCCCCAAAGTGAGACTTATGTCGACAACCAGACAAATTTGCATAAAGTACACTTCAAGGAGGACTGTAGCCTGTATACGCTGAGGTGTGCAATATGGTCACGGGCCCTTCAGAATAAAAGGACAGATTGACCCGAGATCCAGGTAATGCCTTACGCCCGGTTGCGACCATGGTGATAGTCAGCAGGATGTCCAGCGCCCCACCCTACCCTGGGCTCCTTCATTTGATCGTCTTACACTACAGAGTTTTGGCAATCAATATCCAACGCATCAGCAGTCTCGGAAGGATAGCTAGCGGGTGCAAATCTGTCGAGTCCACAGAGAGTAAGCTCCCACTCTTGGCCATACGTTGGCAAGGGTATGCGCAGAATGGATGCACGTCAAATTGCGAAGCACTTCCGTGGATTTGCCGCTATTTGTGATGGATGTGCAGATGATGGCGGCAACACTGACTCCGACTCAATGGTACCAATGAGTAGCATTGGGGCGTTTGTGGTTTCTTTTCTAACCAAACCACACGATATGCGAATTCTCGCCTTTTGCATTCGACCTGTACGTCCATAAGTCTCATACAGCCTGGCAAGAATATTGCGACGTGCGTGGTTTTCACGCCGTTAAAGCCGAATCGACCGCGCCGTTGACCGAAGAACAGGAGCTAGTCCAGTGTTTCTGTCGGATGGCCTGCTGGATTTGCGTCTTGAGGTACGTAGGCACTAGATCCTTCCTGCGCGTGCTACGACTGGAAGCGTCTGGCGCAGAAGAGATTGGAACCAGTACATATCGCACTGTGCAACGGTAAATCTCCGTCCAGCAATGATCGGCGGCGATCGTACCCCTTGGTGCAGCAACAGCGTCAGATCACTCACTCAAACTCAGTGGTGGAAATGTCCCGGGAGAATTAAGCCTCCTGCAGGAGTCGTACGAGAGAACAGGGCTACCAGAAGCCAGTGTTGCCGCGTTGAGCGTATTGGTTATCATACCGGGTACAGCACTGGACCATACGCTTGTGCTCGAGACACAACCAATGAGTCGGGTTATTGTTTCAAGTGTACGCATCTCGTAGGTACTCCGGGCGGAATACATGACGATTTGCGTCTACGAGTATTGGGTCTCGATCGAGGCTGTCTGTCAAGACGACCCTGAGCGTTTCGGCAGGTATGTCGATAGCGTACTAACGACCCTGCACCAATGTCTGTGAGAGAGCGTTGTTGCGTTCATCCACAAAGTGGAGAAGGCGCTTAACCTCTTTAGCAGTGACAGGGGAGACAAGTTGGCCAACGCGGATGTTGGTGGAGAGTGGGGACGTCCGAACGTCTTGAGAAGGCTAGAGTAAAAGCGTGGCTATGCACCGGTAGCTTCTGCCGAGACTGTCAAACCGTTTCTACTTTTGGGTCGGTAAGCTTTCGCGACCGAGCTGCACCTGAGCAAAGATTGCAAGGGATAGCACATCAGGGGTGGAAAATCACACATCCGAGGTTTGCCTGAGCTGGCCATTGTAAATGCTTTTCAGACGCCTTGACGCCGTCACGGGTCAACGAACTATTGACTTCTGCCACATGAGTGGATCTTGAGCGTTTTGAGAGGACTGAAACAGAACACACTGACGAGCCGCTTTGTGGACATGTTTGATAAGTTCCGTAACAGCCTTGAGCTGGCAGCATGGCGCGTCCCCAGAGCATGGGTGTCGTGGCGAACGGGGTTTACTCGTACGGCCGGCAGATCGTTCCATATCAGTGGATCAAATGCTGATGACATTGTTCTGCAATCGAAGCAAGACAGACGACCAAGGCGTATCTTTCGGTTGATCTGAGACTTGGCCCGCTACTTACAGGATATGTCAGTGGTCAGCCGAGCACAGCTCGGTGTTAATGGTGGGCAGGTCCTGCGATGGATCTGCGTCAGCCGTTCAGGACCTTGTCGTGGCGGAGTGGTTCCGGAGGATAACCTCGAATCGGTCTACATGGACCAGGGTCTGGCGATCCTACAGCCCATCTCAGTTTCGCGATGCGTACTGACCGAGCATGCTCGGAACAGAATGCAGCTCGTCCAAACCTTCACTTTCAGGCTCCAAATCCTCGTGTAGTCAGGTGAAATGTCGGGCGTTTGTGGCTATGAGGCATCGTGACACATTGGTGGCTGACTTTGCCGCATCCGCAGGTATGCGTATCTGCTCCAGAAGATTCGCGAACCATTGTACGGCCAGGTTTGATTACAAGCCACCCCAGCAGCCACATGGTCTTGATAGCTTCACAGTGGCTCACTGTGTACAAGGGAAAGTCGCGCACGATGCGGAGGTTTTGATGGCACAGACAGGGTCATGATGCGTCACAGCCTTGCTGTATACAAAGGTATCGGCCAGATGGCGGCTTATTTGTGCTATAAGGATCTGATGATGCCGAGTTCCGAATGACAGCGTAAAAGCTGATTTGAACTGGGTTCTTGCTCTGAAGGAAGCAACTCGGTATGTTGCTCGAGGCGGTAAGGTAGCGCCGTCGTTGATATGGATACCCCAGTCGCTGCACGTACCGGCTAGCTTTGAGCTTTGATAGAACAAACGGCATTTTAGCAAGGTAGTGCTTGTGTCTCTGTGTGCAATTCAATTTGGCCCGTTCCGCCTCACAAATACCGGATGCCCAACCTGCTTGTTATCTCGATAGATGACTGCTAGCCAGCGCCGTGGAATTCGATGTACCTACAGTGAACAACCGACTCGTATCAAAGCGTCTGAATCGTTCCCATAATGTGTTTCAGATATGTACCGAAACGACTGTTCCGGTGGCTCCAGATTATCATAGCCTGTTCGGCCACCGTGTTGCACTCTACAACCAATAAAGACATGGTTATATGATTGTCAATAGTGCCATCCAGCCGTCGTCTGCAATGATGACGTTGTCGAATTGCCCGATCACCGGCTCGATTGATGTTGCGTATGTTGGTGAACATGCTTCTAGATGGCGCAATACAAAGCAAGACGACATGCACTACCAAGGCTTGTAAGAATAAGGTTGGTCTGAGACTGTTGTTCCGTCCCGTCCCTACTTCATGCAAGCGAGCATTCTAGCTCCTGTGATTTCTGACCACGACTTTGAGCGCGGATCGCAATAAACCGACACAGAGCAACTGACTACTCAAGCCCGTGCCCAATTATTCCTGCATTTGTTTGAGATTGCTCCATGTGGGAATGATTCATTTGCAATCGCTTTGCAACTCAACACATCAACACGTGCTCGAGGAACAGGAGCCTCGGTGGCACTGTTGGTGGGGATGCCGCTGCCATGCCGAATCGTATCAGTAATTGGCCGAGATGATCACTAGGATGGCACAAACACGACGGTGTTGTGGAACAAAATGGTCCCGTGGGTAATGGATCAGGCAGCGGCCGAAGCAGCATTATCCCTGCTTAGCGTATTTCGCTTAAAAGACAGAAAGTGTCCTTTAGTGTCAAGCTGGGAGATCCTGCGAGACTGCAGCAGATGCCTTGCGCTCCCCAATGACTACCAGTAGTAAGGTGCAGTCCGACGTCAATGGGCGTATCGAGGCATGGTGCGAGCTGCTGTATGTAGCACATTTACTACGGGAGCAATGCTTTCCAAAGGCCGGGTAAATACGATACCCACATTGGGCGTAGGATCCAGGATGGTGGTGTCAGGCGCTCCGCGAATCGCACGAAAGATCATGTCCAAAATGGGAGATTTTCCCTCGATGAAGACCCTGGCCGTTCATCTCCCATAACGTCCGTGCGCTCTCAAGTTCGTGATGTCGTGCCCGCAGCACAGAACAAGCTGTTGGCGACGTGTAACCAGGTCGTACTGCACAGCGCACACAACTTTCTGGGGTTTCTGGAAAGCTATGGATGCGTGGTAGAAATTGGTACAAGACAGAGTCATGGCCTGGCGTGAGACAATTGCTTCGCCGTCTTCGGCAAGTCTCAGTCCAGTCCAGCAGTGGATGCGATGGCTGGCTGCTACGTGCCGTCGCCGCAGTCAGGCCTTCGGTAGATGCACAGGCTGCCCCTGATGGACAAGGCACGCGGGTGATGGCTGCCCCGCCCCGGCATGTTGCGCAAATCGGTGCAAATTGAGGCAGAAGGCTGTGGTGGCATGCAACTCACGTGGTAGGCTTCTCGAAGGCACGAATGGGAGAGATCAGGAGGGTCGTGGTTGGCTCGCGGGAGGTCGGCTACAGCAAGCAGATGGTGACAGCAGCCAACGTGGCTCCAGGGTTTAGCTGCATGCGCTTGTACTGATCGACCCGCCTCTTTTGCAAGATCCTCCACAGACGAACGAGGCCAAGACATGGGATAACGCCGCCATCCGCCCTCGCGGCGTCGCGAGAAGCTCGCGTACGAGGGGCGGACATGGTTGCTGGAACAGGACGACGTCCGAGCAGCCGTCGCCGTCTGCTCTCCCGCGCTTGCCTCTGCTCTGAAACTGCTGCAGACCACGCGGCCGAAAAGGTTAGGCCAAAGGAGCTTGCCGTCGAGCAAAGGTGCGGTGAGATGCTGGTTGGAGCGCGCCTCCACTCCGCTCGTAGCACCCGACGGTGACGGGCAGGGCAATGTGCGGAGTTCGAGTCAAGAGGCTGCGTCTCTGTGACACTGCCCGGGAGCGCTCTGCAGCGCGATACGAAGGTTGACGCGAGCGCACACGATGACGGCTGACGCTGCCTCCCAACATAGCTGTCACATCACCCGTGCTCGCTTCGCCAGTGGTGTGTGTGCACCACCAGTGCGGGAGCGCTCTAATCGCTTGCAGAGGGTTTTATGAATGGGCGGCGCCTGAGTGGCTCAGAGGCTGCTTCGGGCGAGTTGCAGCGCCCGCCTTTGGTCGGTGAGGCTGCCGGCGGGAACGACAGTAGACCGCTTTAGCAGACGCCATGGTCGCTTCCCAAGTGCGCACCCAAACCTTCGCGGGACGATATGCGCCTACGATAGCTAGCGAACGTCGCGACCTCTCAACCGTGCGAATCGCCTGCCCGCGTGCGCGTAGGCGATATGAGAGGGTACGCGGCTGGGGTGGATTAAGCGTGAAGAACCGTCTTTCGTCTCATGTTTGTCCCTTTGTGATGGCCAGCATCTGCCGTTCCGCCCCCTGTGTGATCCTTCGTCAGCCCATTCGTGCTTGTCTCGCCGCCCTGTTCGCGGCGCTGTCGTTCTCGCGCTGCTGGCACCCACAAGCACTGCTTAGTAGCTGGTCGGCCGTCTTCTGGGGGGCTCCTCACACCTCCGGCGACTCAACCCCGAATTTGGGACCGGGCCTTCACGTCTGACTCTGGTGCCTGGGCTGACGCCCACGTCTGCTTCGACATTTCCACGGCCCAGCGTGCAGCAGGTGCTTGCAGGCCTGCTGTCGATCGATCTCTGTCCGAACGGACTGTGCAGGCCCGCTCCCACCCACCCCTACCGCGGCACCCACGCCGGCACCACGGCGTCTCGCGCAGCGCTCGAAGAGGCTGCCAGCAGCAGTCACCGACGCACCGCAGCTTCAAGGGCTGTGTGACTATCGACTGACTGCAGACGCGGGCGTGCGTGACTGCTTCCGGAACAGGTTGATCCGCTCCGCCAGGAAGCCGCAACCAAGCTGCCAGCACCAGCACCGCGCGCTGCCAGAGCGAGCACCAGCACCAGTGACCAGCGCCAGGCGTGCAGCAGTCGGGGTACTTACAGCCGACGGCCATCGTCAGCGCCCATCAGACAGTCCTCTCCTGGAGGGTCGATCTGCGGTGCATCACGGCCTGTCCTGGAACAGTAGCCAGGGCCCCCTACAACGCCATTCACTAGCATTGCACGCCCTCCGTGCCAGGTGCCCAAAAGCGACTCTTCGCCGGCGGTGCGCAGATTGGCTGGTCTGGGATGTGTGGGCGGATCGCTCGGCCAAGGCATTGTTACGGAGGCGTGCGCATCGCTGCACTAGTCCCAATTTACCCGTCATCTGCATTGCCGTTACAGGGCTGGCAGCGTTCGTCTAGCCGTGCTGGGACGCTGGCTGCTTGTCACAACGGTCCGCCGCCTCGTCGACCGCTCTTGCAATTTCGACAGGGACTTGACAGGACTGGGGTCGACCGCTGTCTGACCCACCTCGTTGGCAACGGTTTGGTTACCACGGGCCTCTCCACTGACGACGCTACAGCGTGAACGGGCGTCGTGCTGAATCTCGCCAACCGCTCGCTACTCTTACATAGGCACTGCAGGCCGCCCGGAGTCCTGGCGCATCACATCACATCTGCCACTACCCGTCCCTCTACCGTGGACTACACCCAGCCTCTCCATCTCGTCATCACTTGCTCACTCTTCACCTCAGCCCTCCCACTCAGCCCCAACACCACCACAAGTACATTACCGTTACGCAGCCTCTGCTGTACCCCGTGACCTGAGCATACTCCTCCATGGCAATGCATCTCGCCAGCATGGTACACGGCAGCGTCAGGGAGCGCGAAGCGTTCCAGCAACCACCGCAGTCGGCCTATTACCAGCAAACGCAGCCCCGTGCGTATCCCGTGTCGGCCAGCGTCGCGCCTTCACTCTACACCGCACACCCGCAGCACCCACAGCAGGTCGAGTACCAGTACCAGCGACAGCGCCCGCAGTCACCACCGTCGCCGCCTGCGGAAGAGCAGAAGCCATCGCTGCCTTCTATTTCGAGTCTGCTTGAGTTTGCTGGTGGCGAGAAGCCTGCCTCGGACGCTGGTAAGTGCCCCATGGTAGCTTCTCTATGATTGGTTCTGACCGAAGCAGCTGCCGCGAGCCCACAGTCACAACACAGACAATCGTCCTCGCCACAACTGGGCCAAACACAACAAAGCATTGGCACAATGCAAAGACCACAGCAACCCTCCACCTACGTCGCAGCGCCAACAGTGACCAACAACACCCGCATGACACTACCTCCCACCCCACCGATGCACCCTGACGCCGCTGGTGACGGTCAACGGTCTCCCTCGTCCGCATCGACTCACTCTGCCGCTTCGGCAGCCTACTTCATGGGTGCATCGCTCAACAACATGGAGCCTCACCAGCAGCGTCAAGTTTTGTCATCAATGCCAGCAATGAAGCGGGACTCTATTCCGTCGCATTCCATGTCCCCGTACAGCGGCTCAATGTACGCTCAGTCGCCTTACCAGTCGTCTCCAGGTAACGCATCAGCAAGCTCGTTCTACTCGCCTGAGCAGCACTCATACAACAACGCCAGCATGTATGCCCAGCGACCGCTGCCTTCAAACTACCAGCCCACGATGCCGCTACCGATGCCCCAGCCCAACAGTGCGACCGCCAACGCAAATCCCTGGCAGCACCACCACTACATCAGCACATCCAGCCAGTCAGCTTTCCCCCAATCCCAGGACCGCTACATCTGCTCCACCTGTAACAAGGCCTTCTCGCGGCCGAGCAGTCTGCGCATCCACAGCCACAGCCACACTGGCGAGAAGCCGTACAAGTGCCCGCAGTCAGGCTGTGGCAAGGCCTTCAGCGTACGAAGTAACATGAAGCGCCACGAGCGAGGGTGTCACGCCTCGACCAGCACAACCATCACGACATAACGACTCAAAAGCTAATCTCGACTGTCAAATCTTTACCGGCGTTGTTGGGCTAAGCCTCAGTTGCCAATAATGTATACTTGGAATCAGCAAGGCGGCACTTGTTTGGATGGCGTGCGTTGCCACCAGCACTATCATCACGGCCTTTGAACCGGCGTTCTTGGAGGCGTTGTCATTGTTTGCTAGCATTTACACCGGCGTCGCGACATCATCCGGCTTTCGCTCCTTGATGTGGCCACATTTACCACTTTTGTTTACCGAAGCCACCAGCTTCTGGTCCAGCGTATTTTCTCTTCTGTATTATAGTAGGAATACTGCATAGCACCTGGTGCTTCGACATATGTCAAAACAATTGATCAATGTTCTTGATTTTCCTCCTGGGTATATCCCGGCAATCGCGTGTTTTGACTTAGTGGGTGAACCACGCATCTCATGAGCTGTATGCATAACCTTCACCGCCAGATTCAGCACTGTCGCAGCTTCGCATATTTAATGCAATTAAATAACACTGGGGATCACCCATGCTGACCCCGTTATATAGCATGCTGTCACCGCCTAGGGCCCGTTACCTTAGGTCCTTGGTGTTTTCAACCTGCTTGCCCACGCAGCGTTAACGGTCGGCTGTGCATGTATCCCTCCTCCACGTCAGGAGAGGTGCCTGGTCCATGCCTGACGATGCTGACACGACGCCCTCTCTATGGAAATCAATATGGTTATGCGCATCTCCCGTCGCCCTACCCATCTCACGGACACGCAATGCTGGACGATACGACCCTTGACGTGGAGATGGAGTTCTCCTGTCACCAGTTGCCTAGGTAATGATATTAGACTTCACCGCCTCCATTGCACCAGGGTGGGAACACAGTACGCAACATCACTGGCCGATGTGCTTGTGAGGCTCCATGGCAAGGATGCGATTATCCTATCGTCACTTGTGGTCTGATCCAATTCGACCGAATAAGTCGCTGCAATTTCTGGATGCTGTGATAGCCTGGAGAGCAGTGCGGCTGCTCGCATCCATTATCAGAGTCGCCAATAGGTACACGCAGTAGCCACCGGCAGTTGTTGTGCAATCAGAAGCCGATTCTTCGAATTAGATCCACTTTCCTGAAGCGCAGCAAAGGACTGGAATGATCTACGGTCTTCCTTGATCTTCGCAATTTTCAGGTCAGCAACACAAGTTCCTTCAGTGGAGCAGCGACAGTGGGCTACATCCCGCCTTGATTATGAGGCTGCTTTACCTAAACTGTTACCTTCGTCCGAATGATACTCCACACTGGTCGTGCGTTCTTTTCGAGAACAGAGGGGCCACGTTAGCAATGACAATCGGCGAAAACCCTCTGTGGGCTCCATCGCCATGGTGCGGCCTGGTTGCCACTGCCTCTTCCTGGCAATTCTCACCAGCAATTTCGTTTCTTGGCCACAAAGACACCTTGCATACTCCATCACTATTTACTTACATGGATGAGACATTGTGATGGAACCGCATGTGGCATCCGGCAGCTTGCCGAGCGCGAGAAGTCTCTTCTTCAGCGCAGCCTAGAAGTAACTGAGTCCAAGACCATGCTCAACGCCTCAACGCCGAGAGAACTGCTGCTGCTGTGCCGAATCCGTGCCATAGAAGGCTATAGGTGTCCGTATCGCTTGTCCCAATAAGCTTCGAAGCGACCCAATACAATTGCGATTCATGCTACAATCATGGGTATCACAATAAGAAATGTGTTCAACAAAGACGTTCAGATTAGCATCCTCGTTAATGGCTTGAACCACCCGAGCCGTTAAAAAGCAATACACATCGTTCGACCAGCGAGCGAAGGATGCGGTTGCACGACCGGGGAATAGCAAAAAGCATTCTTTCCCGGAACCCAAACGATTTATGCAAGCCACCTGTTGGGACACGCGCCCGCTGGAATTACTGCTCTTGATACCTCAGCCAAAGGCGCGAAAAAGCAAACTGCGCTGAAGAAGAATGATTCCAGTCATGTGTATCACTGTCGTTGTCCCGAGACGACTTGTGGAACGATCCGCTTCACTCACCCTGGTGAGCTGCAGAGCGCCACAGCAGCGGCTTCGGAGCCTACGCTTGATGTGTATACACGTCTTTATTGCTTTTTCGTCCTTCGGCACGACCTGCTTCCATACCCAGCCGCCCATCTCTACAGACAAGCACATTCGTGAGATCATGACACCGTCACCATGCAGATCTCTGTTTACGCAAAACATGAAACCGATTATCGCCAGCTCGATGTGCTTCCTTCAGTGACGGCAGAATCATACGACGTCTAGATCGATAAGTCTGACCCGGCAAGCAGGTACGTCCGTTAAGTCAACAATTAGCGCGGCTGTCCAGCGACAAACATGGTCGAGTCACCGAACCGCGCTGTATCTCCTCACATCAGTCGTGTGCTCGAAATAGTGACAAGGTTGATCGATTCTCGTATGCACGTTGCGCAACGATTCACGCCGGCCCCTTCCACCTCACGGCAAGCTTTCGGGGAAGGTCTGCTGTGGTCTACACTAGCCTCGATTGTGGCCGCTGTCGAAGATTCGACGATTCCCGCCGTACGCGATCGTCGCACACATCACTGCTAACGTTACAGCGATCATCCCTGAACAGAGGACTTCGAGAAGACGGCTTTCGTAATTACTCAGACGCCGAATCGCTTCCCCTCCGGAACACACAATGCACGAGCACAGCAGCAACGTGGGCATTTGCACCCACTTTTTATGTCCACCGCTGCCAGGGCTCTGGTGCGCAGGGAAACCCTTTGCAATGTGCATCGTTTGCGCACGCTCTTGTTGTCGCACTCGCAGCCTCAGAATCAGTCACCTGCCGCGAACATGTTGCGCCGAACGCTTGACTCTGCAATGTATCTCCGGCTCTTTATGATCGACCATATAGACAACCATTCCCCGACCTGCACCGCCGCTCCACCGCCGTTGTTATGGGTACCAAAGCGGTGAGTCTCATCTTCAGGATTGATCCAGGCGCTTTAGGCTGTGAGGGTCTTCTAGAAGCCTGCGCGACACGTCAATGTATGGCACCTGCTTCAGTCGCACTGTCGCACTGTCGCCATAGGCACGACAGCTGTGATCGCCCTATTAACTTTGGATGCCCTTGTGCCCTCAGACCATCATTTCGTGCGAACAAGCGGGCCCCGGTTGCTTTGCTCCGGCACTAGCTTCAACGACGAAAAGAGACACCTGGGATCTGGTAAGTTCAGGTCTGCCCTGCACGTCCCGGGCTGCCAACATCCCATTTTGCCTGCGTGGAATTATTGGGCGAGTCACGACGTTTCGGCGGTGTGTTGATTGGCACATAATTGCCTCCCGAGGCCCGCTCCGGCGCTGTTCGTGCGCTATGTCGTCTTGACGGCTTACTAGCTGCGCCAGCCTTATCTTTTGACTGCTGGTGTTTTCGCGCGCAAACTATCGCGTCTCACCAGTCTACGTTGGTGGATTGTCTCGAATCTAAAGTTTGGGTCGCTTAACGGAAACCAAACTGGCTCTATGTCGGCGCGTTTTGTCTGGCTTTGCGGACGTCTGCTCCAGCATGATCCTTGAAACGACCAACGTGGAAGGTCACGATGGCTGCAGCCTCTCACAGACCACGAGGGGAAGGCAAGGCGTAATTGACCCTTAGAGTCACCGCTGACACGAGATTGGGTGGGCCCTACTCCGAGGTGGACTGGTCGGTGCAATTTCAACGCGTTTGGGAATGCCTGTCACGAGTCGTCGCAATTGATGGAGATGTTCAGGTACCCGCGCAGAGATTGGGCGGTAACGAGCGGAATGGCAAGCATGGATCAACCTGCTACATAACTGTCAAGTCGGCTGATTGTCGTCTCGTCGCGAATATTGCTACATGCAGTAATCACGATGTTGCTGCAGCATCGCAGTGCTCACATCCGCGCCTAGTCGTCCAGCTGCGAAGAATGCTCGGCCTGATCGCCGGGAGGATCTGTTTGCCACTACGTCAGGGTGATGTGGGCTACGCGCCGGGTTATGGAAACGATTCAATCACCGTTAAGCGCTGATGAAAGTTGATCAAGACTTGGGTTATTTGCGTTCTTGTTGGCGTCAATGGTAGGCACAAAACACCCATTGCAATATAGCACGTGTTACTCGCCATCGTCGAGCTGCAGAGCATGGCTTCAAGACACCATCTTATACTCGAGTCAGTAGACAGATCAGCGACGGCAGCAGCCGATCCAGGTGAAGGATTACATGCCATGCCAAAAACCAGGAGTTGCTGCTGAGGTCTGTTGGAAATACAAGTCCTCGGCGTATGCATCACAATCACCATTCTTGCCAACCAACACCAAATAATATTCTTTGATGATTCATTCCTTCTGCTCAAACACCTTCGTCGCATACTCCTAAGAACTGGCCCCCTCAGCACTTTACGCCTCCAGGCCTGGTTTCCAGAAGGCAGTCTTGCAAAGTCACGCACTCAAAGCGAGCAGCTCGCAGCCAAAGTCATGTGAAGTTGGAGCATAGCTGCTTACGGGATTGTGACCAATACCGGTAGCGGTCACAGGCTGCATTCACCCTCCGGCACCTGTCATGGGGTCCTCTGAGTAGCATTGCATCGATGCGCGAGATTACTGCATGCCATTTCTCTCCCTGCGCAGCAACAAAGCTCAATTACCCAGTCGCAATCTATTGAAGGACAGCAGTCTGGGCAACGTTGCAACCCTGGCCCCGAGACCCTGACGACGGAAGCCGACATAGAGTTCACTCCGCCGGAGCCGCAAGATACCTCAGGTAGAGGCCGTACTCGCCCGAGCTGCATAGGTAGGGCTGAAAGGGGAACAACGGCGGCAAAGCGGCAGTACAGTTGTCGAGTAGGATTGACCACCAGCCTAAGCCCACGCATACCGACGTGTCCCTGAGCTCCCGGTCGCGTCTCGGAGACTCAATGGCATCGTACGATCACGCCATTTGTGGGGCGCTGCTGGAGCTCTCTCACCGCATGCTCGCGGTGTGGTGTTCATACCTACCAGATTGGCTGTCTCTAATGGACGGTGTCTTACGGATGCTTAGCATTGGTGTTGTGTACCGTATCTTCTGTCGGAGAGCGCTTCAACTAAGCGTATTGGGTTACAAGTGTCAAGCAAATCTGACTATAGGCTTAAAGATTGTTACCTAAAACGCTTAGTCGAAGCGCTCTTTGCCAGGGGAAATGGTAAGGTATGGCCGCGGAGATATTTGATGCCATTGCATCCTGGGTGCTCCTTCGTGTAGATGGGTTCTGCCTGCTCTTGTCTGGCCGAGTGACTGTCGCCGATACTGGATAGACTGGGCTGTCGCGAAGTACAAAGTTTCTCCAGTATTAGGAGGTCCTGGGAGATACAGCTAGTACGGCTGAGCTGGTCGCCTTTGGGTGCAGTACCCGATACTATCGGTATACGGATCTCTTTCGTATTGCTTCTATCTTTGACTACTTCCCTGTGGCATATTTTGCTCTATCAAGGGGCGGTGATTGTCGTCTGCCCTCGACGTAGCACTAAATGTCTCAGCCATTATGAGGGTGACGATATATCTTGAGTCGTCATTGAAACATATTGCGGAGGTTCAATGCTACGAAGACCTTTGACGGACTCTTTCTCCTCGTGTGAAGCGTTCAGATGAGGTCGAAACACCGTTGAGGTCTTCGGCTGCTTCACGCATATCTGGCTTTGTATGATCAAGCAGATGTGATGGTCAGGAGTACTTCTAGGCTGACATTCATATGTGCTTCAATACAACCGCTTTGTTGTAAATAGACCTTGTGAATCTGCCGAGTGATATGGCTGACTTAACCAAAATCTTTACCTGGTGAGATGTGTTAAAGTACACGTAAAGAGCAGGAGCACCATACTTGCAACCAACATCTCGCATAATATATACATGATGAATCTGAAGCGCGTACTTCTCATCTATATCTGAGTAGATGCAACTCAGTCACAAGCGAAACATCCTCAAGAACCCTTTCCTTGCTTCTCCAACATCTTCCCTAACTTGTCCAGCCCTCCCAGTCCCTGGAAGCTTCCATCTGTCAAGTAGTCTGGCAAAATGCTGTCCATCTTACTGCTAACTTGGATAGTGCCTGCAGCACCACCTCTCCAGATCTGTGGCGGCGGACTGTCCGGGTTCTTCATCAAATCCTTGACCACGTTCTTCGCCCACGCCTTCCTATCCTCAGCGTACGCTTCCGTCGTTTCGCCAGTAATGACCTTCATGACTTCCTCCTTGATGGGCTGGTACGGCGAGTCTGCTGGAAGTTCGTACTGATTAGTTTTGTTGTCGCCGAAGTTTGACTCCAAAGAGCCGGTCTTGAGGTCCACGACTTTGATGCCAAGGGGCTCTAGCTCGATGCGCTGAATATCGTTGAACATGGCCATTGCGGCTTTCGACGCCGAGTAGGCGGAGTGGTAGGGTGTGCGCAACACCGATGAGATCGACGTGTTGTTGACGACAATGCTCCTGCGGCCTTTCTTCCCAGGTTCGGCGTTGGCTAGCAGGAGCGGAAGGAAGGCTTGCGTTGTGGCTACGAAGCCCCATACATTCACATCGAATAGCTGCTTCGCTTTTTCGATGTCCAGGTGCAGGAACGGCTGGTAGTGGCCGCCGCCGACCGAGTTTATCAAGATGTCTAATTTGCCCTTGGTCAATTGCGTGACCTCTTCAACGAGAGACTTGATTGAGTCCGAGGACGTGACGTCAAGTGCTAACGTCTTGATGCCAGCGGAAGAGAGCGCAGCCATTTTTGATGTCTCGCGCGCTGCTGCGAGGACCTGCAGGTTGCCGTGGTTGTGTAGAGCGAGAGCGAGGGCGGATCCGAGAGAGTCATCGGAACAGCCTGTGACCAGGACGGTGCGCATAGCTAAAGGCATCTCTTCCAAGCTGCGATGAGGTTCTTGTTCGCGTTTGATGCAAAGACGCAACGGTGGAATGACTTTGAGGTTCGATGAAGGAGGTTTTTGGGTCATGACGTTTTTCTAGCCCTTACCAAGAGCGTCTTTTAGTTACGTACGAGCAGCGGCTGACATTGTGCCTTGTGTCGAGATCATTTGGCCTTGCGTTTCCGTTGCTGCTTCTCAAGTCAATCATCAATTTCGTTGGCACGCGTACTTGTTCGACATTGTTCGCTATCGAACGCTTCTCTGCCTCTTCGATCACACCACTCATCTGCTGGCTTGCAGATGCGATGGCGTAATCACAGATTGCACCCATGGATATCGAATCTTCCGACCGATATGGTGGATTTGCTGAAGCCAGACTTTCGACTGCTGTTACGTGAACATACCTGGGTAGGACGCAATTGTTTGGCCGACGATCACTCGGCGAATGGCCCCTCTTTTTTGCGTTCTGCGCAACGACAGCCCGTCTCAATCCACACCTAACATGTTCCATGACAACCATCCTGCATTTGATGGAAAATCCCAAATTGAACGGCCAATAAATATCTGGACCTAAATGGGCAGTCATGAATCTTTCTTCATTGATGGGCAGCCAAACCAGCCTCATGCAGGTGGCGCAATCAACAAGTGGTAGGAATTTTGACCGTGGCAATCTCTGATATGCCAGTAGCTGGTATGTGCCATGAAGAGCTCTAGGATGTCTTGTCTTCAGCGTTGTGGGTGCAGCCTACAGCCTACTTGATCTCACCGATTCGATCCGATACATGGTCACCTAAACGCGGAACCTCGTCTGACCTTTTACGGTCATTTGGAAATGATGTGGTTATGGTCCAAAACATCATTACTTGGCAGATTCGGGCCATGATCTGTCCCATTTGCATGGAGTCTGATGGACAGTACCCGTCTTGGGTTTTGACTGGGGGGTACCTTCATCACTAGGCCTCATCAGAACATGGCATCAAACTCTTCCGTTTGGATGATCCAATCCACTTACGTGGTGAAGTATCATATTACAGCTGTCAAAGACGATGTCAATTCAGGTACATTTCCCAGCATGGCAATCGTATATCCTCTGCGTTGCCCGGAGGCATATATTCTTTTTGTACGGTTTCTCAAATTAGAGCCCGAGAATGATTTAAATAATTTCAAGACTTTCCAATGTGGTGCTGAGTAGGTTCTGGAAAGTTCTGACACACTTGAGAGAGTCTCGTTTGTTTTGCGCCCGGACTTCACTTTCACTTAACCTCCCACAGCAGTCAAACTCGCAACCTTGTTTGGCCTCTTCTAATTCCCACCGACGACAACAAGCCGCACGATGGCATCAAATTTTCGGAACGTTCGCGTTGAGAACCTACTCATACAATACGAGCAGCTCAAGCAATCTCAACAGGAGATAGTCGAAGCACTCAGAGATGAGCTCGCAAGCGCCCTAACTGAAACTGATCGCGCCACCACAGAACTCAGAGCCGTCCAAGAGGATCTCAGTGCCACCAGGTCTTCACTCAGAAGCAAGCAATGCGAGATCAGTAACTTGTCTTTGCAGGTTGTACGCCTCGAGCGAGACCTGGAGGATCTTCGCCACCAAAACAACGAAACGCGACAAGCGGTGGCTGCAGAACAACAGATAGAGGCCGAGGAGCAATTTTCTAAGCCTGGATCTGTAGATTCGCCAACGCCACAAGTCAGCGCCGCTGACCAGACGCCACCAAGACCAAGCAAACGCGCTCGTCTGTCAAACGTCGAAGACCCCTACAAACTACGCAGCATCATCACAGGGCAAGGACGATCAAATCTTTGGCTACCACAAAAAAACACCAATTCAAGACGTGGGGCCGAGCTCGACATATCGCACGTTCTCTGGACTGAAAAAGACAGTCAATGGAGCTGGGTCAACTTCAACGCTCACCTCTCGGATGTGGAGACTGAGCTCATCGATTGCTTCCTAAAGATGGTTAACGATACGAATTCGAAGCGGCTCTCGTGGGCCAAATACACAAGGAACATGGACGCCTATAATTTTGACGACAAACAAATTTGCATAAGTGCTCGCCTTGCAGGTTGCACTGAAACATGTGCTTGGGCAAGAGCTCGTGGGGACAACCAATGGGCATGCGATCTGTGTATCAAGGCAGAGCGACCTTGTGTGAGATTCATCAAGCCCAGCCCCAACGAAGACTACGCAGCGGCTTGGTGTCCTCTTCCCCCAGAAGAACGAAAGGGTAAGCAGCCCGATGAGCTCAGATTCTGGATTTTTGAGGATGAGAGGAGCAAGGTAGCAAAGGAAATCAAGAAAAGGGTTTCATCTGCTGCTTATGCGTATGCGAGGCGAGGTAAGGAGCAGAGCGACACAAACCGCACGGTGTCAACGTCCTAACTTCGACCCTTGCCGAACGTCACCTAAGCATCTCCGATGTGCGTTTGGGCAAACCTGGAGAATTCGAATGGTTGAGAGAGCTATATGCAATTCGCTCACTCCACCAACGCAAGATGCATCGATCATTTGCCCACTGCTGTTATCGTACACTCCCCAGTCATTAATGCGTTTGGCATAATATCCTCTCGGCGACGCTCCTTCGGCGCTGTTTTAGCATTGCCCGGCACCGCAATGGTATACACAAACTGAGCTCGGCGGTGCATGTTTCTTCACACGACTCGACGTAGGGGTTGTGGATCCCCAACTACCAGAAGCGGTGTTCTGAGGGAGGACCGCACGCTACCCCGGTCCCATAGCTTCAATAGCTTTAAAATGCCACCGAGAGGCTTAATTGTAGTGCCAAAAAAGACATACATGGACATTGAATCAAATCAAAGTATCAAGGACGCTCAGGTGCAGTAATCCCACGTGTCTAGCAGTGCGACGAGAGTTGATTTGAGCCTCCCAAACGTTGTGAGCTCCTTCCCTGGAGCCGTGATACGGTGACGTCATACCAACTCCCCCAAGCCAGATGTTCGCAGCCTGCATGTCACTGACAGTTACCTGCCTCTTCCTCCCATACAATCTCTAGCCTATAAGCCCCCGGCAATGTGCCGGCCCTATTGTATTGCGATCACCGTCTGGCACATGCGCTGCTGGCCCCTGCCAATTGGTCCACCACTACGGAGGCGCTAGCCACAACGACCATCTCGGTGTCTTGGCTCTTCATTCAAGGCATTGCGCCGCAACGGGATCCTGCAGCAATCAATGCTGTTGCCATATCCACCGAGCGTGCGTCTACCTGCCTCTACAATTCGCCGATCGCAGCATGGTCCTGCAAAACACCTCGGCATCAGTATGTGCTCCGGCGCGTTAACGATGCTTGAAGCACATACATTGTACAGTGCATGAGTGGTATATAGTCGAGTGAAACGCTGCTCGTGAGAGTATAGACACCACAGTCTGCAGCCAACATGCCGTCCGCTCTGTCCACACTCGTTTCGTTGTTGTTGGTCCTCCAGCCCGCTGCGGCCCAGACAGGGACCTTCAACACCATCACGTTCAATGTCGCCGGCCTGCCTGATCTTCTGAATGGCAACGACGTGCCTGGTGATAAGACGGCCAACACAGCGCGCATTGGCCAGCTCCTCACGGAGCATGATATCGATCTCATCCATGTCCAGGAAGACTTCAACTACCACGCCACGCTGTATGCGAACGACAAGCACCCGCATAGGACAGCGACTAGTGGAGGGGTGCCGTTTGGGAGTGGATTGAACACTTTGAGCAACTTCCCTTTCACAGACTTTGAAAGGGTCAAGTGGAACACATGCAGCACTTTTGAGTAAGTCGCCCGCGGCGGTCACTTGGAGAACCAAACTAATACCCATATAGTAGCGCGGACTGCCTGACACCGAAGGGCTTTACCTTTATGAGAGTGAAGTTTGCTGAGGGTGTTTGGGTCGACGCATACAATCTGCATGCTGACGCTGGGTAAGTCCGGTATCACCTGACCTTGAACGTGTGCTAAAGATCATCAGTACCACAGCCGCAGACCTGGCAGCCAGGGCGTCCAATCTCCGCCAGGTTTCAGACCACATCAAGGCCAACTCCATTGGCAACCCTGTGGTCGTCTTCGGCGATTCCAACACCCGCTACACCCGCAAAGACGACAATCCTGCCATCTTCGCCGCCCAGAACGGCATGAAAGACGTGTGGCTCGAACTGGTCAAGAACGGCGTAGCCCCCGTCGGCGGCAGCGAAGCCCTGATCTGCACCAACCCCTCGCCAACCACGGCCTGCGAGACCGTCGACAAGGTATGGTACCGCGGCTCGCCCGCCCTCTCGCTGCAGGCCACCACCTTCGACTATGCAGGCGACATGTTCCTGCAGGCCAACGGCAGCATCCTCAGCGACCACAACCCCGTGCTCGTCGACTTCGCGTGGACGCTGCAGGGCGCGCTGCGCATCGGCGACGCGTACGGCGGCGAGTTCGGCACGTGGTTCAACGACCTGGACGCGCTGGTGGCCGCGGGCACGCCCAAGGTCGCGAGCGTCACGCTCCGGGGGCAGAACCGACTCGACGGCGTGTCGATAGGGCTGGCGTCGGGACAGACGCTGACGCACGGCGGGACGGGCGGGGCGGCGTCGTCGCTCACGCTGAATGCGGGCGAGACAGTGACGACGGCGACGCTGTGCCAGGGCGAGCGCGACGGCAAGACGCGGATCTTCTATGCGCAGCTGCGGACGAGCGCGGGCAGGAGTGTGGCCGCGGGCACGAAGACGAGCACGTGTGTCGAGCGGACTGCAGCGAGCGGGTACGCGTTTGTTGGGTTTGTCGGGCGGGCGGGCGACGAGGTCGACAAGCTGGGGTTTGTGAGCGCGAAGGTGTGAAGCTGATTGTGGTGACTGTCGATGTCGCTGTATCAATGTCAGCCATGAATGATCTGAGTAGGACGCCAGTGCACTGTGAACTCGAGGTCCTGCCGTGAGGTCACAATGCCGTGCACTGTAGTTTCAAAGCACTGTGCCCACACTTGACACTCGACACTGTGCCCGCACTCCTCGCACTGTGCCTACACTTTCTGACACTGTGCACACACAACCTTTCACCACGCAAGCACCCACACCCCCCTCCCTAAAACCCCCCCTCATCTCAAACAAGCAGTCTCAACAACCAAGTCCAAGCAACCTACAACCCCCAGCAACACTATTTACCATCCATCATTCAAATTATCCAGCCAACCAGCCAACCAACCAACCAACCCCCCAAAACAACGACCTCAACCCAACGCCCTCAAACAACGAATCCAAACCCACACAATGCCATCGTCCCACCAAACCCGCCTCGCGGACCTAACAACGCACTACCTCGCCCTCGGCCACTCGGCACGCAGCGCGCACCGCCACGCCGTCGACGCGCTGGAGGAAATGCGCCGGGGCGAGGAGATGCGCCGCTTTGAGGCGCGGCGTGAACGGCGGTATGCAGAGGAACGGTATGCAGAAGAAGAAGAAGAAGAAGAGGAAGGAGAGGAGGAGTGTCCATGCTGCCCCACCGCGCCGCGCGGGGAGCGTTCTCAGCGCCGGCGCGAGACAGAGACACAGACAGAGACAGACGCAGACCGGCTGTTCCGCGAGGCGCGGGCGCGGCGGCGGGCGCGCGAGTGCGGTCACGCGGCGGGATACGCGACTGCGGAGTTTAGGCCCTCTAAGGAGTACGCGGCTCGCGCTGGCCGTGAGCAGTACCCAGGCCGTGAGCGGTATCAAGGCCGTTCGCACGCATACACCACCACCCAGCTGCTCGATCTCGCGGGCGAGGTGTACCGCGAGTACATCAGCGCGGGGGCGTCGCGGGCGCAGGCGCGGCGCGCGGCTGAGGCGTGGTTTGCACGGCATGACGAGGAGGCGCGCTATGAGTCGGCTCGCGGTTCATCCTCCCGCGGTTCGTCCTCCCGTGCTTCGTCCTCCCGTGCGTCGGCCTTTGACGACTGGGGCCACGTGCGCGACGCGCTGGACGAGGAAGCGGCGCGGGCTGAAGGCGGCTTTGAGGGTGCGCAGGACCACGCGTCTGAGCGTGGGTACCGCACTGAGGAGCGGCGGCCGGGCCCGGGGTCTTCTGGCGGCCGCGCGGGGTCGGGCTGTGAGCGCGCGGGTGCGTCTGGCCGCTCTGACCGCTCCTCCCACTCTGATTCCTACTCGGATTCCTACTCGGATTCCTACCCCCGCAATCCCTCCTCCAACTCCTACTCCTACTCGCACCCCCGCCCCCGCCCCTCCACCCCTCCCCCTCCGCCACCCCCCTCCGGCACCGCCCCCCCCGTCCCGCTCTACACGCTCCTCTGCATCCCGCGCACGGCAACCGCGGCGCAGATCACGCGCGCGCACCGCACGCTGTCTTTGAAACACCATCCCGACCGCGTGCAGGGCGCGGCGGCGAAGGAGGAGGCGACGGAGGTGATGGCGCGGATCAACCAGGCGCGCGATGTGTTGCTGGACGAGCGGATGCGGGCGTTTTATGATGCGACGGGGTTGGTTGGGGGGGTGGGGGATGTGTAGTAAAGTAGTGAGACTAAAGTTAGAGGAGTGCTGGGAAGGTAAGGGGTGGTGGTTCAGTAAGCAGCCAGACTACTATGAGGGTAAGTGGTGTTAGTTCAGTAAGCAGGAAGATGGTGAGATGTTATATACAAGCAGTCAGATGAATGAGATATGTTATATCGAAACAGTCAGATCGAATGAGACATGTTATATGCAACGACACCATGCTAAGGTGATGAGTGATGACAAGTCATGTGCAAGATAGATATCAAGCCAAGCGTTGGAGTGTCCATGTCAAGCGCCGAGGCACGGACGCGCGTTGCCGGATCCGACTCTGGGGAAGACGACGCTTCAATATCGCAGCATCGCCCTGGGCAAGGCCGGCCCATCGCATCCCACGTCCGGCATCGCTGGATCCTGCGGCCGCCTGCCATGACGGACCGCGCAGCCAAGCGCTTGCGGCGGCTCAGCACCGAGTACGAGACGTCGGAGGATAACCACGAGTGGAACACCAGCAGGTATGTGGCTGATCCCCAGCAGCGCCGTGTCGCTACGGCCGTGTCGCTTCGCGCCGCAGAGACAGGCGGCCAGGCGGCCAGCGGCCAGGCGGCCAGGCGGCCAGGAGAGTCAGCAGCGCCCGCCGCCGCAGGCCACGAGCCAATGCAGCGCGCTCTGTGCCACCCGGAACCCCTGCGCGCATCCAGCAGCGCATCTGACGCCATTGCCTGCCCGCCGCCGCTGCTCTGCCTGCCTGCCCGCCGCTGCTCCTCTGCCTGCCGCACACCACCATGCCCCGCCTCCGCACCCGCGCCGCGCCTAACCCGCCTCCCAGCGCCCCGACCGCCTCGTCGACCCGCCCGCGCCGCGCCACCGCCGGCCGCAGCGATGCGCCCGCCACCATCCAGCGCTCGTCGCCCGAGGAGGCCCGCCAGACGCTGTCGCTGACGGTCAAGTCGTCGCCCACCAAGCTGCGCCAGGCTACGGGCGCCCCCGCCGTCAGCAAGGGCAACCTGAGCCGCACCAACATTGTCTCGGGCAAGCGCGCCTCGCGCAGCAGCCGCGTCGTGCACGACGTCGACAGCGAGGACGAGCCTGAAGAGGCCGACGCCATGGACCTCGACGACGACGACAAGGAGGAGGACGACGCCGACGGCAGCGACGACGACGACATGGACGCCGAGGGCGACGAAGACGACGACGAGCCCATCGTGATACCCGTGCACAAGCCCGTCCCCGTCGCCCCCAAGCCCGCCATCAGCCTCACCAAAGCCCAGGACGCCGTCGAAGCCAAGGAACTCGCCCTGTCCGACGACGACGACGACGACGACCTCAGCGACCCATCCTCATCGCTCGACGATCTCGACGACGCCGAGCCCGACGACGACGACGCCGAGGGCGAAGACGACGACGACCTCGCCCCCGGCCCCGACGTCGACATGGACTCGGACGACGACCTCAGCGGCCAACCCCCCGACCTGACCAAGCTGACCCGCCGCCAGCGCGCCGTCCTCGACCAGGAAGAGGACGGCTCGCTGCTGGCCCTCAGCAACGAGGCCCAGAAGAAAAAGCACCTGACCGCCGAGGAACACGCCATGCGCCGCGCCGAGATGGCCCGCCGCCGCAAGAACCTGTCCGAGAAGCGCAACGAGGAGGAAAAGGTAGCTGCATCCTCACACCACTTCCTCAGCCCTGTTACTAATCAACACCACCCAGCTCGACACCATCAACCGCCTCCTCAAGAAACAGCCCCCCAAGCGCGGCCGCAAGTCCACCGCCCCCGAGCTCGACGACGCCGGCCAGGAAATCGAGTCCGACCCCGACCGCGCAAACCCGCTGTTCGTGCGCTACGTGCAGAACGCGGCCGGCGTGCGCATCGGCGTGCCCGACGAGTGGCTGGCCGCCGGCGTGGGGCGCGTGTTTGCAGGCGACGTTGTGAAGGGGTCTCAGAGTGCGGCGTGGGGGGGGAGGATGGTCGAGGAGGTCGTTTAGGGGGGATAGAAGAGACGAGGACTGAGATGCAGGGCGTGATACCAGTTTCAGTATCAATGGAGGCGTTAATGTCTAGGTCTTGTTCACCCCAGCTGGCCCTCTCCCCTCCTCTCCCCTCCCCTCACCAATCCGTCTAGCAACAGAACAGAATCAAGACTCCGTACCACGTACCACGTACCCGCACCAGCTCCAGCATCTAAGCCAACATCCACGACGGTATACGAGCAGGGGAATACGGAACAAGTGGAATCTGTAAGGGGGCTACTATGGAGTCAGCTACCTCAAGATGATACTGACAAGACATGGTTAAAGAACGTACAGGCGCCTCGCCGTCTGAATCGGTGGTGAATAGTAGGCCAGGCGAGACTGAGTGCGCAGCATATGACTGCTACAACGATGGCTGTTAGGCCTAGGATGGCTTCGGTGGACCAAGGACTGTTAGGGGAGTTGTCTTGGGATGGCGGTGGGTTTATTGTTGGGAGGGCGTGCGTAGGCGAGAGGAGTATGAGGAGTATGGAATGCTGGATGGTGATTGTTGAAAGCATGGTGTCTGGCAAGGTGATGCTCGTAAGACGAATATGGATTGATAAATTAACGGGGACAGCAAATGTGTTGATTGAGCGTCTCGAAGTTGTAGCTGTCTTGGAATGTAGAGTACTACGACAGCGCTGTCATACGCAATTTAGGTATCTCGCGTGAGGCACTGCCTACTTTTGTCTGCTGTTTCAATGCGTAGTGCAATGTTTATCTCAGGTGTAGAGGCCGTACCACTAACGGCTTGGCTGCAGATTGAGCCCGGCTAGGATACGCCACGCGATCACTTCACCAATCAGATGCTGCGCTAGCGTGATAGAAACCCCGGCTTGCTGGCTATTGGTGCGATGTGCTAGCAATTCGTGCGATGATTCGCTGGGCGCGAAGTGGGTAAGTATGCTGGGCTATCAGCCTAGATGCTTTGCCTAGATGCTTTGCCTAGATGCTTTGCTAACCCACCAACAGGTGGGTTAGCAAAGCATCGTCTTTGGTTTTACTTCGAAAAGATCCAATCTTAGGCCTTGTTTTCACGGTAGTAAATAGGTAGGGGTTTGGTACATTACGGCGTACCAGTGAAGATTGGCCGTTTCGCGTGCTTCTCCCAGAACGTCAGCACCGCACCCAGCCTGACCGCCAGCCTGGGACTGTCATCAACGCGTCGAAAAGTCAGAAAGGTGCGAGCGCGGACAAAAGCTCAGTACAAATCAATCATACTGTATTGCTACTTCACGGTCATGCATACTGTTCAATCTGGTCCTAATGTCTATTCTCGTCTCTCATGCCTGAGCGCTCACCCTTCTATATCTGAGACTTATCTCTGTTGCACCCATGGAGCCACGATGTCTGTACCAGCCGGGTTGTCGGGAGAGTTCAGTTGAAATGTTTCAGTAACTATTTAGAATCTAAGAGTTGATGTATAATGCTTGCCAAAATGTGCGGACCCCCCTTAATCTGGTAGACTACGTTGAGGACCGTTCCTGATTGGCCGACCACTGTTGACAACCAATCAGAAGCAGGCCACAGCCTAGCGTACCAATCCTAGGGGGGTCCGCACATTCTGACAAGCACCGATAAACGCTTAGTAAATTGTCAAGATGTACTTAAGCACATTGGTGTCGCCAGAAGTGACGGCGCTGAGCCACAGCCGTGGGGCGTTGATTCACGGTACCAAGAGTGAACTGCGAAGCACGGTTGGCTCGGAACAATGGTTTGCGCGATAGATGATCTGGCTGCGTGCCTTGCCACTAATCGCATCGCAGCCTTAGTGACAGGAACTCGTCCCGGTTTGAACTGATAATCAACACAAGGAGGCAGCTGTAGGGCGCTTGGCTGACGCAGAATGCGCAGGAGTAATAAGTCTTGAGCTGTCCCGCTAGCACTGCGACTCTTAGAACACAACAATCTCATAGTTCTTATTATCGTACTTATCGTGTACCGTTTGGTCCTTCTGAAAACATATAAGCCTGTGTATTCTGTTGCCTAGCAGGTAGAACATGATGGTCAGTGGCTGCGGGTATAGAGCTGCACCGCGAGCAGCACAACACCAGGATTCTCAGCAAGTTGGTACAAATCGTTCATTCTGTATTGCTCCTGAACGGTCTTTGAAACCCTTCAATATGCTCCTATGCCTAGTGTCGTCTCTGCATACCCGGGCACCAAACAGGGGCGCCAGCCTACATGGACGCACGTCGTCGACGGCCGTAATGGTGAAGACCGCCAGTCGAACTTTACTCCCGGCAGGAGAGCCGTCTAAGTACCCGCGGTATTTGGGTTGAAGTATTCCAGGTTTGCTCAGGGGAAAATCTATACCAAAGATACGTTGTAGATGCTGGTTATTTGGAACATATGCAATACCGTGCCGCCGCGAAAGATGCTCAACGGAACATGTGCCCGTGCGTGATATATAGTAGGCGGCAGCCGCCACAAAGAGATATTAATCGTAGCATCATAAATCAACGTCAAGGAATTCTTGCCTCATGCTTCCTCGTCATCGCTCTCGTCCTCGTGTGCGGTGGCCCATGGGCTGCGTTTGCGGAGTGACACTCCGTACCTCTCCAGTACAAAAGGTATCGGCGCCAGAACAACGGCCAGGCCAGTCAGAACAAGGCAAGCGTTCCTTGTGCCAACGCCCAGGAACAAACTCCTTCCCAGAAGCGGGAATGCAGCACCGGCCAGGTTACGTACCAATCCCACACCTGCGAGACCCGACGCTGAGAAGGTCTTGTAGGCGTCTTCCGTGTATGTCAACGTCATCAGAATCAGACAGTAGAACGACCAGCCCCAAAAGGCGGATGCAAGGACTGGGAAGAAGGGGTGCACATCTGGAGTGGCTGTAAAGGCGAATGCAAGCAACGAGATGGGCAATACCAGAGCAGCCAGCTTGGCAAGGTACACTCGCGCTTCTGGGACATCGCGTTGGCCAGCTTTTGCCACTTGTCGTTGGTAGTACCGCTCTTGGAATATATTCGTGAAGAGGCCAAAACAGATGCCGAACACAATGCCCAGAAAGCAGATGCCAACCCCGATAGTGTCGTAGCCGTAGCCGCTGGGCCCGAAGATCATGTGGAATGCTCCGTTGAATAGGAATGAGAGGCCGTAGAGGAAGCCATTGTACAACGCACCGAACTGCACGATAGCTTCCGTCCCTAGGAAACGGAACGGCCGAGCAAGTGCTGTGCCGAAAAGCTGCTTGGGTCCTCGCTGCTTCAGTTCGTCTGGGACTTCGATCGCGTCGTTTCCTGTGCTTTGTCTTAATTTCTCCGCCTTCTTCAGTATAATGACACTGTGCCGCGTCTCGCCAAGAGTATATAATGCGATGACCAGGATGACCCAGAACGAGAAGCAGATGAAGAACATGACTCGAAACACTTCATGCCACGTTTTTCCATGCGCGATGAACGAGAAAAGCACGAAGCCTGTGGGCGAACCGCCCGTTGCAGCCCACAAGAACCACGACATTGCAGGCCCGGTGTCATTGTGGTGCCACAGGTCGGCAATAGTGCCACCGAAGTTCGAAATCGTAGTGGACGAGAAGTATCCAGAGAACAGTCTCAGCACGAGGAAAGGCGCAAGACTCTCGACGTAGGTAGTTGCCAGCAGTAGTAACAAGAAGGTGCCGTAAGAAAAGATATACACTGGCCGTCGTCCGTAGTATTCAGAGAGCGGCGCTAGCGTCATCGGGCCAAACGCCAACCCCAGAATATACATGCTCAGTCCCAGGGTGGCGACGTGAGCTGGAACATCCATGTCCTTTGCGAAGTTGCCAGCAACTG
Source organism: Boeremia lycopersici (assembly GCA_022609225.1). Classification (NCBI taxonomy): domain Eukaryota; kingdom Fungi; phylum Ascomycota; class Dothideomycetes; order Pleosporales; family Didymellaceae; genus Boeremia; species Boeremia lycopersici. The sequence goes on from JAGKPY010000022.1 coordinate 121,690, forward strand.
GGGAGAACCTGTGCGTATCAGTAAAACTGGTACACACCGAATCTTGATCCACCTACCCTGAAGCACCCCAGCTGACGCTGAGATCGATGGGGATGATGGCTGCTACCATCAGCCATTTGCGCAGCGAAGGCCAGTTGCGAGGGTCTTCTTGGTCGTCATGGCTGAAGGTAACGACATTGGACCCCTCATCAACCCGCAGGAGCGGCGAGTCCTCCCTCACGATCTCTGTGGAGGCCGTCATCACCGCAGCAAAATGTTCACGAAGCTGCCGCTGCCTCGGATGGAGGTGCTGCGTGTAGACGCCTCGTTGCGCATCGATGGGGTGTCGCGATATGGATGACGTAACCCTGTCACGCGCCTGCGCGTGGTGTTTGTGGGCCCTCTTATCTTCATCTCCACAACCACCTGACCAGAGATGCCAAAATCACCGACTTCCTCATCAGGCTAACACGCTCCGCTGGGATGCGCTCTCGGAGGGAGGCCGTGCGACAACGTGCGCTCCTCGGCTCGGTCGCATCCACACCGAATCCCCGACATAAAATTGCCATCCCCTCATTTACCCCGGATGTCATGGGATACAGGCCAATTTGCCCCTGAATCCCCATGAAGTTCTCCCGTCTACCGGATAAAATTCTGGGGTTGGGGATATAAACATGGGCACCTGCGCCATGGGGGCCTGCTATCCGCAGTGCTCACGGTTGCGCCGCTGTTTCAACCATGCGTTCCACTCTTGCAACCACAGCCTTGCTGTCGTTGACATCGTCAACATGGGCCGCGCTCAAGGTCTCCGAGACCAACAGCAGTCTGACCATCTCCAACGACCGCCTCGTCGCGGGAGTCAGCAAGACTCGTGGCTACGTTAACCTGCTCACGCTCGACGGTCAGAATCTCCTGGGCAAGGAGAATGGCAACACCGGCGTGGGACCGTATCTGGATTGCTACTGCACTCCGTCTGGATTCTGGACACCCGGTCGCGGCACCAAGGTCGACTACCAGCTGTTCAACGGCACGGACGCGTCGGGTGTGAGATACGGCGGCATCAGCATGGGCGAGACATACGCTCCAACTGGCCAACGTCTTGAACAGTACTGGTTCCTGAGGGACGGCGAGACAGGTCTGCACACGTTCAGTCGTGTTGCGTACTACAACGAGACTGCGCCGGTTCTACGCAACCTGCAGGAGCTCAGGACCATGTTCAGGCCCAACCACGACCCGCCGCTGTTCACCCACTTCGTGACCAACGAGAACTTCGATGCCCCGAGGCCGGACACCGATGGTCAGGTGGTCGTGCAGGATGCTACATGGTTCCTGCCCAACAAAGAAGACCCTTACGTGAAGGGCGTTGGTGACTACTTCACCAAGTACACGTGAGTTGCGAAACATCAGATTACGACTCTGTACTAATCAAAACTAGGTTCCAGGACACCTGGAGGAAGCACAAGGCTCACGGTATGTGGGCAGATGGATCCGGCAGCAACAACGGAACAACCTACGGTGCATGGATGGTGCACAACACAGTCGAGACCTACTTCGGTGGCCCGTTGCACTCGGACCTCGTCGTCGATGGAATCGTCTACAACTACATCAGCAGCAACCATCACGGCGACCAGACCCCTAACATCACCCACGGCTTTGACCGGACTTTTGGGCCGCAATACTACCACTTCAACGCAGGCGGCTCTCTCGATGAGCTGCGTGCTGATGCCGACCAGTACGGTCTCCAGCCGAACTGGAACGCGAAGTTCTACGACTCCATCGCCAAGCACGTCCCCAATCTGATCACTGCAGCTGGTCGCGGCACCTTCAAGGCGGACATTGACCTCCCCAAGGGCGCGAAGAACGCGATTGCTGTGCTCGCGCAGAGCGGCGTCGACTTCCAGGACAACGTCTTCGACACCAAGGCCTACCAATACTGGGCCGAAGTCCCCTCGAACGGCAAAGTAAGCATCGACCGCGTCAAGGCCGGCAACTACCGCCTCACCGTCTACGCCGACGGCATCTTCGGCGACTACACCAAAGACAACGTCAAAGTCAGCGCCGGCAAACCCACCTCCGTCAAGGCAAAGTGGTCCCCCGAAAGCGCCGGCACAGAACTCTGGCGCATCGGCACCCCCGACAAGTCCTCGGGCGAGTTCCGCCACGGCACCGCGCAGTCGCCCACGCACCCCCTCCTCACCGAGGAATACCGCCTGTACTGGGCGGCCTACGACTTCCCGACCGAGTTCCCCGCCGGCCTGACGTACAAGATCGGCCGCGACGACCCCGCCACCGCGCTCAACTACGTGCACTGGAGCTTCGTCGGCGGCAAGGGCAACCACGTGCGCCCGGTCCCGGAGTACGAGAACATCAACAACTGGACGCTGCTGTTCGACGCCAGCGCCGCGGCTCTCAAGCACAAGAAAACCGCGACCCTGACCATCCAGCTCGCCGGCGCCAAGTCCGCCGCCGGCAACACCGACGTCTTCAACGCGAGTGAGCCGTACTCCAACCTGCCCTACACCGTCAACATCAACGGCCGCGACCTGCAGCCCTGGATCATCCCGTACCACCACTCCAGCTCGTGCGCCGTGCGCTCCGCGGTGGTGTGCTACAACGTCGCGCACAAGTTCGTGTTCGAGGCGGGGTTGCTGAAGGACGGCGAGAACGAGGTCGTGCTGAGTCTGCCGTACAAGGGCGGCAACTACGAGAGTGCGGTGCTGCCGGAGGCGTTGTATGTGCAGTATGATGCGCTGCGGTTGGAGGTCAAGTAGGGGTTGGTGTGCGGGCACGGGTAGATTTTTGTTCGTTGTATATATTCAAGTGCATACTGTTTCTAGTGCGGTGGTGTGATGTTCTTGGTGATGTTGTGTTGTCCGACTCTGCGGAGATGTCTCTCTTGTACTCTACACGTGCTGTGGAAGTGGAGCTTGGCGCTGGGAAGCGCCGTCTATCCGAGGCACTGGACACGGGAATTCTGGATGTGAACACTAATTCCCATGCCAGACATCGCCGTGAGGGAGCACGTTGTCGATCTGCTCCATCTACACGCAACACATCACACTTATAACCACAACCACAGCACCCCCTTCTGCTGTTCCATCTAGCTCAGCAGTCAAGTATCGAACATGCTCTACAATTGTGTACACAAAACGCTCTATATACGATCGCCATCACCCGTCCAGCCCCACCCCAGCCAACCCGCCCAGCCCGCCCGTAAGCCCCTTCATCCTCCTCCCGAGCAAATCGTCCTCGCTCGCCAGACTAACCAGCGACTTCCTGCGCCCGCGATCGCTCTTCCTCACGCGGCCTCTCCCGCGCGCCGTGCGCTCCGCGGAGCCCACCGCCGCCTTCGGGTGTTCCTGCGGCGGCGTGAGCGGCGCTTTGCCGCGGGCGTGTTTTGCGGGCTCGGGCTTTGCGTTCTTCGGCAGCACGCTCATCTCGAGCGGCCTGTCGTCGTCGGCGGACGACGCGGTGCCAGAGCGGTAATGGTGTCTCCGGGCGGTGGGACTGCGCAGGCCGTCGACGGCGGCGGCCAGCCCGGGCGTCGCGCCGAAGTAGTCGTCGCGGTGGGCGCGGAACCACGGCGTGACGGGCGCGCTGGGCGCGGCGCTGTCCGGGAAGCGGCCCTCGGCGGCCGCGAACGCGTCGTCGATCCACTGCGCGCACCGCGAGATGTACTTCCAGCCGTCCAGGAACACGCCGACGAACTGCAGGAAGCCGTGCGAGATGCCCGGGACGAGGTCGACGTTGACCCAGTCTTCTTCGCGGAAGACGCCGCGCGCCCAGTCCAGGCCGAGTTCCTTGCCCGTGGTGAACTCGGCGCGTTTGGCGTGGCGCAGGCGGCCGGCGAAGATGACCGTGTCGTCGACGAGGGGGTCGCGCTCGCCGGTTAGCATCCAGGTGCGTGGGAACTTGGCGAGGAGGGAGTCGGGTGCGAGACAGGGGGAGAGCAGGAAGTCGGTGCTGAAGTCGGGGCGGTGGTGAGGCCCGATGTAGAGGATGATCATGGCGCGCATCATTTCCGGCGTGAGGATGCGGTCGTTGAAGTAGGAGATCATCGACGACGTCGCAAGGCGGGTTTTGATGGCAGTCACGGGTGGCGGGTCCGTGGCGGCTGGTTGTATGGGTGTATCGGAGGCGCGAGTCGCCACTGGGGACATCTGGTCCGGGGTTGCGACGGTATGGCCATTAGTGAGGTTTGTGTTGAGCTTGATCATAGTTTGGGGGGAGGTGAGAACGCGCTCGGTCATCGGCCTGTTGGCGTCACGGCTCGGTCTCTCGTCGTCGCTGCCGGAGTCATCAGAGCCGTAGGGCGTGTTGGGCGCGAGTTGGCGGTAGTCCTCGCTCTTGTGTCGCAGGATGGGCCTGTTTGTCTTGCGCACTCTGCGGTCGCGGATCAGGGCCATCTGCTCGTCCGTCATCCAGTTGCCGATGTTCATGTCGAGTGCCGGATAGATCAGCACGCACGCGACCGGCGGCGGCAGTGCACGCTCGCCCTGCCAGCGCCGTGTCTCGGTCGAGCCACTCTGCAGGACCATGAGCACCATAGCTACGGCCAGGTTGCCGCCGGCTGAGTCTCCAGACACGACGATCTTCGGCTCCAGCTCGCCCGACAGCCCCATGCAGCGGCCGCGCGTGGCGACCAGAGTGTGGTACACATCATAGCACTCGTTCAGGGCATACGGGTACGGCCACTCGGGCGCCTTGCGGTAGTCTAAACTCAGCACCGGCAGCCCCGTCTTGGCGGCCCAGCCCATCAGCTTGTCGTCGTGGTTGCGCGGATCCATGGCCACGAAGCCGCCGCCGGGCACGTCCAGCACGATCTTGTCGTGCTTCTTCAGGGCGCTGATGGGGCCGTTGAAGTACAGCCAGCCCACGACTGGCTCGGTGTAGCTGCTGCCCTTTGGGCGCGGGATGCGGATCTTGCGCGGCGGGTACCACATCAGGCGTGGGCGCATCAGGTTGGTCAGGGCGGCCAGGTACGGCGTGGTGCCCTTGTTCCACGACACGCGCAGGTGGTCGACGGTCAGAGTCGCGCGGATCTTGCGCACCTTCTCGTCAGCCTGCTCGGCGCACACCATGTAGTAGAGGCTGAAGACGATGGACAGCACGTCTCGCAGGCCCTTGCGGCGGATCTTCATGGCCGACCAGAAGCCCGCGTCGAGCGCCGTCGTCACCCATGTCGCGCGGAAGTACGAGCGCGAGTACAGCGACGCCAGCGGCTCCGGGCACTCGAGGCCCACCAGCTTGCCGAAGTTGCGGGCGACATATAGGTACAGCAGCGTGACGAGCACCGACTGCCACACGGTGAGCTTGGCCGAGAGCAGCGACGAGAGCCGGCGGAGCAGCGGCGGGCCGTGGCGGTCACCTCTGCGCGGGTTAGTCAGCGGGTGCTGTGGTGCTGGAAGGGGGACGTACCTGTAGAGGTAGAAGGACCAGAACGACACCACGGCCAGCACCTGGATCTTGCGGAACTGCACCGACGGCCGGCCCAGGACGTGGTCGATCATGGCGACGTGTTCTGTACGTGTGCTCCTTTTGCGTCGTGTCTATACAAGGCTCGTCGACCCTTCTCTGCGGGATATCTACACAAAGGATCGCGTCCAGGCGTCATGAATGCAGCGCCAGCGAAGCACCCGGTCGTCACAGTGGCCCAGTGTGCAGAATCTGGGGAATGCGGAGGAGCAGGATCTGGCTGCGCAGTGCAGGATCCGGGGAAGGTCGACCCAGCACGTCAGCCGTGGTCTTCCATGGTCGTCTCAAGCGTCGTGCATTACCCACGACAAGCGCATCGTCTCAGCCTGCGCGCGCCGTGGTTGGCCGCCGCCGCGCATGTGACAACGAAAGTGAACGCGCCTCGCCGGATGCATGTGACAGCGCCGCGCCGTGTAAACCTTCCCGACAGCCAGCTGACGTAAGCGAGGCTGCGCACCGCCTCACACCCACCCGGCCAGCCACAGCAGCCACGAGACTCCTGCGCTCCCTAAATCTATTTCTGGCCCTACCTAAATCTATTTCTGGCCCCTCCCCGCCGGCCCGACGTCATATAGCAAGGGCGACGCAAGGAGCCTCCTTCATCAGTCACCGCAGCGGCACATGTATCCGCCCACTCAAACACGCGCTTACACGCCCGCCTCCCGCCCGCTCGCCCGCTGTCACGCCCGGCGCAGATGCGCGCACCAGTGGCCAAGAATGCCGTGCCATGTACCTTTGTGCTCGACCTTGCCCTTGACTTGGCGCGGCCTGCCAGACAGTACAGACAACACCATAGTGCCATGAAGTGATGTGCTCCCTCGACACGGCGACACCCTCGCCGCTGCGCCACAGGCCCGACATGTCTGTGTGCGTGGGGTGTAGGCCCGCAATGTCGACGCAAAATGCAGACGCTCCACGCAGCCGCCAAGCGCAATGCATATCGCACACCTCTCCACACGCCCACGCATTCAACGCGCATCTGAGAACGCAGCTCTCCATTCTCCCCGTCATTCACGTCCTAACCACTACCTCGTCCTCGCAATCCAGCTCCCCGTCTCTACAACCCCCCGTTCGGCTCCGAATTCCAGTCCCCCCAACAGCCGCCTGACGGCGCTCCAACGGCGCAATTCTGCCCGGACGCGGGCGCTGCCTGGCTGTATCGCGGTGCTGCATACCTACAGTGTGGCAGGGGTAAGTAGTCAATGTGGGTCCCAGATATTCTTCGTCGGGCAGCACATCTCAAAGCAACAGTGAAGCACGCAAGATCAGACAATGAAGCGCTGGATGGAAGCTGAAACACTTTGTATACCTCCATGTGTTACTTGTTAATATCTAGCTCCTGAATCCACACTGAACACTCACCCCTGCCACACTCTAGTGCTTGCATCGCGCGTCGTACCGCCGCACATCGCAACATCTCGCCCGAGTCAGCCCATCGCGCCATACCATCGCATCGCGCCATCTGTAGTGCGTGGGCGGAAGCGGGCTAGCGGTAGTAGACAACCGCCCCCGAGGAATAGCGTCAGCGGCCCATCAGGGCGAGCGAGGGCGGCGCGAGTACAGAATACGAGGCACCGGTGTGGCACCGAGGCGGAGCGCAGATCTGGATCGCTGGGGGGATGGTGAGGGAATGAGGCGAGAAGGGCCGGCGCTCGGGACGGTGAGCGGACGTGCCGGTGGAGGGGAGGAGGTTTGTTCAATTGTTGGGTGCCGGGTGCCGATGCTGGGGGGCGGTGCAGTGCGAGCGGAGGGAGACGACTCGGTCCGTTGGGTGCAGCGGGGATAGGTAGAAGAGGGCGGGTCTGCAATGCTAGTTGGATAGTACAGCGCTACGCCCGGCCGTGTATGTATGCAAGCCCGCTGTGTTGATGGCTGCGGGTTCGTATGAAGCGAACGCCGAGACCCCTGATACCCTAACGCCGCCATGAACGCCGTAAGTACTCAGCACAACACCGCGCCACACCGAACAGTATTACTGGTGCCCCTGTGCTCCCAACTTATTCAACCCTCCTTCCTCACCCCAACCCCACGCACCCACTCCCCCACCTCAAACCCCACGCGCCGCAAACTCGCATCCGCAAACGGCTTCCCTTGCGCCTTCAGCACCGTCAGGCACCTGACCTGGTCATCGAGCTCGACCATCTTACCCGGCGGCGCCTCCTTGGGATCAAATGACTTGACGTACAGCGTGAGGTCGGGGCCGACGATGCCGCGCCACAGCGTCGCCATCCACTGCCAGTGGTCCGTGGGGCTGTATGCGTCCTGGATGGGGATGCGAGACGCGTAGGCAACCGAGGCGTGGAGTTGGAAGGTGGGTAGTACGACGATGGGTTTCTTGAAGGCGCCGCAGGCGGACACGGAGGTCAGTGTTGAGGTTGTGAGGCTGGGGGAGGCGGATTTGCGGGGGGAGTCGGGGGGCGTGGCGGATTCCTTGCGCGAGGTGGAGTCGGAGGCGTCTTCTTTAGGGGAGAGTGCGCCGGAGGGGTGGGAGGGGGTGGTGATGTAGTGAATTATCTCCTTTGACTTGCCGTGCCAGTCTTTGATCAGATCGAGGTACTCTTCGAACGTGACTTCTTGCTTGGTATCGGCGGGACTTCGCGGCGGTTCGGCAAGACGCGAAGTGTACTCATCGTCCTTTGCAAGGAAGTCGTTCAGCCATTCGGCGAGGTCTTGGACGGCTTTCAGGTCATCGCCCTCGACAGCAATGATGGCACCGCGAGTCTGTGCAGCAGGGCTAGTTGGGCCCGGCTCTTTAAGCGGGCCACAGATGCGACCAAGCAGCTTGATCCTAGCTTGGTAAGGAACGCTGAGAACCATTGCTTCAACACTCCTGCTCTGGTCGTGCTGTTGGGGAACAACAATGTTCATGTCAGAGCCAGACGACGCTTTACGCGGTAGCTCGTGCTGGAGCATGCGTGCCTCACGGGGAGTGCGAGCCGAGGGAGGATGCATGCCAGCAGTATTCGGGGGTGACACACGCACGTGGATGGGCGGTAGTGACTCGCGACGGGCCGCACTCTGAGGATAGTAAGGACCTTCAGGCCTACGAGCAGATGGAGGAGGTCCATAATCATATCGACGTCTCTTCTGTCCTGGTGTGAGGGGACTGTACATCTCATGCTCACGGATAGACGGCGGGACTTGAATGTTGCTGAGCCTTGACGGGCCCGGTCCGCGACGCGCAACCACTGGTGATTCTAGCGACAGGCTACTCATCATGGGTAGATAGCGTGTAGTTGGTGTGAGACCTTCCGAGGTGTTGGGTGGCGGCAAAGTGGGTGTGCCTTGAGTCTCAGGAGGGAAGGGGCTAGTGGGTGTCTTGATACTACGGCCACCACACCTTGGGCAGCGATACTTATCAACAGTCGTATGTTGGCCGCTAGGGTTTGAGGCACTTGCTCCAGGCTTACTTATCCGTCGAGGTTGGTATCGATAGTCAGGGTACTGTTCGTGATGTCTGGCTTTTTCTTCCTGGGTGTCGTGTTAGTCGACACATGTAGCAAGGGAGACTCGAGACTAACCTGAGCGAGGTCCTGCCAGACTTTTTTTTCTTCGTCACTCTCCGCTTTCCACTGCTCACCAATGATTTTGGAAATGTCAGGATTGTTCAATCCGGGGTTGCGGCGTATGATATTCTGCTGATGGTGCTGTCGGTAAAGGATAAAAGCTACAAAGCAGTCAGCGGCTGATCGAAATTGCGCCGCAAACAAAGAAGTCGACTTCTTTGTCCTCGAATAGGGGCGTCCAAAATGGGCAGTGCCACCAACCACCCTGATCTAGTGGCCGAGACAGCGAACAAAGAATGACAAACTCACCGTTCCTTGGGCGGGGAATTTTCGGTTCAGGCTGGCACAGGCAGACGTGAGGTGAGAGATCTCCGGATCCTGTAGACCCCGTGCTTGCCGGAGTCTTTACGTCCGTCGGACTCTCGCTCATCAATTCGTCTGCATTGTCATCGGATACGAGAGATGAAAACCCCTTCCTGGCACCTCGTGGTGATAATGGCGGCTGTTCTTCTTCCTTGTTGCGCTGAATGGTAGGTGCAGACCTCGGTACCTGAACCCTAGTGCTCTTCCTTAAATTTCGGCTGATCTTGCTGGCTTCCGTCGAAGGTTGCAGGTTGTCTTCGCCAACTTGCATGTTTGACTTGACGTATCTCCTGGGTACGCTGAAGAACGTCGCAACAGGAGGCGGAGGAGGGGATAAAGTTCGGATTGGCGGTAACATGCAGCCGGCCATTTTGCAGAAGACGACGAAGCGGCTGAACTAATGGAACTCTTTGAGAAAATTGTTCATTGTACCGGTTCACAGGAAGGGAGAGATTGTCCGTGAATACACCGAAGTATGTGATGCTGAATGGAAGCATTATGCGGCGCTGTCGCGAGCACTGAACCTTTCAGTGTCATCCGCAGTAGACTCCGTAATTTGATTGTCCCAGCCCGAAACGGTAAATTGGGTGTCGCCTTCGACGGGAGAGTTCTTTGTTCTCATCCCGACCCGAAGCGGCCAAGACAGGATCTGCCGGCTGTTCAGACATTCGTGCATTCCTGCAGCCAGCCATGCAAGGAGGCCACAATGCCACAACCTTACGCGAGTCATCACAAACCTGGCCTCGGAACCTGCATGGTACTGGTGTGGCTGAGATGTAATCCTTTCCTCGTGGGAAACCGTCACCCCAGCTAAAGCCTGATTGGCTGGGTAGTAAGATGCTGTGTTCAGCCGAATCGCTAGTACCCCGGAGGGAATTTCAGTGCGAAACTTGGCAGGTCCTTTGCTGCAGCCTTTTTGTCGCCATGAGAATCCTGCGCTGCTCCGATGTTGACAGTGTGGTTCCCGCGCAGCAGGCTTGCGGTTGCCTTTCCGATTAGTCGGTGCGCTGGCCCGCTAAGATGTATATCATCCCTGTGTCACCGTCAGACCGAGACAAAGCTTTTGTGCGCGCTAAAGACTCACCAGAACAGGTGCTTGGAACACTTCTGGACTCCAGCTGCTTGCAGTATCCTTGCATTGTCATCCGTTATCGACTTTATGCACGGCTCTTCTACGTAATCAAAGAGAGGTGCTTGTTTGCCCGTGCCGGATGCATCAGATAGGTTTTTGGAATACAGCTGTTTAGCGCGGACTTGATCTAAAATCAGATTGTTGGGGTTCGGCATAAAGATCGCGCCGTGCTCCCATTTTGATGCTGTTCGAGATAAAACAGTGTTCCAGTAGGTCCAGAGAAACACCAACTGGTGTTGGTACTCCGCGAAGTGCTCTTTGTTGATGTCTTTCATCGACTGCACGCGTGGCAGAAACGTAACATCCACTAATTTGGGGACGACGACCTTGATCGGTGCCGCCACATGTTTCGCGAGCAGGTCAAGGTTCTCAAACAGTCCTTCCATGCTGTTGTCAATTGCCTTGAGCGCGTACTCCGTCTCGAGAGTAGAATACTCCAACAAATCCCAGAGCCCAAAGGACACGGTAAAAATAGTCCACTCGTCGACTTTGCGCAAACGCTCCGGGACGCCCAGACGGTGTTTTATCTTCTCATATTCAAGAAATTGCTGTATTTGTGTCTTGAAGTCAAACATGGTCTGGGTGTTGTTGTTGTCTGTCACAGGCACAGCCTGGGCGCGGATGTCTGAATCAACGAGTGAGCCTATCGCCGTAGCATCCTCTTGTGGCGGCATGGAACGAGCGAAGTTGTCGACGAAGTCGCAAGCGAGCTACATGGTGTCAGTAAATGCAAATCATGGACATCTCCTGCACCCAGGCACGTCCGACCAGCCGCTTGGCACTTTGTAGGATCCAACTCATTCCTATCGCAGCCAATAAACTGCAGAACTACAGCTGAGTTACTCCATTTATGAGCATGCGCTCTCATAAGAAGATCTTGGGTCTTGCCAAGTGGCCGGGCTGGCCGGGGCCTGGGTGCGGTACGCGGACTCACTTCTTTACACAGCGTCTCTGTCCACATGTCACCACGATCGGCATCTCGGACAGGAACATTGGCTTTCGATGGTGGAGAAACTCGATATTTGCCAGTGTCAGACCAGTCGTCGCCAAAGACAACGACCCTGTGCGCCGAGCCTTCCCATGCCTCGTGTATGCTGTGCCCGAGTTGATCGTGCTGGACCCATACTAGGTACAGGAAGATGAGGATGGTGGCTGCGGCACCCGTATGTAGCAGTCTCGGCAAGAACCTCATGCTTGTGGAGGCGCAGAGTAGGACGGGATGGAAATGCAGACGGAAGCGAAAGGCAGCAACAAGGCAGTAAAGAACCCACGAATCGCCCAAGACAGCGGCGTCAGAATACACAACCGATTGTCAGCAAAACCGGACAGGATTCGAGACATGTTTGTTCACATATCGCACGTCGAACCCAGTCTCAGTCGGGTTAAGGCGCAAGGAGCATGACGACGCCTGGCAAAACAAGCACTGCGGCGCCTCGCCTTTCCCCGGGATGCCAGGGCCGCTCACAAGCTGATACGTCCGCAAGTGGGAACATGTCGCGTGCGTGTAATTGCGCGGCAACGCGGTCCCAATTATGGCAATTGATGCCTGTTATTTCATAGGCATCCGGGTCTTCGGCAGGGGAGCGGGTCGGTTGTCATCATAGCCGTGGGTCCGTCCCGCTGACTCTGACACTCTCAGACAACAACCTGATACATTGACGCCTGGGTTGGCACAAAGGCGCGATGAGGCCTTGCTGGACTGTTGACGACGGTGCTGAGGGTGAGGACGTGGCCCGCAACCCCCGGAGGGATTTTGGCAGGTGCTCTAGCTGGGTTGGGAATGGCGTCATGTGAAGATTACGTAGATCCATGCCGTTCATATCAAAACACAGTTCCTTCGTTGATTCTCAGTCTCACTATATAGACTGAGATGACTGTTGCGTCTGCATTGCGCATGTCATACTGTACCCAGACACGTCCGACCAGCCATCGCGAAAGATGCAGCAAGAAGGATTGATAATCTCATCCGGACTCTTTGTAGCTGGAGGGCATGCGCTCGAAGGGAGTTATTCAGTAGTAGTACTGCAGCTCATTAGCTGCGATGAGAATGGGCTAGACTCTACAGGACGTTCCTGGGTGTAGTACGTAGGTCTGTGGCGATTCATGTCAAGCCACCAATACTTCATTAATTCATGTTCTCATTATATGGACTACGATTATTGTTACGTCTGCATTACGCGCGTCATATTTCGACGTTGAATACCCACGTCGAAATTCTACACAGGCGCTGCCTCTGAACACCGACCCTTCAGGTCTTCAGAATCGCAGCAGCGACCAAGATTGCAGCGCTGGTCTTCTTAACCCACTCCTGCGCCAATTCGATATCGTCGTCAAACGTGATACTTTCGGTGATACCCGGGAAGGTAACAGGAGCGTACCCAGTGTCACGGCCAGGCGCGAAGATGGTGTGCTGGTAGAACTCCCTGGTGGGCAGGCCACCCTGGGAAGTGAAGCCGCGAGAGAAGTCGCGTGCCTTGTGGTTCTGAACAGTGATCAAAGCAGTGTTGTTGGTTGCGACGGCCTGGTCACGTAGGTCGTTGAACTGCTGTGCGGAGGTTCCGAAGGTCGAGATGGCATCAACGAGAGCCGAGAGATCGAGCGTTGCGTTAGCAGAGGCGACGGTGGTTTCCAGCGCTTTGAGATAAGTGTTAAGCTCATCGACGTAATCAGCGGGCTGGAGAGGGACCATGGGGTCGTTGACCATGTGGTACAGAAGGAGAGTCAAGTACTGACCCATGGCCTTGTGAGTGTGGAAGCCTGGATCTCCGAAGGTTGCCATCCAGTGGTACGAGTCGTAGTTGGAGTGGTATGGGTATACGGGGTCGTTCGGTCCACCACCAGCGCCCATGTCAATTGCCGCGATACCTCGGTGGAGGAAGGCAGTGTAGTCACTGCCGCTCCCAAGTACACCAATAGTTCCGTCAACTTGCGACCAAACATCGTACATTGTCTGGTTGCTGCTGCCGCGGTAGGGATAAATAACCTTCTTCATGAGGTCGGTACCGATAGCGTGCAGATCTGGTGTTGCCGAGATGTCTGGATTAGGGCCAGAAACCGCAACATCGATGTTTAGGTAGGAAACTGCAGCGCCTTTCAGCCATGGAATATACTCCTCCATCCATTCAGTACTGCCAGAGTGTTAGCAAGTCCACTATGCTTAACTATAGATGCTGCGTACCTTCCAACAAGTCCGTACTCTTCGGCGTCCCAGCTACACAGTACAATGGTGCGAGCTGGTTTCCAGCCAGTCTTTGCAAGCTCACCGAAGGCCTTGGCAAGTTCAATCAGAACAGCAGATCCGGAGTTGGGATCAGCTGCGCCTCCAATGATCCACGCATCGCGATGATTGCCTACGATGACTACTTCGTCCTCAAGTGTGCCATTGATGACTCCGACGGCATTCCAGATGGATCCGTATGTGTCATTCATAACATTGCTCATGTCAAGAGTAGCACCTGAGCCGACGCCAGAGCTGTAGTTGACGCCAGGGATGGCGCCTACCCACCCAGTACGGTTGATTTCAGCGCTCAATGGACCGAAGCCATTCAATGCTTGCAACAGTGGCTGTGCCTCCGCCCATGAGATCGGTAGGGATGGGATCTGAGGCGTGATAGTACTGCGATCACTTCTCGGAGAATCTTCCTTCGATACGTAACCTGGGGTCGTGGGGTCGCCGGGATAAGTGCTCAGAAACTGGACACTACCTCTCTGAACCGTGCTGGGATGCCTTGCTGGTCCATTCGGGTACGCTATCTGTCCCTTGGCCTCAGTCATGTTGCCATCGTCACCTGGATCGGTGAAGATGACAGCACCGATCATGCCATGGTCTTGCGCGTTCTTGACCTTGAGACCTCGGAAAGGGCCACCATATTTGGCAAGCGCGATCTTGCCCTCTAGTTCAACACCGAGTGCCTGTAGGCGATCGAAGTCGACCTGCTGACCTCTTCCAACATAAACGTATTCAGCAGACGCGTTTCCGGTGAAAGAGTAGCCGTGGAAGGTAGAGATGCTGTCTGGATAGCTTGTAGTCGGGTCTTCTTCAAGCACTGCTTCCTGAAGCGTGGGAGTGTAGGTGCTACCATTGGGGTAGGTCAAGACAAGCGAATGCGAGACCGGGTAGTTGAGGAAAACGTCTGATTAGAGTCAGTCTGTGATCTATCTTTACACTGGCCTCCGGAACGAGCATGCGCACGCTCGTCAAAGGAAAGCAGGCACGCATATCAGAGTCAAGACTTACAATACTCGTCCAGCCTAGATGTGAAGCCATATTCGCTCCACTTGTCGGCGGTCCACTGTGCCATTGACTCATTTCTTCCAGCAATATGGTCGCCATGGGTGTAGTAATACGACCATGTGGAGATGGAGGTATTATCAAATGAATTGAGTAGAATCTGCTCATTGGCATCTAAGACTGGCGGAAAGGAAGTTTGTCTCTTAATATGGCTATGAGCATGGCGCTTGAACACACGCTCACGCTGACAAGCTTCTGCGCCAATAGCGGCGAGCAAGAAGAGTGATGCTCGCATGTTGAACCTGGAAGAACCTCACGATGGCGGGTCACACAGCATAGCCGGTCACTCCCCTTTTATAGAGCCAACGGTAGTCAATCGCAACTTGATTTTAGAGCCTCGATAACGTCAACGGCATCGGAGCCGGTTCTGCCATGGTAAGACCGATGAGATAGATGTCATGGCGGCATTTCCAAGCATGAAGCCGCAGAGCTTCTGCACAATCGCAGAATAGCTTGGGTAAGCTTCATGCTGCTTAAGGAAGGTAGGAGAGATACCAGCGCGGGGTGAGCCTGATAGCTGCTTGGCGATGGACGATGACGGTGTCGTGCAGTGGGGCACAAGGAGCAAGGAGCAAGGAGCTTTTCGGTAAGCCGAGTAAGGTCAACCGCCTGCTTCCGTGCCCTTCCACGTCCCCCACTGTAGCGACTCGCGAGTACGACCTTGGCTCTCATAACGTGATGCGAGGGGATAACAGAATCTAGCGGTAACAGTAACGGCTAAGGCTTCCAGTGCGGGGAGGTGATCGGCAGAGTGGTGCAGGGGTCCCGTTTCAACTTTTTTCTCCGACCGAGACCAGACGCAACCAGAGACATGAAGCAATTTTGCGATGCACGTGTTGGTGAGGCTATCGTCGCCTTGCAGTGGAGTTGATGAGGAGCAAAGTTCAGCGGCAAATGTCAGGCACGGAGGATTAGACCGGCGCCAGGACCGTTTTGGGCTAGACGTATGGAGAAGGTGCCCACAGCTGCATAAGGCGTTCGTCAAGCGCTCAGAGTGGTCGCAGGCTGGGCTGCTGCGTAACAAACAACCCCAAGCTGCAGATGCAGCGCGCCGTTGCTAAGGACAAGGAACAGAGGGCGTCATCAAACACCAGCATTGCACAGACAGCGCCAGCACACGACAGCTTTGCGACGTCGCAGTTTTTAAGCACTCCTTTGTCGCTGTCCCGGCATTTCCGCTCCTTATACATGTCCGCGCCGCTCCTTCCCACCCACGCTCCTTACCATGGCTGCCTTTACGTCGCCGATGCGACTGGCACCGCACTTGACGCCGCGACGCGTCCCATCGCCGATGATGTCGCCCGGAACCCGCAGAGGACGCATGCTCGGTAGCTCTGAAGAGAGCTACCTGCGCGACCTGTCCCCCGAAACCACCCTGCGCGCCTTCGCCGAAGAGCCTGTGCCGTTCGACACGACACGCGACGAATACAAGATCTTTGCGTGCATCGACTCCCTCACTGCCGCCGAGCGCGATCTCGGCACACGTGTCGCCAAGGCTGCACAGCGCCTGAAGGGCTGGTGCGCGGAAATCGAGCAATGGGGCTGGACTGGCGGCTTCGAGGCGCCGAGCGAGGAGGACCAGGAGAAGCGTCGTCGCAGTCTAGAAGGCCACATTGCGGAGCACGTTGTGGGTGCAGATGCGTTGGCACCACTGCAGTACCTCGGCTCGCTACTATCGGCCGAGCTGGACCAGCATGAGGCACGGTTGGACGACATGAGCGAGGAGCTGTTGACGCTGGACGTGGACGAGCTCAAGGAGTATGTGCTGGACATGCACCCTCAGGGCAGGTCGCGTCCAGGCTCGGCCTTTGGCACCAATCGCTCCAGCTACCGGCCAATGGACGACTTCTCCTTTTTGATTACGCAAACGCTGCTCTCCGCCCTTCCCCACCACGCCCAGCTCAAGGACCGCCTCAACACGTGGACTGCACGTGTCTCCGTTCTCCGTTCTGCTCCTCGCTACCTCGATGATCTCAAGCAGGCCCAGAAGGCTATGAGCCTTGGCTGGGACGCCCTTGAGCCACCAAAAGATACGTCAGATGTGGCCTTCAGTCAGTGGAAGGAGGCTGTTGACACCATATCGGGCGTGCTGCGGGCCAAGGTCAGTGACCTGGGACAACGTCTCGATAGAATGTTGGATACTTTGGAAGGTCGCGACGACTGCCTGCCCGACCGCTGGATCGATGTGTTTGAGACTTTGGAGATTGATTATGGTCGATGGATGCCGGAGTCTACGCGAAGAGTGATCGAGTTTGACGTGCGTCGGCAATCGAGTCATGGGAAGCAAGGGGAGTCGCAGATCAAGCAGGAACCAGAAGTGCATTCTGAAACACTCACCTCCCCACGAACGTCGCTCTTGCCTATCGATAAACGCGTTCTTCAACTCTCGACAGAGCCTCAATTGCCTCAGCTCAAGATCGTCGAGGGCAACTTGCAATCGCACTCAGTCGCTAAAAATTCAGTCGATACACTTGACGACACCGCAAGCTCCACGTCAACTACAACATCGGACGAGTTGGGTCCCGAAAGTGTGCCTCATTATTCACCCCTTTCAGCGAGCCCACCGCTCGAAGAAAGCTCTTCGTATGCACACCCAACTATTGTCGTCAATCCTGTCAGCCCTGAGGGTCCGGGCGATCATGCACGAACAATTCCAGGCATACCTCTTCAGAAGATCAATTTTGAGACCGCATCACCGTCCACTGATGGCGACTACGAGTTTGACGAAGGTGATACTGTCGTACACAACCAAGAAGCAGAGAGCCCAAGCGCTGTGCGTGTGGTCGGCAGCTACGAAAGCCTGTCCCATATCCCAATCAGCGAGGACGGCAGTCCTACAAATTTTGTGCAAAAGTTTGACCCTAAATCGTTCGCACAGTCTCCGGTCCTCAACTCTACAGACGGCACGGATGGCGAGGCGCCGCAGACCCCCCGCTCGCGCCGCCTAAGCACTAGCTCTGTCTCGTCCAGCACCTCTTTCGACTCGAGTCCCGTGAGTGCTGTCGAGGAGTCACCCACTGCCCGCACTGCTGGGAACCGTGCTATCAGAGCTCCCCGGCCCGAGCTCAATGCGGCTATGTCGAAACGTCGACCAGCAAAAGGCGCGGCTTTTCCCAAAGTCGAGAGCGCGCCATGGCCACCAACACAGTTCAGCGATAAGAAGCCGACCACAGTCGATGATCTCGAACGCAAGATCTCGGATATACTAACAACAATTCCGGCGCACATCCGCCTCACCTCAGGACCAGGGACAGATGCGCACGAAATCAAATCATCTCGCGGCGTTGGCCACAAAGGTAGTAGGGGATATCTGCGTGCTGCTCGCTCGGCGAGTGGTCTGAGAACACCCCAACTTACTTTGTCGCCCGTCAAGAATGAGTTTGAAAGTGCTAATCCCGGGGCAGGACGCAAATCTGCAAACGCAAGGCTTGACAACGATATCAAGCTGTACCACCTCACACAGCCTGGCAAAGAGCAGCCCATCAAGCTATTCATCCGCAGGGTCGGTGAGAACGGCGAACGCGTTATGGTCAGAGTTGGTGGTGGCTGGTCTGATCTGGGCGAGTACCTGCGCCAGTACGCTGAGCACCACGGTCGTCGCACAGCAAGCGAAGGCAAATTCGAAGTCCTCGGTCTTGAGGTACAAAGCTCGGACATTGCACCCGCAAGACCTGGAAGTGCCATGAGCACAACGCGCCGCTTCAGCGGAGGTGGCCGCAAGACGCCAAACACCACACCAGACAGCAAGCTCGCAGGACTCGGTATTTCGGTCGAGTCACCACCTCCCCCCATGCCCAGGTTCGAACGCGACTCGACGCCCGCCATCGCAGAGGAAGGATCCAGCCCTCCTTCAAACAACTCCCAGAAGTCCTGGCAAGGAACAGAAGTCGGGCTCGCTGGCCCCAAGACTAAGAAAGTGGAACTTACCGGCGACAAGCTAGAATGGATCGAAGGCATGATGAAGCAGGCACGCACAGTGAGCAACAGCAATCTTGACGTAGCCATGAAAGAAGACGAGAGAGGAGACGGCAGGAGCAAGAGCAGAAGCGAGAGTCGCTCTGCCAGCCGCTCCACTAGCCGTGCGGCAGCGAAGAGGCCGGTCCAGGACTTCGTCGACCTAGGCAAGACCGGCAGCACCCGCAGGGTGTTTATGAGGGGCGGCGCAGGCGGGTCCAGTGAGCGCCTGAACGAGCGCTGAGCGCCCGTTTGCAGAGGAGGATGCAGTGTTGCATTTGGTGCGAGGTGGACTACTATTCGTATTGATACCCAGGATATAGATATGTGGAATGGATTGTGGTTGAAGGTGGAGCGGGACAGGACCGCGTTTCTGGCGTCTGCTTTGGCATGGAGCGAACGAGTGCACTGGCATACAGAGACGAGTCCTAGGCATGTAGAGACGGCTGCTCAGGCATAAGAGACGAGAACAGGCATCAGAACCAGATTGAAGGGTTCACATGACCGTTAAGTAGCAATACAGGATGAACGATTTGCACCGAACTTTTGCCGCACTCGCGTTTCTCTGACTTCTTGGCGCACTGAGGCAAAGACGATGTGCATGCGCAATGGTTGGCAATCAGGCTGGTGCGGTGCTGACGTCCTGGAACGCGCCGCTCACTCGCCTCCAGGGGCATGAGCAGCACGCGAAACAGGCCAGTCTTCACCGGATGTCAGGCTGCACATCCATCGTCTGGCGCTCCTATTCGGTGCCTACGCAGCGGCTGGCCGTTACTTGAGTGCTGCGCTCGGCCGAGATGTTCTTACTCGTCGCGCGATTCATGGGCGTGGCCTCGCGACGGTCCGTAATTCTGTAGCCATATGCTGCTGGTCTCACTAGCGCTGTTTCTTACTGGTCTGTATAAAATGTGATGGTATACTGGCAGCGCTGGCGCGAACCATGCTACACCCCGCATGCCCATTCAATACAGCGAGCGGCGAGCTTAGAGTCGGGAGCTCGTCGTGATGCGATGGGTTAGGGGGTTTTGGAAGAGGGCGTCACATCTAGTCTCGAGATAGGAGTCGGCTTCAAACAACCATTCTTACTAAGTGTGCAGTATCTTCTTTACTTTGATTCTCAGCTCGAGTCGCGGGGGGACTTCGGCAGATGGTTGGCGCAGCGGCGAACCCGCAGCTTCGCCGCATGTGGCGGACAGACAGCATTCTGATTTGTGGGCTTTCACGGCGGCTAGTCGGTAGCGCGGCTGAGAATTGCTGCATTGGGACACGTAGTTTTAAAAAGGACACGGCCAGTTCAGACAGTGCCTCAAGAGAGGCACTTAAATATGTTTGACTACAGCTTTAGTGCTCTACAGCTCAAGACAACTACGACTTCAAGACTCCTACCGCCACTGCCTCTTTGGTTCTAATCATCTTTACTGTCCTTGACCAAGACGCAGCGTTTGTTGATTCCACAATCGATATTTACCTTACGAGCATTCGCCTTAGTAGACATTATGCTTTCAATAGCCAGCATCCAGCACGCCGTACTCCTTACACTATTTATCTCCACGCCTGTTCACGCCCTCCCAACAACAACCCCACCACAACCCCAAGACAACAACTCCTCTAGCAACACCTGGTCCACAGAAGCCATCCTAGGCCTAACAGCCATCGTCGTAGCAGTGATATGCTGCGCTGCCAGTCTCGCATGGCCTACCATCTACCGCCGATACAGATGGCGCCGCGCCTGTACGTGCCCTACCCACCCATATCCCGTCAATTATGCGATGAGGTAGCTAACCCAACAGCAGCCCACTCACTGCTCCCACACGCTGCATATGTGCCGGCCTCGCTCGGAGAGCAGCCCTGGCGGCAGCGCCCCGTGGCCGCGTACCACAACTTCTACGTGCGTATTGATCGAGCCGAGATCCGCATGGGGCCCGGCGAGTCGTGAGCGATGCGTTTGGGACGAGGCTGTGGCGTTGAGGTATTCTCGCGTCATTTATCGTCTTGCGATTATGTATCCCGCGGTTTCATGAATAGGAGACGTGCGTAGGTTCGCCGCTGTGCAGAGATGCCATGTACACTGATCGATCCTGATTCTGAGGATTTGTGCGTGGGGACTGCGACTCTTCGGCTGATAGGTGGAAGGCAGGTTGTTGATGAACGCCTAATCGCGGAGTGTGATGGCTCAGTTGAGACGCCTGGAGATGTTGTTACACCTGCTGGCGTCACTGTTTCCATATCTACAGTGGACACTGATCGACTCAAGGGACAGGTCGCGGTGTCCTTGACGAGTATGGTCGTGGTCACTGGAGAGAGCGTCTTCTGCGAGCAACACACATCGCAAGGCATGATTGTCTAGGCCGGAACAAATACCGCGGACTGTGGAAGGCTCTGACTTCCAAGCACAAAGTCTGTCTGCATGTGCAGTCGGGGTGTGGGCGGAAAGACGCAGTTGTTTGTACCTGCATGAGTGTGAACTCTGTAGTGGGAAACTTACAGTGTGACTGCACTGGCTCGTGACATCGGGATGATAAGGTGCTTGTAAGCCATGTGTCTTCTTTTGTCATGCCATATAAATATACGGGAGAATGCCGCGTAAAATAATAGCGTTCTTGCAAATGATCTTAGCACCTATCCTGAAAATTTGCTTATTTGTCTTTTTTGACACCTTAAGTATAGTTGCGCTAGCAAACATGTACTCCCTACTATGGAGTTATATATACATAGAGACTACTAACTACTTCCTCGTGAACTATTTTGAAACATGCAGTTCGTGTAGGTTCTTTGTTTCCTCCTCTGCCTTCTGTAGATAACCCTTACTCAGGTAATACTTTAGGAAGGGCGTGTAATCAAAGAAGCGGCTTGGTAGTCTAGCACGGACTGTTTACGCACCTACGGTCATTCACAAGGCAGCAATAGAAGAACAGATATAACCTGTAGTTGGCAACCCGAGAGTAAGATGAAGCTGCAGTTATTAGAAATATCGCCTACTTGTATTCACAAGTCTGTTACAATATCGACATCAGCATCACCACCACCACTATTATGTCCGCTCCAAAAGTAATCACAACAATGCAAGGTCCATCAATGCATGTGAACCGCCTGGCAGGAGCCCGCGTCCTCATCTTTGGCGGCACCTCAGGAATTGGCTTTGCTATCGCCTCTATGGCGCTCTCCTATGGCGCCTCGGTCGTAATTTGTGGCTCCTCGCAACCTAAAGTCGACTCGAAACTTGCGCTTCTTCACTCTCTATACCCCTCTCTTTCCCCGTCGCAGTCATCCGGCCACGCAATTGACCTCTTCGCCACGGAAACTCTCGAAGCGAACCTACGCACCATGCTCGATGATGTCACATTCAATGGCTCGAGGAAGCTGGACCACATAGCCTTCACAGCCGGAGATTCGCACTCGGTTCCCTCTCTCTCCACGTTGACTATCGAAGAAGCAACCCACGGTCCGAAAATCCGTCTCCTCGCCCCTCTCATCCTGGCGAAACTCCTCAGCACAGGACACTATATGCCCCTCTCCACTTGCTCCTCTCTTACCCTTACTGGCGGTGTCGGCACCACTAAACCTCTCCCAGGCTGGCTCGTCCCCTGCATATGGGGTTCTGCAGTCGAAGGACTTTCAAGGGGACTTGCAGTGGAGCTCGCGCCGCTAAGGGTCAATATTGTCAAGCCTGGGGCGGTCGAGACGGAGATGCTGGGCGATCTACTAGGAGGGCTAGAAGAGGAGGCGACGGAGAGGATGAAGAAGGGGTTGAATCTGCTGGGCGACTTTGGAAGGCCTGAGGACATTGCTGAGGCGTATGGGTGGATCATGAGGGATCGGCGAGTTACAGGGACGGAGATTGCGGTTGATGGGGGGCAGGTACTGTTGAGCAAGTGAGTTAGCAAGATAGCAAGCTTGTAAGCTGTGTGTTAGGGAAAACTGTAAAAACCCTACTCGAAACCGTTGCACTGTATGTTGTAACGAGGACTGACAAAGCATCTTGTACCTGAGAGTCTACTGCGTAAGACATATACTTTCTCCGAGAGAGCAAGACGCGCTATACCTGCTCGTAAGACGCGCCTCGCTCGAGAGAGGAAGAGCAAAGATTATTCGCTTTACTACATACGTCTACCGTCCTGATATACAAATCATCTCTCACTATCCTCTGTAACGTGAAGCAAGTACTATTGCCGACAGTTACGCCTTCCAGATACATGTTATACATGTTGCATAATATAGCTTAAGATTTTACAAGCTAGATTCTACGTGTTAGGAACTAGTTGTTGAAGTCGTACCTGGACGAAGTCCACTATTGTACCAGTTTTGGTTGGTTCTCGGGAAGTGAGTACTGCTTTTGGTACGGTAGGATTCTTGATTATCTGGCAGCAGATCCATGCTACCGTTGTGGAATATCGATTAAACGATCTTCAACGAGGTGCACGTGCTGGCGTACTTCAGAGCGATTCGCGGAGGTGCATGCTTGGAGTATTATCGGTCTTATTTACAAGTTTATCAGCATTAAGAGACGATAAGCCCGAGTAAATAGTCTTGCAACAAAATAAGCACTACTTCCTCAAGGTAGCCTCTAAGAGGCGAAGTCAAGCTAGTCAAAGATACCACATCGCGTTCTTTCTCCTAATCACACCAATCGTCGACTTCCCTCCCGATGACCAAGAAAGGTCTACTGCACGTCTTCCTCCGATGGTATTACACATAGAGAAGGCCTTCGCGGGAGCTTTGCCAATGATGCGAGTGCATTATGGAATCTAGTAGATGTAGGGTTGTCCACACTGCTTGCGGTGCTGGGCGTTCCACGAGCTGACACTGGAAAATTTCCCACCGGCGTTGCACTGTCCGGCAGTCGTAGAGTCCTTAGATGCCTTCATGCACATTCTTTTGCAATCATTGACTTCGTTGTCCTAGAAATACCACAGTTGTGAGCAAGTTAAGCTTGAATGTGAAGTGATACATGCCGACTCACAATAACACAGCAGTGGCTGGCGTCTGGGTAAAGGCACTGGCAGTACGAAGCAGAAACGCTGCTTGCGCTAGCAAAGAGCACGGCAACAACAGTAAGAAGGCGGACCATGTTAGGCGTTGATAAGGAAAATGTAGCTGAATTGGGCTGTAGGGTTATGTGATGGGTGATGCGACAGTGTTGATGAGTGAATGTTTTCGTAGAGCCGTTAGAGAAACCACGATCTTTATACACTCTAGCAGACTAAGAGACTATTAATCACGAGTCATAACCATATTTGCGAGATTACGAAGTACCCCACATGGTGACGTGCGTAAGTCACATTAAATCCCCGTAAGAAAGCCCGCGGAGTCCATAACAATACGCTTGTATTTATCTGGAAAGACTCCTTGTCATACCAATAACACGAGGTCATCAAGCGTTGAATCTGAACTGTTCAACAAGGTGCTCACAATAGTTACAGAACAGAGGTTACATCGGAGCCCATGAAAACTAAGATGTTTCCAGGGTTTGGCTTAGATTACATTGGTAAATAGATTTCAGTACCAGTTCATAGTGCGAGTTGGCAAGTAAGGCACACAGGGTGGTTTCATTGACTGCCGTACCTCCAAGCTATGTATCTGGGAAAAGGAGCACTGATGGCCATGATGCAAAGAAACAATTGCTTGGGTGGAACTGCGCGAGGTACTCTGGCGAGTTCCTTAGTACCACCTCCTAAATGTCACCTTCCGTGCAGCCAGTACGGAATTGTGCGTTCCATGAGCTAACGTCTGAGTACTTGCCACCAGCGTTGCACTTCCTCTTATAATTTCCATTGTTTCTGCACCGCTCCTGGCAGGCCTTCTGGAGGCCGTATTCCTAGCACTTCATTAGATTTGGTCGCTTGTATGTGATATATATCTGGCTTCGCTCGGGCTGTTATTGACTTACAACAACGCAGCAGTGGGAGCCATCGGCGAAGAGGCATTGGCAGAATCCGTCAGCGGCGACAGAAGTGACGGCGGCGAAGATAACCGCGAAGATGGTAAGTCGGACCATTTTGTCGTAATTCGAGGTTGAGGAGTCGTTGGGGGGGGATAAAAGTTAAGGGTACTGAGCTGATATGTCTGCGAAAGTAATGAAGATGCTATGTTCTTATGTTACGTTGAAAGAAGACTGTTGAAGCTTTATATGCACGACAAGCTCATGTTCGTCTATCATAAACGAAACCTTGTCGTCAGCTGAGTAGACGATAAGTCGGAGCGCTGATTCCACTATCGATGGGGCGGGAGAATCCACGCGGCCTTGAATCGCTTCAACGATTATACGAGGCATGTTATATTAGACCGATTAGCTGACTAAATTAGGAAGGAGTTGCCAAACAAGGTCGATTGCGCTTACGGGCAGAAGTGTTGTGGGTAGAGCACTTGGTTAGTGAGCTCGTGATGTTTGAGATAGCGGCCGAAAAAGAAGCGAGGTCTACTGTGCTTCCTCCTGGAGGGTGCCTATCACCAATTTCTCCCTTCCCACTCATTCAATTCACCGCAGGCCGATCTACTATGCTTGCAGGCAAAAAAGTGTTGTGGTGGAGCACTTGGTCAGTGAGCTCGTGATGTTTGAGATAGCGGCCGAAAAAGAAGCGAGGTCTCTCCTATTCGTTATAACCCCTAGGTTAGCCTGGTTTGGCTTGTTTTCTATCCCCTGTAATCGACACGCAATACCAAATCATAGACACACGTGAATACCCGATGATCCAGAGAGACGGTCCGAGGCTGGGCTGACTTGACTCCACTACCTAGAGTGATACAAGCACTACTCGGCCTAATATCTCACGAGCTTAAGCAAGTTGTCGTTAGGCTTATTCTCACCTCAGTATCATAAATATCGAGCATTGCTCTCTCTTTGGGATGATAACCACCCCTCTGTACAGCACCAAGACTCTCAACCTGAATCCATTCCACTCTACAATCTTCTACTACCTACTCAAACCCTCCTACAACCGCTAAAATGGTCCGCATCCTCTCCCTCGCCACTCTGCTGATGGCCAGCGCCATTACCACCCAGGCTGCCCAATGGTGCCAGTGCCTCTTCCAGGATAACTCGCACTGCTGCGTTTACAATGTGAGCAGCCCTTCAGAAATGAATCAGGGATTGAATACTAATATTGGATACTAGGATGCTAGCATTGGCAACCTCGACTGCCAGCGCTGGTGCACTAACGCCCATCGCGCGGATGGTGCCACTAACCCGAAGAACCCTCTTGAGGTCGGCACCGCCTGCAACGCTGGTGGAAAGTACAAGACTGTCAGTGGCATCAACGCTCAGTTCCGCACCCCTTGCTACAGGCAGTAAATGGTCGTCAGCTCGAGTCGGTAGCAGCCTTTGACGGATGGACGGATAGACGGATGGCCAATAGGGGGTTATGGTGGAGACGCGTTGAGAGCTATTTTGTGTAATGGAAGACGTGCGATAGCGCGGGCCTGATCCGGCGCGACGTGGTGATAGCATATAAAAGAAGAAAGTCTTGACATAGAAACCGGCCCATCATCAATCGTATTCGCTAGAGTTGCTGTTGTTGAATGTGCATATTGAGATTGAATACTAAAGCAGCAGGGTGCACCCAGAGACTAAGCGTGGACTAGCGTGCTCGAATACGCTAGTCTACGCCACCAACCACGATAAACAACCGATCGATAATCCCATTCATCTTAACCTCAACCTGCCTTCTTATTCATGCCGGCCAAATATAAATTTCGTAATGCCGCTTCTTGACCTAGCGAACGAGTTACTGCGCTGCATATCGGACAATCTCGAATCCGAGAGAGACATTAACGCCCTCACACAAGTCAACCGTCGCCTATACCGCCTGCTAAACACCTACCTCTACTGTTTCAACGTACGACATTCTGACTGCTCAGCGCTGCTGTGGGCTGCCCATGGGGGCCAAACCCCAACAGCTCAAAAATTACTGGAGGGAACAGCTGACAACCAAGTCACCAGTGACCAGTTCAAGATAGCACTCTGTGTGGCAGCAGAAAATGGGCATGAAGACATAGTACGACAACTCCTCGATAAGGGTGTCGATGTCAACGCGCAGAGTATCGACGTCGACGACGGAGATGTAGAGTACAATAGCACCTTCGCGCTCGAGGCAGCTTCAGAAGGAGGCCACGAGCGGGTTGTAGAGCTGCTGCTCAGCGAGGGTGCCAATGTCAACGCGCAAAGCACACACTATTTCCCCAAGCAAGAGCAATTCTACAATAGTAATGCACTTTACGCAGCTTCAGAAGAAGGCCATGAGCGGGTAGTAAAGCAATTACTTGACAACGACGCCAACGTTAACATGCAAGGTGGATACTATGGCAGTGCACTTCAGGCAGCTGCAGCAAGCGGTCATGAGCAGATTGTAAGGCTACTACTTGACGCAGACGCCGATGTCAATGCGCGCGGCCAATACTACTGGAAATGGTGGTGTGAATTCGTTGACAGTAACGCACTCTGCATAGCTTCAGAGGAAGGCTACGAGAAAATAGTAGAGCTACTTCTCGACAAGAACGCAGATGTCAATATGCAGGGCGGGCAATATGGTAATGCGCTCGTGGCGGCTTCAGCTAGCGGCTATGGGCAGGTAGTAGAGCTACTGCTTGAGAAGGGTGCTGACATTAATGCACTGGGACAAGAACCTACCACAGACTGCGATGTGTACATTGGGATCAGCGCACTTCAAGCAGCTTCAAGAAATGGCCACAAGCAGGTGGTAGAAATACTGCTGGAGAGGGGCGCGAAAGGTAGCACGCAGCCTGACTGAATTGACATTGCACTCTAGAAGGCTCCGCAATAAGGTCACCGGCGGGTGCCTATGGAAGTACGTGCAAGCATGATCTGAATGACGAACCACCGGTTAAACTTACGACAGATATGAAGGCTACGTAGCCACAAACTTTGAACACAGTGACAGATTATGGTAGATGGTGTTGATGACAACAATGCGATTGATTTCCATTAACGTTGAGTCCCACCCTGCCTAGCTAAGCTACATATCCGCTCTTCAATCCTCCGATTGGTACCAAAACACCAATGCTATGAATGAATATGTACAAGTCCAAGGAGTGTTTCATCACACCGATGACCATGCGCCAACATGAAGGAAGGTCGTAAGTGGGAACATTAACCACTTTCATCAAATGCTAATCGGAAACCACAAACACATGAAGTAACGCGCTATGCTGACGCAGTAGACGGATAACATGTTTACAAAAGGGCGAGGAGACCGAGCAGACCGGCAGCGATGGCGCCAGAGCCGAAGGTAGCAAGGTTGGCAGCGCCGGTGAACTCTGCGGGCTGGCTCGCGCTGGGACGCGGGACGGTGGTGTTGCCAGTGGCGACGGGAGCCTGGGGCTGACCATCGGAGATCTGAGAAACAACGTTGGACACAGATGGCGCCGGGGTGCCTGCCTGGGGCTGGCCATCGGAGATCTGGGAGACGATGTTGGAGATCGAGGGCGCAGGGGTACCGGCCTGGGGCTGGCCGTCAGAGATCTGAGAGACAACAGCAGAGACCGAGGGAGCCGGTGTGCCGGCTTGAGGCTGGCCATCAGATATCTGGGAGACGACAGCTGGGGGCGAAGCGGCAGGTGTAGTAGCCTGGGGCTGGCCGTCGGGGATCTGAGAAACGATCATGGAGACGGAAGCAGCGGGGGTGGTTGCTTGCGGCTGACCATCGGGAATCTGAGAGACAGCGTTGGTAGCAGACGCAGCAGGCGTGGTTGCCTGAGGCTGGCCATCGCTGATCTGAGAAGCAGAGCCGGAACCCTGGTTGACGGCCTGGATCAAGATCTGCTGGCACTGCATGCCTTGAGAGTCGGCGTACAAGTTGTAGAAGTCGCCAGACAGGCACTGCCAGAAGGTGGTAGCACCGAAGGGACGTTGACCAGAGGTCAAAGCAAGAGAGTTGTTGCTGCAGAGAGCGAACCCCTCAGTCTCGAGAGCACCGGCCTGAACGGGGGCGTCGAACTGGAACCTATTCGGGTCAGTATTCCCTCTATGCCGATCAATTGAAGCGAACTTACTGGTCATTGGCAGCGATGTATCCCTGGCGGCCAGCCTGGTCCTTCAAGATACCATCCTTGAGGGTCAGAGTGAGGGCACCAGCAAGTTGGCGCTCCATAAGGCCGCGCTTGGAGCTGGGCTTCATGACAGTCTGAATCTGGAAAGTTCCATCGGCGGAAGAAGGGCACCCAGAGGAGCTAGATGTCTGGGGAAGCGCCAATGCGGTGGACGCAAGAGCGAGAGCGATGTAGGACTTCATTATGGAGGAGGTATTAATGTGTACTTGGTACTTGATACTGAGCGACAGTGATGATCGACAGCGACTTAAGTAGAGCGACAGTAGATTGATGAACGAGGTATCAATCAAACGACAATTGAGCAGTAACCGTGACAACGAGAGTGAAGAGACGCAACCGACCGGGAGGTAAGACAACTAAATACCATCATCCAGCGGACAGAGTTAGTGTACGACCTACTCCATCCAGCATTTTACTGTGGATCGGCGTTGTCAGAGTCAGCCACGGGATCTACTGAACGCGTCAATGCAAATTGCTAGCCTGACGCTCGTGTTGCAAAGTAGGAAGGCTGGAGGTGGTTCGCCGCAAACCAAACTTTGGACAGACAGCTACAGTGGAGCCGCTTCGGCACCATTGGATCGGATGAACAGAACCCCTCCTTCCAGCCCACCAACTCTCGGCTGTGGCAGAAATGCATGCGAAAGGCCATATCCCGCCTCTTGACTTTGCTTGGCCGTGGGCATACTAGCCGAGCTGTGTCCCAGCGTTCGCATATCTGAGGAAAGGTGCTTGTTCCAACCTCGCTGGTTGCCAGCCATGTGAATATCACTGTGCTGTCATGGTGTCATGGACAAGCCGCGGGCAGACTGTCAGCAGTCAAATGCACGAGTGGCTAAGGCGTCCATGGTGGACAACCGTGAACAGTAAAAGACCATCCGCTAATGCGACCTTCCCGGTATATTGGCGCTGGATCTGTTTGTCTCGCTTGCATATCTGCAGTCCTCACCAGACCCTTCCTGCAGCGATTCGCTGGAAGACGTTTTGGCATGTGCATGTTGTAAAACCCTAGCATGCCTGCCCAGATTATTGGAGCAAGACAATTCGGCTGAAAATTCGTTGGATGACAGTCAATGGCAAAGGAAAGTTGTCTGACGGAAATCCCGAAGGACGCGCACTCTGTGTGGACTGAAGTGATGTCAGGACTATCGGGACTCGAGTGGGACATCGATTAGCCGCGATACTGGGCGCGCTAACCCAACTGGCGTCGAAATGTGTGGGGTAAGGTGCGGCTGTTGTTCAGCCATCTCGCTCTCGCCCGCTTTCACTTGCACTCGTTGAGACGCTTCGGAGACGCTTGTCGACGCTTGAGTGCTGGCGCGGCCTGTCGCTATCGATACAGCGATAGGTCTCGTGGTTGACCGGAAAGAGTAATGCTGAAGGGAGATGACAAGGTAGATCCCTACTGCGGACAGTGAACCCTGAATTGCGCGCTGAAACACCACATCTGCTTGGTCGCAATGGCAGAAGCAAGGGCAGATCTTTGTCCTGCCCGCCGAGCAGTTGGAACAGGCGATGACGCGCAAGCTTCGTTTGTGAGCTTATCCGCTCGTCCCGCTTTCCCGCCACCGCGCTTACCTCTGGTTTCATTGGATCTAGGCTTCATCGAATGCTCCTTCCCCAGACTATCAGCCGTCTCCAGTATTGGCAAACGGTATCTGAGTACCCGATGTGAATGTCAATACTCCGTCCTGAATATTGCGAGCATGGCGGTCATTGAATGGTGTGCTTTGACATTTGCACCAATCCCATTAATCCAACTGCAACTGCACAAGCACCATTCAGCTTACAAGATCTTGTGTTGACCAACGGCTAAGTATTCAACAGGCATTAGCTTCTGTCAAGAAATGCCGACCGTTGTCAGGCAAAAGTCGGTTCGACCCGTCAACAAAACGCTCAACAACAATGTCGAGACAATGCGATCGCTGTCTAAACGGATTCGGCTGTTCCTGAGTACCAGGTACCCGCGACCAAACTTTGATACACACATGGCGGCCGCAAACAACCCGAGGACACAAAATCACTGGGTCCGCTGAGCGACATTTTGCATTTCGGAGATCGGACCTGTTTTATCCAGGAGCTCTGCAGAATGCGCATCTCCGTGCCAGATGCGTTCGGCTGAATCAGGTAATGCGAACGTGTCCAATGTACTACCAAGGTAGAAGTTATCTGATACAGTGTTTCGTTGTCGTCGTACAGTAATTTTCGAGATGGAACAGACTGTTTGAGGTACGGTTTGTGTATCTAGGAGCAATCTTAAGAGGCAATGTACGTCTACGAGACCTAGAGGAATTACTTTCTTTGCAGTCGAAAGCGCATCGACAACACCTTCCACTGATCCCGTACAATTTCAGAAATACCTCTTCTTCGAAATGGATTGAGCAATTCGCCGACCGAAGTCGACAAACGATAGATCTGCTGGGCAAGACATAGTCTCTTGCCATCTATTTGACCGTTATAAGAAACGAAGAATCTCAAAGATAATCAACAACAGAAAGATCTCAAAACCAACAGCTGAAGCCGTTAATACCGCTATCCATAACCATGAGGTTTTCCGCCTTGTCCTTCATCGCTTTCACGCATGGAACTGCCAGAACTACTACGACCGCGACTGCCGCTATGGAGTTTCTGTTCTGGAAATTCCAGAGTCTGTTGGCTCGGGTGCGACCAGCATATGTATTGTAGCTTCTCGGCCAGCAGCAGCTCAAATTCAAGACACAGTGCAGGACAGACAACACCAAGTTCTGGGTTTACGTTGTGCCCCTACAAGTTAAGAACTCGTACTTGGTACTCATCTCCTCGCGGATGCACAGATTCCTTACTGGCCACATGCGAATCACCAAGTCTTGATGGCTGAACATGTTTGTACAACAACGATCAATTCAGTGGTATCTGGTATCTCAAAACAAACATCCCATCCCAATTCCTCCGAGCTTCCGCCTCACTTGCCCTCACCAGCCCTCTTCACGCCCCCTGCAATCTTGGCCGCACCGTCCTCAACACTGGTCGATGCATCCGCCAGCCCGCGCGCAACAGGCCTTCCCGCACTGCCCGTCGCACCCTCCAACGTCTCGCCCACCCCGCGTCCCAGCGCGCCCACAACACCTCCAACAGTGTTCGTGACGCCGCCGACTGTGTTGCCGATGGTCGATGTGACGAACTTGACGCCGGACGTCACGCCGGATTCTTGCTGGCCGATGGGCATCGTGGTGGCTGGAGAGTCGGTGCTTTGACCGCGGTTTCGGGGCGAAGAGTAGAGTGTTTGGATTGGGTTGAGATGCAAGCTAGGACGACTTCGGCGTGAATGATTTGGCTCTCGGGTCGTGCTATTTTGGTATGGAGTGGTAGTGTGATATTTGGCGCGTGTTAGGGTAAGTTCTGGTCGCTGTTATAGTGGGCCGGGACGCATGACGTCATGGGGCTGTGAGAAGGCAAGATGTCTTGCGTCCCAGTTTGCGGTTTGCGCTGGGCGTGCACCCCGGGCTGGGAGAACCATTCATGGATGGCGGAGCTGCGGGGAGGATCCTGTGGGCTCTTGAGCCTTGCCAGCCCTGCGCGCGGATGGCTGTGTGACACGCGTCGGGCTGTGGATGGCTGGTGGGAGATCTGCATGATCAAGATCAGGTATCAAAAGCTGGGAGATCGCAGTATCTACTGGGCTTGGATCTTCAGAAAGACAACAGCGATTCGGGTTCTGCGAGAGTCTTACGAATCGGTTCGATAGGCAAGGTGCGACCATCTACAGGATTTTCTTGCTTGCTTTCGGGCTATGCATGTCACACATCAGCCGTTTTCCGGGTTTCTGGATCGCATCTCAGTCAACGCGAGGGAGCGCAGTTTTGCAGTTAAAAAGTCCACCCTTCTGTGAGAGCTATCTAATGGCAACGGCACAACCAGACGCAACCACATAAAGTGATAAAGTGGGCTGACATGCTTTCGTAAGTACGTACGGCCGTAGGGCAAGGCTAAGTCCGCTGCTAGCCAGAGACCTGAGAGCAGTCGGCGGTCGGTGCCCCAGGCACCGTAAATAACACTCCGTTGAGGCGCCGTGCTGAAGAATCCTCGCCGTCTGATTGGCAACCCCGCCGAAATGCATCGCCAGGCTGCAACGAGCCTTCGCGAGCTTCGCTCATACCACTCTGATAGCTGACTGATGCGGCCGAACTGCCTCACCGGCGGCCACTCGCTCTCTCAATCCAGCGCTCAGCTCGTTACGCGCTCGTACATACATAAACCATAGACTCGTAGACTACATAATCGCTCATCTATCCCACACGCAGCTCAAAGCTCACATTGCTGCAATCCATCAATTCACACACCACTTATCGCAAGAACTAACACTAAAAAGTCCGGAGTCGAGTCTCAACGCACTGCGTAACAACTACATTAAAACCCCGGTCGAAGAAACCACCCACAACCACCCACCATGACATCCCTCTTCCCGCACCCCCAGTACGCCGAAGACCAACCCAACGCCCACGCCATCCTGTACCTGCACGTGATCCGCGCCTCAGCAATGGCCTTCTCCTTCCTCTCAGTCCCCTACACCGGCGCTTCGCTACTCGTCTCGCGCATGCGCAAGCAGCCCCCCAACACCAGCATTCTCGCGCGCACGCTGCTGAACTCCGGGCGCGGCGCGGCCGTCGGCGTCGTCGCGGGCGTGGCGATGACGTGGGCGCAGATGAGGGGCCGTGGGGAGGTCGAGTGGCAGGACCGCAGCTGGAGGTTATTGGGGAATAAGGGGGAGGTGCAGACGGATTGGGAGACGATTGGGGCGACGGGTGTGGGTGCGCTGGGGGGTGTGGTGGTCGCGAGGAGGGGACTCGTGCCTCTGAGTGTGACAAGGGCGGCACTGGGAGGTGCTGGGTTGGGGCTGGGGAGCGGGGTGTTGTTTATGATGGGGACGTTTGCTGCGGGGAGGAAGAATGCGTGAGGATTAGTGGAGACTAGACGGATTTATGGAAAGGCAGTCAGGACGTGGTGGAGCGTGAGAATAGGTCATGTAACATATTGTTTGATACCTGCTGCACAACGTATGAATAGATTTCTGGGATATAATTCCATAGTATTTTTGCACTACTTCACCTATCATCTACCCTTTCAATGGCTCCCGCATGCGATTCGTCCCATATCACTATCCATACCGACTTCTAAACGCCGTTGGCCTCATCGACAGTAATCCGAATTCAATGAGGTTGAATCCGTTGTCGTATCTTACGACCCAGGATTGGCACTGTGCTCTTGAGCGCTGAAACTCTCCGCCCTCTCCATGGCTTCGAGCGCATCTTTCGTGATGTTCTTTGTTTTCTCTGACACCCCCTCAAGCTTGCTCACAGCCGCCAGCCTCTCCTTCCACAGGGCCCATCGCTCTTTGCTAAACTCTGCCTTCCCCCTCCATAGCGCGCCACCCCCTGCAGGGTTCCCCTCGTTCTGATTTGTGGGCGTAAGGTCCTCTTCTCTGGTGTACAGAGCACGGCCCATACCGAAGATCCATGATGTGGCAGCAGGGACGTGGACATTATACTTCTGGGCCGCAGTGCCTTCGAAGTCGTCTTCCCATTCGTATTCAAGTGCGTCACGCATGCTCCAGATGGCGAAGAGGCTCAAGTCCTGAACGCCGTTCTCGGTAAGGCGCGCGAAGAACAAGTTGACGTTTGCCCAGGCATCAATCTCAATATCTGAGGCATATGGCTGCGGTGTGTCGTTAAATACCTCGCGACAGGCCATCTTGAAGTCGGTGAGTGAACTGTAGATGTAGTTGTACTCCTCATGGTCCTTGATCTTGTGGTCGCGGAAGGCGGTAACCAGGTTTGCGACTTTGTCGTGGAAACTTGATTTGCGCTCGCCGCCATTCTCAATTTCATGGAAAGATTTTTGCTTTGAAGCATGAGCGATAGAATACCAGAAGTCGACGAAGTTGACATCATCAAGCTGTCGAGCGATAATCTTCTGATCTATCGGTTCAAAAAGTTGAGACGCTGCTGTGTTGATGTCGATGTCGCCTTCAAGGTACTTCAGCACTGTTGGGTAAAACGGGCTGTCTTCCTCTGGGCGGAACCAGCCTCGCACTTTAGCAATTTGATCCATCTTGACGGCTTTGTCTTCATTGCTCGAAACAATATCCTCGATCTTCTTCTTCTGTTGCTGCAAATTATGTTAGCTACGACTTAGAATACTTATGGAATTAGCTTACTGCTGGTTCAGGCATGTTTAAAACTGAATATCGTGATTGCAGAGATCCTGACAGAATTCGTTGTTGTAGGAAGACACAGTATGGTCGTTGCATATGAGGGGTGATGTCATAGCGCCTCGCCACGTGCATTTGATACCTGCCTAATTGGAAGCTCAACGCCGAAGCTGTGTACTTTCGCAACATGAGCCTGAGCAAGCGCGTGCATCACGTTTCTACTGTTGATTGGAGGCTGGAGAACGGAGCAGTTTGTAAGTTTCATTTTTAATACTGGACAGATAAGGATCGCCGCGGATCTTCACACATCAACGGGCGATCCCGAAGTACACGTTGCATTACCTGAGACGGTGATCCGACATCTAGAATCTCCGATACGTCACCAGCATGATGAGTGATAGTGGTGATATCCAAAGTGCTGTTGGTACTCTTGCAAGATTCAGCCAATTTGCTGAGTATCAGCACGCATAAGCCCTTCACCAAGCACTAGCTACACGTGCGCATTTGACTGCACAAGAGGCGTTCCACGAAGGCAGTGAACATCAATGAAGTGCTGTCGGAGACGATCCATCGGGAACTCTCCGACAGGCATGTCCTGGGTGCGGGGATTGCACAATCGACAAATAGACATCTTCTTGCGCTTCTGATCCAAGAACTTGAGCCACACTGCTCGATACGTGTTCTCGAGACCTCTCATGACCGCCGTGTCGTCGATCGCGTCAAGAACGCGGCGAAGACCAGCCCGAAGCTGATCGTGCGCTCGGCAAACGGCCACGATAACCTTGCTGTTGTTGTAGTGCGGGAAGTTGCCACCAATACCAGTTGGAGATGCTCGATGAACTCGATGGCAAACGTGATGAGGCGCTGCTGTCTGTAGTCTTCTTCCTGTGGCAAGAGTTGAGTAGTCACGAGGAAGCTATTGATATTCTTGATGCGCTCTGGGAAGAGCGCTTCTGTTGCGATGTGGTATGCGCATGAGACAGATGTCTGAGTGGCGAGATTTCTGGCTATCCAGAACGGGGGCAGCACCAAAATCTGACCTGCTCGCTGAGTGAAAACAATACCGTGCTGAAATCTGCTCAGACTATCGAAAGCGTAGTGTGCATCATTGTTAACGATGGCCTCGAGCTCTGCCTGCAAGACTGCAAGATTGACTTCAAGAGGAGGATATGCGAGCCAGACTTTGCTCCCGGAGAGCAGTGTGGAGAGGACATACTTGTCACAGTACTCCACAACCTGAGCATCATCAGCTGGTGACACAGCCATAACAACTTCAGACACTCCAAGCATGCCGTCGGATGGCCATTCCGTCTTGTACTGGCAGAGGTGCTCGAAGGATGGCGAGTGCATGTGAAGGATCGAACCTGGCTTGCTATATTGCCGATTGCCGACGTTGTTGAGCAGCTCTACAATAGCTCTACCGTCGTCCTCCGGGTGGCCACGAGAAGGAGAGAAGTGAGACGGGTTCTCGGTCCCGATTTCGTTCATTAGGATGCGCCTGATCTGATTTGGATGCAGCAAGGTTTCCAATGGAATGTCATTGGTAAGGACTGGTGAAGCCCATTTGTTGCGGGAGAAGACTGTGCCCTTTCGGCGAAGTGGGCCCAGATTTTGCTCGTTGAGCGAGTAGACTTTCCCGGCAGCTGCCAGATTGTACACTGCTTGGAAGCCCGGGCTATCGTTGCGATCTAGCTCAGCCATCACGTCGGTCAAGTCTTGAGTGTGGAGCCGCAGAAGATCTACCATCGCGAGGACTGGCAGCAGAATACTGTTGTCTTGGTGTCTTATGGAGTTTGAATTTCAGTAGGTCAGTCGGGTGATGCTGGAGCTAGGATTAAGTTTGAGAGCTTGCTATATGCACAATGACCCACATATTGTGAGTGAAAGGTCATCTTGGGTTGACGATGAATAGCATCGTCTTGGGATACCTTTCACTTCACCGATAGTATTTTTCTGACTTCGTGAATGATCGCGCTGAAGAACTAATTACCGAAGGACTGCGAAGGTAGCATAGGTTTAGTGTCTCTCCGATTGCGGCAGGATGCTAAAGTTCCCAGAGTGTTGGCTTCTGCCATGCTTGAGATAGCCCTGTCTGCGAGCTTGGTTGGTAGTCCCCGCTTCTGACATGCATGGGGGGGCCTATTTTGAAGGATTGCCCGAGATCCCGAGGTCGAGGAGGTTGTACATAAGCACTACGAACCGGTATATCCCTCTTTTCTTAGCTTCGCATGACCATTAATTCATACACAGCATACTGAATTCCTCGGTAAAAAGTCGACATGGCCAAACTGATAGTTGTCGTTGGCATCACTGGCAACCAAGGTGGTTCGGTGGCTCGTACCTTCCTCAAAGACCCAGAATGGCGCGTTCGCGGTCTTACTCGCGACTCAGGGTCACTAGCATCAAAAGAACTGTCAGTGCAGGGGGTCGAGATGGTTCAAGCCAATCTTCATAACCCAGAGTCACTCAAGGGGGCTTTTCAAGGCGCAAATTTGGTCTTCAGCGTGACCGATTTCTGGAAGCCATTCTTTGATCCTATCAATGTCGCCCAAGCAGCAGCGCAGGAGAAATCCATCGGCCAGTACGCGTACGAGCTCGAGTTCGAGCAAGGGAAGAATATTGTTGATGCTATTGCGCGCGAATTAGACAGCTTGGACAACGTGGGCCTTATCGCAAGCACGCTGTGCAGCGCGAGGGACAGCAGTAAAGGAAAATACAAAGAGCTGTGGCATTTCGACAGCAAAGCAGATGTGTTTCCGAAATACCTGGAGGAGAATTATCCTGCATTAGCGAAGAAGACGAGCTACCTGCACACTGGATACTTCTTCACGAGCTGGCAATTCCTGCCAGGACGGTGGTTCGCAAAGGTGAGATGATGTGTACACAGCATCAGATCTTAGAGAATTAGTTGGCTGACAACACTAGCAATCCGATGGCTCAATCCAGATGCAGTTCCCGACATCGCCGGAGATGCTAATCCCGCACCTCAATCCACGAAAGGATACAGGTGCATGGACCTCTGCGCTGCTGCAGCTGCCTCGCAACTCAAACCTCATGGCTACCAGCGAGTGGTTGACCTGGCCTGATTGGATCAAACAATGGGGCGAGTTGACTGGCGTGAAGACGAGTTACAAACAAACAACAGTCGAGGATCTGGAGAAACACATCCCAGGGCCAGCAGGAAAGGAAATTGGCGAGATGTACCAGTTCAGCTCCGACTATTCGTACAATGCGTTCCAGGAGGATTCGCTGAAAATATGGGATTTGGAGAAAGTAAGTAACAGATCTGAGCATATTCGTCTGACACGGCTGACGAGACCTCGCAGATGGGCATACACGTGCCAACTACAAGTTTGCGCGAGTATATCGAGAGCGAAGACTGGGTGGCCGCTGGCATCGTGGCAGGCTAGTGCCGAGATACTGAATGACTATTGGATGCTTCGTGCCTTGAGGGCTATAGATTATTACAAACGAGAACATTTGAATCCCGTCAAGCGAGTGCGGTGGTGTTGGTGCTGGTGTTGGTCATCGATTGTGTTGGTGTTCGTGATGCGTCAGTGCCAAGCTCGGCTAATAGTGCGTCCGCACCTCCCACACGGGCAGCGACGCAAATTATGGCCGCGAACATCGAGACGTCCCGAACAACTAACCACAGGTCACCGCCAACACCGCCAACATGCGTACCTACGACGACTCCTTCTCCGGCCAGAAGATCTACCCTGGCAAGGTGCGTTCCGTCGCGCCCAGCTGCCGCCCGCGCCCGCGCCCATGTCGAATCGCCGCGCGCCCGCACGCACCGCACGAACAGGACATGGGCGAGGGAGCAGCCGGGCCATACAGCCCGCGGGCATAATAGATGTGCAGTGCTGACTGTGTACAGGGCAAGCTCTACATCCGTGGTGACAGCAAGATCTTCCGCTTCCAGAATGGCAAGACCGAGTCTCTGTTCCTCCAGCGCAAGAACCCTCGCAAGATCTCATGGACCACCCTCTACAGGAGGATGCACAAGAAGGGTATCTCTGAGGTACGCTATCTGTCCGGGAGGATCGCTCGTGCGCTCGCAGCGATGACATGAAAATGCTCGCTCCGTCGCACGAGAACTTCCCGCGACGTGCTTTTCGACATGGTGTCAGGTCACTGACCCCCCCTCCAGGAGGTTGCCAAGAAGCGCACCCGCCGCACCGTCAAGCACCAGCGTGCTATCGTTGGTGCCTCGCTTGATGTGATCAAGGAGCGCCGCGCCCAGCGCCCCGAGGCCCGCACCGCCGCCCGCGCCGCCGCCGTCAAGGAGGGCAAGGAGAAGAAGGCTGCTTCCGAGTCGGCCAAGAAGGCCGAGAAGGCCAAGAGCGCCGCCGCCGGTGCCCGTGGCCAGGCCAGCAAGATCCAGTCGAAGCAGGGCTCCAAGGGCGCCGCCCCCAAGGTCCAGGCCAGGACCCGCTAAGCAGCTCGTGATGGGTTGAAGATGGAAAACTTGTGTGCATGACTGGGTTCAGCGGATTTTTCGGGGTGACTCGGTGTTCCTTTACTCTCCTCCGTTACGGACGGACTCAATGAATGGGATGGGATGATTTACACTCTTCGTGCCGGACACAAGCTCCGGCGCCGCCATAGGGCAAATGCAATACCACGTCCTCACGAACAATGGTCCAGATACCGTCAGAGCAGTGACCGAGAGATAATGAAGATAGTGCACGCAGTGCACTTGTAGTACTACGTTGACCGCTGTCCCTCCCACTTAACAATGACATTTCCCAGATGCTGTGCGTTCTCACCATTCGCACGTCGAGCACCGTAAACGCCACCCACTCCGTACAGCGGTTACTGAAACACCACTCCGGACAGCGGCTCTTGAAACACTACATCGCTGTTGCAATCCGTTCACACTCGACACCTCCATCTATCTGAGGGACAAAACTCACTGCACTCAGGGCAGAACAGTAAGAACCTCGCTGCGAAACACAGCAGACATCAGATGCAAAAGCTCACTTGTTACACATCAAGCTAACTCTTTACAAGGAGCTTGCAGCTCTTGGCAGTCCTATTGTCAGGAACGCACCGATTTTCGGGTTTCCTGATGTGGACTACATGAAGTCTAGGCAACTGCAAGCCACCAGTACATGTATCCGCTCAGGACATTCAGGGATACACATTCTACCTTGATTAGTCCACGCAAAATCAAGTAAGCATCCTTGTCTGTTGCCCTGACTGCGTGTAAGTCGGCACGCCCGTAGTCTGCTGCATCAGCACTATAGGCCAGTGCGCTCGCATTAACGCGCAGCCCGCATTATCCGCGCGCCACATCCTCAATGATTAGGCCAGCGTCGCTCCCTCACCACCTCATTAGCTGCAGGTCCCGCCGACACCCGACGCTCCGCGTCTGCGCCAAGCGCGGACCCGTCTCTCCGCCGCAGTCGCAGTGCTACAAGTCCCCACCCGGAAGGACGCTCGCAGGACCCCAGCAGTGGAGCACAGTATCAAGACGAGCGGCTGTTGGGGCGTGTGTTGGGCGGTAGCGGGGCCACTGGGCGATGTGAAACGGGCTGTTACTCGTTGCTCTTCCGATCAGCGGCTGCGACAGTGGGCCGGGGGTTATGTGGTGTAAGCTTCTGGGACCGTGTACTACGTGCGTCTCTAATGTGGCTACCCGGTCGGAAATAACGTCTCTTCAGATCTCGTCAGGTCTTGTTAGGTTCTGGGCTGGATACGGTGTCGGGAGATGAGGTTGGGTGCTGAGGGCGCCGGGCGGAGATGTCAGCTGTGAGGAGCTGTCAGGTGGGAAGTGCTACGGTGGTTTGGAAAGGGCGGCCAGAGTGTGGGTTGGGCTGCGAGTTTGGGGCACCACCGCCTTGACGTATCCTCTATCTGTATCCACACGTCAGTCGTGGGGTGCCTGGGATTTTGCGAATGAGGATCTGGGCCCATGGACGAAAAGGGAGTACCATGTTGGTTGCTGATTTCAGGCTTCCTCATAGAGACGGGGTGCATACTGTCAGTTCACGTCGTACATGAACCTACACAGCATATCTCGAGGGTCACAGCCTCCGATCCCTGCAAGTGTATGTCCACCCACCGCAAAGGGCGATTTGTAGCAAGTGTTTGCCATGAGTGTTTGCTACACTGTCTTCAGTGAGATTGGCGTATCTTCCAAGAAGAAGCAGATGTTCCAAGAAGATACGGATGTTCCACCGTTCCTGGATGCGGCGCTAGAAGGTTTCGATCGCAAGATACGGAAGCTTCTTTTGGGGTGGTCACACCCACTCTGATCACAAGACACCCGATGCTGATGGAAATCCCAGGCAATTAACTGTACTTGCTGAAGATTCGCGTAATCTGCATTGTTTTGAATAGAGAGTTTGTAGCGGTGTGCGTTGCGACATCATCGCGTGGTCGAATGATACGTTGTATTGCAGTGAGAGATGATACGCGCCTCGCAGCGGACCTGTCAAGTGCAACTGTGTATCGACACCATACTAATCGAGCACCCCTCGCAGATGGCATTTCGGCCCACTCGATCCGAGCCAGATCAGTACTATACAGGCACGTCAATATCACGAACCATTATCTCGGATCTTGACCGCTTTTTGCGTTTAGCAAGAGCAAATGGATTGGTCGAGTATCATTGCGGCCTTACATCGGATCAAAATCGCTTTGTTAATGCACCTCCTCTCACATCTGGCTGTTCCAGTCCCATGGTACGTCGAGGTGCGCAGGAATGCTGCCGGGGGTGTAACGGTGGTATAACCAGCCTGCCGTTCGACATTGAACAGCCAGCCCTGTGACGCGTAGAGAATGGGGCGATCCTAGCTTTCCTTGTGGCTCGATGTGTACTTGCTGGTCAGCTGTAGCAAGTCAAGTTTTGGTCCGATGCCGGCCGCATGCGCGGATGCGGCAAGGCTCGTGGGAGCGGGTGATTGCAGTGATCTGGCGTTGGTGTTGGCTGCAGGCTGGACGAATTCGGCTAGAGCGGACTGATCGGACAGCTCGAATTCGCTCTGTGCCTGCGTCACTAGACTCCACAAAATCCTTTTCGTGCGACATGCCTGCTGGTCGGCCCCAAGAAGAATTCCCACATATGCCATGCTGAAAGTGGTGGCGGTGAGCTCTGCGATCGTCTGTGGTGCTGTCTTTGCCACGGCTGATCATCAGGCAGGAACTACCACTACATCGGGTCGTCCCTCTACTAGGCAGGACCCCTGTCTGAGCAAGCCCCTCTCTCTACAACACCACCCGTAGGTACGGTCGTCTCATGAATGGCTTTGCAAGAAAAGGGAGATGCGAGGTCAGCGGTAAGGGTTGGGTTGGCAAGATGCCGAATGAGGAAGTACACTGTGTTACACATCGGAGCGTTCCAAGGTTGCTTTTTCTGTCATAACTTTCTGCATGCCTTCATATTTAAGACCATATGACCCGACTATCGTAGAATTCCAATCCGCATCTCATCAACTATTTGACTCTATTCCCCACCTCGTCACTATATAATCACTCATCATCACTGTTCATCACTCGGATCAATCAGTACTGTTTCTAGTTCCATCTTCTACGAACACAAGTACCATAATCGAATAAATCAAAGGATCCTTCCGCCAGAATGTGCACAGTTCAGTACATCATCTACAACCGATGTGAACACTGGGTCGCGCAGCCTCACGGACCGAATGGAGACATCGTTCGAATCTGCAGGCAAGCCGAGGAAGAACGCCTTGGCTTCGCCTGCCCTGATACGCAACGAGACCACACCGTTGTTGACAGGAGTCAAGGATATTGCAGGGCTTGCGAATTCGAGAACCTTCTGAATTAGGAAATCCCCGAGCGAAAGCGAACAGGAACGAATGGGCACTCACCTCTCCTTAACACCTACATTGCGGAGATCCGGTCTATGGCGAAGCACATACTCGTTGATCCCATAGTGCGAGAGCCTCAACATACTGTCTATTCAACAAGGTCTATCTTCTACCGTCTCCGCAGCAAAGATCTCTTATCGACCGACCCGATTGATAAACGACACCGCAAGTCAAAAAAGTCATGCAAGTCATCACTAGGCTTACATGGGAACTATGCGGAGCCAGGCAGGGCGGCAAATTCTCCTCTCAAGCATTTTTTCATTTGCATCTATACATCTGGTTGAAAATCATCTGGGTATGTCACGATGGTAATGCATAGCAGCGGGCGAATATTTCCTTTATGAACGGAGTAGTGCTTGGGTAATTGGCCGTTGAATGTAACAATCATCTTCATTCCCACTCAGTGCCATTATCTACTTGAAACATTCGTGCACAGATTTCTCGTATGATCTCATTGCCGTATCTGTACCATCTTTTCTCCGGGTTGTGTTGTTGAGTGCTCCACTGGCCGAGTACAACATCTGCCCACGAGAATTTTGCATGCAGCGAGAATCGACGTTACCCCAGCCGCCAGGATCGTGCTCACAGGGACTCAACAATGCGACCATATCTGCATGTCACGCCATAGATGAAATCGACGTCCAGAAAGGCCGAAGGTATCTGATTAAACAGTGTGGTTGCTGACACATCCTATAGCATTGCGAGGACGGGGGCCAAAGCATGTATCCGATTACTCATTATAATGAAGATTGGTTTTTGTCTCCATTGCACGGCTGGAAAAGTTATACCTCGCAAACAAGATGTCTTGGGTTCCTGGAAGGGAGATATGCTTTGTGCCACAGCACGTACTAGTTTGCAGCTGTCTAGAAGAGCACACTATGGAAGTTGTTTGTCACATTGAATGTCCGTTTGATCTTGTGGCATTTTATACATCGACAGTTGTGGTAAACGCAGCCGCTGTGAATAACGCTCGTTATTCTCTCTCATCCTCACGGCCATGAGCACCTTCCTTCAGTGTTACACCCGTTCTTGCCAACCCACAACCTTCAAAAATTTCACCACCTCCGTTATGACAGCCTCACCAGACTTTAGCGCTGGAGTGTGCCCCAGTAGTCGCTCGATCCACCCGCAAATCTTTCGTCGTGCCTTTGCTTGCGGACATCCAGATGAATTCATTGAAGTCCAGCTACTTGATAGTGTGGAACAGGTGCACAACCTCGTCACATTTGAGGTATTCAGGCAGCAGAATCGAGGTGAGAGTCGACCGGCATTTATCGAAGCTCGATGTTTGAGATG
The DNA here is from genome assembly GCA_022609225.1 of Boeremia lycopersici. Lineage (NCBI taxonomy): Eukaryota > Fungi > Ascomycota > Dothideomycetes > Pleosporales > Didymellaceae > Boeremia > Boeremia lycopersici. The sequence continues at coordinate 165,773 of JAGKPY010000022.1, forward strand.
CGCGCGAAAAGCAAAGGACCAGGACGACAAAGACCCAAGCCTGCGACCCAAGAGAACATTGGGCGCATACCGTGCTGGATCTTCATCTACCTGCAAAACAAAGACCAATGCAGCTCCTGAAGATGGGTTCTTAGGCGCTCTCGAAAGGTATAGAGGCTCAATTGGTCAGAATCAAGATCGAAGACCCCATCCACGCGTCTCGGAAGAGGAGCACCAAGCTCACCGCCTCAAGGTCTTATTAGAAGCAGTTGATCATTCTGGCAAGCATATATTGGTTCCAGCAAGACGCGTCACGAATGCGCCGATTCAAACGACAGGTCGACTCCAAATCACAAACCGCAAGCGAGACATGTCTCACTCCCTCAAGGAAGAGAACAAAGCCCTACCTCAGGCTATCATCAATGAGAATAAGAGCCATGCCCAAGCCGAAGTGCGTCGAGGGAGTCAGAAAAGTGGTAGATCGTCTGATCTGTCGCTCGAGACTGATACCAATTGTGGCAAGAGCTCTAGAGACGTTTCCAAGGGGGAAATGGGACCAGATCTCGGAACTGATGTCGGTCGTCTCTCACTTGAGAATAAGTCAAAGAAGGAAGAAGAAAGTCCTCACCTGGTTGCGAAGAACTTGAGCTCTGTACCCGGATCAAGACCTAACAAACAGTCAAAGTACTCAGAAGAGGATGTACCCATTGCGAAATACAGCGAGGCGATGAAAAATAGCGTCATTGCAGAAATAGATCGTCTGCAAACCGCTGAGAGAGTAGACTCCCCCCTGTGGGAGGTGGCTCTCTCGGAGGCATTCGTCGATCGGCGTTCCAATAATTCGTTTGACCGTTCTTCTGTGGACACGTACGAAGTCTCACAACATGAACCTGCCAGACAGAGAAGAGGTACATTTAGCTTCAGGAAGCGACGGAGTAGTACCTTAACGAGAGAATCAACACAGTCTGAGCCGTCCTCAAGGGGTTTCCAAAGGCTGAGCCTCGATATCATTCGCTCAGCAAAATCTATCAGGAAGAAGGCACGGGAAAGCGAGAGTCCAGATTGGGCGTGCAAAACATCTCTAGACATTGAGGCCGGTAAAACTTCCATGAGTAGCATGCAGAGCCAATATTCAGAATCACCAAGACACATCGCCGAGGCATTGATCGACCCCATCGACTCCATGTCGCCAGACAAGAGAAGGCAAGATATCAGATCCAAAGAGAAGCGCGAAGTCCACTCGTCGACTTCTAGTAAGTACACCGCCGACCCGTCCGCCACAGGCAGACATTCAGAAGGCGCATTGCAGGCTGTGCAGAAAGCAAGCCTCGATTGTCAGATGAGAAAGCCGATTGAATCGACGAAAAGGATAACAGAGGAGTTACTGAGGCGGTACAAGACGAAGACAGCTTCAGCGATTGACTTGAACAAGAGTCTACCTGCTTTGCCTTCGCAAGAAAGGGACAAGGAGGTTGATGAATGACCAGGATCTAGAGGCCGGAGTGAAGCTGAGCCGTGAATGAGGGTCCTACAGATGTAAGTATGTCAGCAAGTCGATTTGATGATCAGAATTGCACGGGTGTCTACCCAGGTGTCGAGGAATGAAGTGCGGATGTACAAATTGCCACCGTTGTTACTGCTGCTTGTGATCTCCCAAAAAAATCTTAGAGTTGAGAGTGAGAGGAACTCTCCATGCCCAGGTTCTGCTGTACACTCCATAAGTAGCGCTGTTGAACGTGCGGGGTGCGGCATCCTCCGTGCCAATGGCACCGCTACCACACCATCATCTCCCTCATCACTCTCTACAGAAAACCATGCTCCACAGGCCACTGTCTCATCCGTTTTTCTGTTTTTACTCATATCATTGATAGATCTCAGCGGTGTTCTTACTCTCCCGCATCGTGAATTTGTACGAATGAAGACGGAGCGACTGAGCAGCCTTGCGCTAGCTGCTGTCAACGCCCGTTTCAGCGATGGCTGCCTGGCCATTCAACAAGGAGCAATCTTAAGACTAACCATATCTCGGAAGTTTGCCACAGAGTCACAACAACATACTCCGCAACTCACAGATTCCACCAAGGCGCGCCATGGATCTCGTCTCCTTACCCGTAGAGCTGAAGCTCAACATCATTGAGAGTCTTGAGCCTGTACCAACCCTCCAATTCGCTCTCACCAGCAGAGAGCATTCAAGATTGAGCAAAAACCGTTTGAAAGAACACGAAATGTTCACAAAATACTCGACCATTACACCAGTCTGCGACGGGTATTCCATCTGGGACATCACCAAGGAAATATTACAAGACCCGCGAAAAGGCCAGTATGTGAGGGAATTGAATCTCATCGAGGACCGCCCCCAACTATTCGAAGATATTACGCCAGAGGACAAAGCTCTCTTAAAAGCCGCAGTGGAGAAACTGTTGCCTCTGTACCCCGACGGGCCTGGCTTTTTCGTAAATGAGGACGCTGACCTGCCTGCTTTTGAGGTAAATATGAATGAGTTTGTCAGTTGTGGCTTCGAGGGCGCCATTGTCGTAGTCTTGCTCCATCACCTCCCTCAACTACGCGTCTTCCGGTACTCCGATAGAGGGAGTGGCTGTTTGCTGTCGTTCATGCGGCGGGTCGCTGTGGGCTATCAGAACCCCACATTAGCTGCTCAGATGCCATTGCAGCATCTAGAGACCGTTGGAATCGTCCAGAACCAAATGGCGCAGATCGGTTGCTGTTTGGATTGGGCGGTCTATTTCCTGTGCGTCCCATCGCTGCGTGTTTTCGCTACGTACATGATGAGTAGCGAAACTGGAGCGAGTTTCCACATGGGTGAGGGGGACGAGGACGAAGCTGGCAATGAGGCCCATCTACGTGATACTGCGGGCGCGCCGGTGTCAAATGTGGAAGAGCTTCTGCTGCATGGGTGCCAGCTTGATCCGCAGAGTCTCAACACCCTTTTGCCCATGATCAAGAATCTGAAGACGTTCTATTATACGGCTTTAGGGTATAGCATCTCAGATGTACCGTATGAGCCGAGAAAATTTATCAAGGCTCTCTCAAACCATGCTAGCAACTCCCTGGAGAAGCTCCAGCTCGTGGAGTGCAGCGATCATCTGGTGTGTCTATTGATGTTCACTCTCATTCACTCAAGCATACTGACATTCAATTGCAGGATAGCATAGACGACATTCCGTTCGTCTCAGCTCGAGAGTTCACGAAGCTCAAAGCTCTGCATTGTGAGGCGAACTGGCTGTTGCCCATGCCAAACGACGATGTGGGCGACGGCGAAGCGCTCTCACAGGGTTTCTACGCCGCAGAAGAGGAGGCCGAACAGATGACGGATCCCCGGGACAACCTTCCAGAGTCACTGGAGTATCTATACTTGGACAGTGACTACGATTACGAGGAATGGAACAAACTTGTCGACATCTTTGAAACCGCGAACCCAAATACGCCGAAGCTGACGCTTGACAACACGTGCATCAAACGTGGTGGTGACACGTCTTATGGGGGTGGAGTCGACCCTGAGATCAAGTTTGCACACCCGTATCAAATGGACAACTCGTGGTCAGATGCTCTTTGGGCGCGACGTTGATGATCAGTTATGGTGTAAGTGTTGTGGACTGGTGCTGAACAGATACAAAATCAGCCTCAGCAAAGAGCCAGATCACCTAGTGTGGAGACCAAAAGAGTGGCAGGATCCACGTGTACCTGTACCTCTAATTCTGTACTACGAATAAGCGTTATGCTGCTTCAACACCTACCGGAAGAAAAATTTGCTGAAATCAAGTAGCATACGAGCATCAGTGCGGGCAATGTTTAAACTCTAACATGTCAACCCAAGAGGGGAGAGTGCAATTGCACTCGAGCAACCCATCAATGTTCACGCATGAAACGATACATAAGACCTTGTGCGCAAGATATGACCTTGGTTGTTTTGAGCTCTTAGCGAAGCCTTCAGAGCATGCGTCACGCGAAAGGACGTCTCTCTTTCTTAAGTCCGGCTCTGACTGAAGCTGTCATAAAGTGACGTGCAAGTCTCTCTTAGAATTTCAATATAGCCAACGCAGACTTCATGCCAGCTGGTCGACGTCGACGTCATGCGGGTCGTTGTGCCCGAGGGTTTGGGCGTGCCCTGCATATACGAGACGATGAGTCCGAATAGCAACAAAGCCGGTGGGTCGCTCCACGCAGAACGACGACGAAATCATACTTTGCTCTCTGGGTTATTACTGGAATGCTGCGCAGTTCGAGCATGATCGCAATTGGACCAGACGTGCAGGTGACCAGCTATGTAACCTTTGGTCCTTGTCGATACGTGCAGCGAAGAGCTTCGCACAGGAAGAGATCAGCGACAGGACTTGAAGCAACAGTTGCTTCAACTACTTCGATCAGCGCACGATCATGAAATACAGTGAAGACCTGGTCAGTAAAGAAAACAAGAAGACGGCGATCGGCATTGGCCAAATTGCATTTATGCGAGCCGCAATGGCCCAGAACACGAGAGCCGCATATGCATCTTTCTACCAATAGAAGAGCAACCACAACGCCAGTTGCCGAACGGGACCAGACCAAAGTCTATAGTGCTACGTGCCGTAGCTTTTTTGACACCCGCTGTGTGGTATTAAAAGACAAGAAGGACTCAAACGTCCGAATGGGTATGCTCCGTCACGCCACAAGTGGTGCCTGCGCGCAGAGTGCACTGCTGCGCCTGCAGGCACCCAAGCACCTTCTACCGGTTCATGGTGCACCTGTCGAGGGCATCGAGCAGCTCAGGCCTTGGCGCCAACGCCTCGCGTGCCTGGCTGTATGTAAACCATTGTCGCGACCGTTTGTGCATCTCGGGCCATTGCGCCTCCTGCTTCTCGACGAGGGCCTCGAAGAAGTGATACGAGGCCTTGGGCGCGGTGGCTGTGAGCTGGTCGGCTCTCCGTTTCTCAGGGATCATGCCGAGGTCGTAGCTGATTTTGCAGATGATGCCGGCCTCCTCCCATGCCTCACGTTTGGCGGCATCTTGGGCAGTCGCTTCGTCCAACTCCCAGCCGCCCTTGGGGAGGACCCAGCCGCCACGCCGTGTGGACTGGATGAGGAGCACGTAATATTTGTCGGCGGAGAGCGGAACAACGCCCGCGACTAGTCGCTCGCCCTGAGAACCGTAGCCTGCAGGGAAATTAGCAGCGTGTCGCTGCAAACGGCGGCGCTGCACAAAACGGCGGCGCAATGGCGAGCTCTCGAACACGGTGAGGGGGTCTCGTGAGCACACTTACGTTGGTTCACGCGACCAGTGCGCGACTGCATGGGCAGCTGCTGGGTGGCAGCCATGTTAGGCCGTAAAGGGTGGCTGCGAGAGCAAGTGGCGGCACGGCAGACGGGCAGGTGGGCTCACAGCACCAGTGCAAGCTCGCAGGAGGGGCGTGGCCGAGGGGCAAGGGCGCACTATGGCGGTGAAAAGAAGCCGAGCAGCGGCGAGGGCGTGCGTAGCGGTAGCGAGGTGCTAGGCAAGTGTGAATGGGGTGAGATGTAGTGACAGCGTGGTGGGGCGGTAGTTGCTCAGTCCCGGGGGGAACGGGGCGGAGGATGTTGAAGAACCCTGGGAGCAGTAAACGAGGCCATGGTGATGTTTTATTAGACAGGTGGAGTGGGAGGCTAGGTGCTCGACCGCATAGAAATTCGAGCCTTTCCGCCAAGCACGCGAACCAGGAGACCTGCGGGACGCAGCGGGCGCACGCAAAACCTTGCGACTCACTGTCTCGGGACTGCGCAGGCAATTGTGCTGCAGCGCGCCTGCCTATGACGTCGGGCGAGGCAGAATCACGGGGGCAGTTGCATGCTTTTCAGTGGGCGCGGAATCGCGCGTGCTGTGATACAGCACTTTCATCGTCCACACAGGCTGCAGCACTCCCTGCGACCGCCGTGCTCCGTCCATGTACGAGCGAGCCAGCGGGGAGCGCAGCTCAGCAGGCACAAGGCGCAGTGCCAGTGAGGCAACCACGCCGCAGTTCTGACAGGCCGGCCGTCAGGGGAGCTATTATTCACCTCTACATATAACGGCTGCCGTTGCTCTCCACCGCTCGAAGCCTTCGTTACGCCCGCACGCCATTTCCGCTCTGGCCTACCCCCACTGAACGCTTGACCAAATCCCACGCTTGCGCCCCTTCCTGCAGCCCGTCGTAGGCCAGTTCTCGGATGGCCCTCTCCTACGTGCAGCCCTTCGGTAGGTTCTGCTCCAACCATTCTCCTGGATTCCGCCCGTGCTTGTCTGGCTGGATACGGCAGCACACAGCGTCGTCCTCCACGCCTCGCACGCTGCATACTTCACGGCCTCTATCCCTGGACCCGCGACACAGCTGCTGATGCTCCTTCCTAGGCTACAGTAGCGAGTCCTGTGGATACTGCAAAGACGCATCGAGTGGCCAGAGGAGGCCCAATTCTCGTACGTGGATGTTCCGTTCAACTCCCCGTTCTGTCACCCAGAGTCATGCGTGCATGAAGCTTTCGGAGCGGTCAGACCGCCCAGATCATCGACAATGGCGCGCAATCGCAGGCGCGCACCATCTGCGTCTTCAATTGATGTTCCGTTAAGGTTGCCCTCTTCACGTGTGCACACTGCATCCCCGCGCTGCTTGACACGAGTCCACTCTGGCGCATTGTCCACCTGCACAGAGCATGTATTGCTGCCAAGCCTCATCTTCGTCTTTCCACCCGCCTAGATGACTGCAATGCGCACACTGATGATCAAACAACATCGGGCGAGTCATATGTGTACCTGCCCTTTCCGGCTGCCACGTCACGCCGTTTGCTCCTGATCACCTGTGTACTTCCTGCGGTGGAGACGACCGGTGCGCTTCGAATACTGACTAGCTTTACATAATCAGGAGCCAGCTATTATTTCTCGTCAAAAAGCTTGTCGGTAGATGTCTACCAAGCTTTGGTAGATCGAGGGTGGAGAAGGTCAGGCACCATCTTCTACAAGCCTGATGTTCTGCGGCATTGTTGTCCGCACTACACGATCCGGTAAGCCGCATATGCAAGATAGTATCCACAACGACTGATGCGTGCGAAGACTCCCTGCAGCCGAGTTGAAGCCGTCGAAAGACCAGCGGCGAACGGTCAACAAATGGAATGACTTCGTTCTAGGTGAGGAGTACAAGAAAGCCGCCGCCAAGCTGCACCCAGTGTCGAAGGAGTCAGTGCATGCCTATTCGTGACACCAGCGCCAAGCTGACCTCCATCAGAGAGAAGGCACGCCTCAAGAATGGGTTCGACCTCCTGCAGGAAGTTCATCGAGCTGAGCTCGAACATGTCAAGCAGCCGCCAGAGCCTGCACACCGTTTCGAGGTGACCCTTGAGCCTGCTGAGTATACAGTCGAGAAGTTCGAGCTTTTTCGCAACTACCAATCGCACGTTCACAAGGAGAAGCCGCACGAGATCTCACAGGGTGGATTCAAGCGCTTTTTGTGCACGTCTCCGCTGCAGCGTACCGTCCGACAAGTCAATGGCAAGTCTCAGAAGCTTGGTTCTTACCACCAGTGCTACCGATTAGACGGTAGACTGGTTGCAATGGGTGTACTGGACCTGCTTCCCCACTGCGTCAGCGGTGTGTACATGCTGTACCATTCGGACTATGAGAAGTGGCAGTTCGGCAAGCTGAGTGCCCTGAGAGAGACCGCTCTCGCTCTTGAGGATGATTACCAGTACTATTACATGGGCTACTACATTCACAGCTGCACAAAGATGCGCTACAAGAGTGACTATAAGCCTCAACACATTCTAGATCCGGAGTCCTATGGTTGGGACCCCTTAGATGGCGAACTCAAAAGCTTGCTGGATAAGAAGACGTACGTCTCACTGTCTAGAGAGCGTGCACGACAGGCCTCGGTAGCTTCCGTGGGCATCACAGCTACAGAATCCAACGAGCATGATGTACCCGAATATCCACTGCCTACGGCAGCTGAATCCGGGGCTGCAGTCAAGGACGGAATGTCCCTCTTCGACTTGAAGATCCCTGGATTCATGACAGAAGAAGAACTGGAGAGCAGACTGGATCTTGGAGCAACCCCGATTCGAGTTAGAGGCCGGCTTGCTGAAGCTCAAGTAAGTGCTCATAGAGTGCTCCTTATAATACCATAGTACTGACGTACTGTAGCATCTCGTTTCATGGGACGACGGAGATGTTCGCCAGCCTCAATCGATCAAGGGCATAATCGGCGAGCTGGTTGCTGGCATGGGACCAGAAACTGCATCCCAGGTCGTTGTCGATCTCGGCTGAGTAAACAAGTAGCATTAGTGAAGACAGGTCAAATGTCTGTTATGAAGTGGGCATCCAAGTCAATCACACTACGTGCAACACACTCGGAAACCCTTATATGCCGCGTGTAGCCAATGAACATCATGCAGACTAGCCGTTCTTGTGATTGTCCCGAGGCTCGTTGCCAAGAAATCAGTACACCTCAAAATGTTGCAAGAACACACGCCGACACATTGCAGGAACAAGCCACAATGTCTTCATCGCCCCTCACTCTTGTGATACGCCCGCGTGGTATGTGTTTCTGTGGCACACCTCAATTGAGATTGTGCCGTCTATCATCGCAAAGCTGACAACCCCGCCAGGCCGCCCGATCAAGGGCCTACCGGAATCCATAACTGTTGATTCTGATGCGCCTGCGTCAGAGATCTTCCGCAAAATCGCAAGTGTCTCGAAGTTCTCCATCCACCGATTGAGAGTCACAAAGGGTAGCGATGGATCAGCGATTCCCAATGCCGGAGGTGTCAGCATTCACCAGACTGGTCTCAGGAACAAGAGTGCTGTAGATGTGAAGGATCTCGGTATGTCGCAACCTCCTCATACTTCACAGAGAGTGGATCTGACCACCTTATATAGGTCCCCAGATATCCTGGCGAACTGTTTTTATCGTAGAATATCTCGGCCCTCTCCTCATCCACCCACTCGTATACTTCGCTCGATCGTGGATATATGGCACCGACGCCCCAGCCACGCAACTGCAAACACTTACGCTCATCATGTGTGTATTGCACTTTGCGAAACGAGAGTACGAGACACTTTTCGTCCACCGCTTCTCCTCAGCGACAATGCCGGCATTCAACATAGTCAAGAACAGCGGTCACTATTGGGTCTTTTCGGGTTTCAACCTGGCATACTGGTCATACGGACCCAACAGTCCTGCCGCTCAAGCCTGGAACCCTCTCATTACGTACCTCGGCGTCGCTCTCTTCGCAATTGGAGAGATCTGCAACTTCAACGCGCATTTGACACTCAAAAACCTGCGTCGCCAAGGCAGCACTGAACGAGGCATCCCACACGGTCTTGGCTTCAATCTTGTGACATGCCCCAACTACTTGTTTGAAGCGATTGCATGGATTGGTGTGGCACTCGTCAACCGAAGTCTGAGCACTGTCTTGTTCATCGTTATTGCGGTCGGCCAGATGGGTGTATGGGCATGGAAGAAAGAAAAGAGGTACCGCAAGGAGTTTGGCGACAAATACAAGCGTAAGAGGTATGCCATGCTGCCCGGCATCTGGTGAGCGTACCCTTGTTCGGCCGAAAACGTGGCTTGGGGCAGCATGCAGGGGAGCAGGGCGGCCGCCGCGAGGCTGAAGTCATGGCGCACAGCGAATCGAGTCCCGCAGCCAGGGCAGAAAATGATGTATAGGGAGGACAACGAGGCACCTGCCCTCGGTCAGACCAGCTTACGCGCAAGGCTTACTCGGAACACTATTGCAGTAGATGTGTGAGATGTCAGCTTCGGCATAAGTCAAGAAATTTCCTGACCAACCACTCGTGCCTTCTCGCAGCAGCTCCCGCCTTTTCGTGACCTCAATGAGACCTGCCCACACCATCACTCACGAGTTTGTCCGTAACACACATTTCTTTTGGCCGGGAAATATGATCGAACCATCGATCTTGTTACAGGCCTGCGGCGCCTTCCTCCCGGCCTGCGCCTTTCGGGGCCGTAGTCCCTGCATCTAGCGTCACTAGCTTGCAGCCCCTCATTGCCTTTCCCACCATCCAGGCACAACCAACAGCTCGCACTCATTATAATCCTTGCGGTTGACATCATGGACCACCTTTTATTAGGCATCCTCAGCTCACCGACGGACTGCATTATTCTAGTGCATCTGCGTGCCAATGTGCTCTTAGTGAATGAAACGCCATTCCCAGCGTGTTTCGACCCCACAACTGGCGCGGGCCAGATGATCCTACACTGATTAGAGCTACAATCCTGATAATCCCGTTGATTTGATTGGCGCACACAGACGTTTGGCGGACCGCGGCGGTCCACGAGGGCTGAGCTGGTCGACTGCGGCTGAGACTAGAGACTTCTCTTTTTGGCCCCACGACCGACGAAACCGTCAGCCTGTGAGGTTGCAAAGGACACTATCGTCGGCCTCTGGTCTTGCTGGAGGACCGCAAAGCCATTTAAGAGGTTGCCTCTTCGGATCTTGTGCGAGTTCCGTTCGTAATTGAGCACACTACTGCACCTGCAAGCGAAGCGGTCCCCCCCCCCCGCTCCCGACTCAGAGACAAATATTTATATTCCAGCCTCGCCGCTCGTGTGCTAAACATTGTCTTACTTCGTACTTCCCATATAAAGCTGTATATACTGAACTATAATCCATCTCCGTTACCGAAGCAGCAGAAGGCAAGGAACATCTTGCACGCTAGGCTGTCAGACTGAAGTTGTTCGTGTCTTTAAGTAGATGTAAGTTGTACTCTCTTTCTCACATCACTATACACGCCATTTCGCTCGATATGGTTGCACACGCGCCCTAGACTTCGCGGCAGTAGTTGCGAAGCCAAGCAAGTGGTCGTCTGCACGGCCTTGAAAGAGAATCATCGCTGATACTATTCCAACAGTATCGTTAACCACACATCATGGTCGCAGAAGCCAAGGCCGCCTGGGATGAACATGTCGATACCAGGACCGGCAAACCTTTGCCAAAGGCGGCAGAGCCGTCTGAGTTGACCAAGCTGAGGAATGCACTCGGGGGGCCTTTCAAGAAGATGGCCGGTATCGTAGGCGCAGCAGCAGCGCCCATTCCAGACACAGGCGATGGATCGAAGATTGCTCCTGAAGATGACCCTTCTATTCTCAAGAAAATCGCCGATGGATTGGGTGATCTATCCTATCTAGGCGCGAATAACGCAAAAACATTACTCGAGATTCAGAAGGAGAAGATGATGGGTGGATACACAGACGACAAGACCTACCTAATGGAGGGTCTCATCCGGACAGCAGCAGCGCTTCCGGACGGCTCAAAGATGCGAGACAGTCTGACCACCACATTTGTTACACAGCTCTGGAATGATCTGGAGCATCCACCACAATCGTACCTTGGAGCAAAGTATCAGTACAGATCCGCCGATGGGTCCAACAACAGCCTGATTCACCCTCAGCTCGGCGCCGCAGGAACTCCCTACGCCCGGACAGTTAAGCCCTCTATGATGCAGACACCGGCAAGACCAGACGCTGGCGTCGTGTTTGACAGTATCATGACCAGGAAACACGCCGAGCTGCATCCTAACAGGATATCGAGTATGCTGTTCTACATCGCGTCTATCATCATTCACGACTGCTTCCGAACAGAACACACCGAAGACGGCCTCGATTCCAACTCGCTGACAAGCTCGTATCTGGATCTTGCCCCTCTGTACGGAAGCAACCACGCGGAGCAGGACAAGATGAGAACGTTTAAAGACGGAAAAATCAAGCCAGATTGTTTCTCTGAGAACAGACTGTTATTTTTCCCTCCCGGCGTCGGCGCGATTCTAATCATGTTCAATCGCTTCCACAACCACGTCGTTCAGAACCTGGCGACCATCAACGAGTTGGGGCGTTTCACAAAGCCATCTTCCGAGGCTCCTAAACCCACAGGAGAACAGGAGAAGGACGACAAAGCCACCGCAAAGTGGAACGCGTCTTGGGCCAAGTATGACAACGATCTGTTTCAGACTGGCCGCCTCATCACATGTGGTCTGTATGTCAACATCATTCTTATCGACTACGTCCGCACGATCTTGGATCTGAACCGCACAGATAGCAACTGGCAGCTCAATCCTCGTGCTGAAGTCAAGGATCTGCCCTTGGGTGTCGGCAACCAGGTGTCCGCTGAGTTCAACCTCGTCTACAGATGGCACTCAACTGTCTCTAACCGCGATGAGAAATGGACAAGAGAAATCATGGAGGAGGTGTTTGGCGAGGACTTTGACCCCAAAAAGTTGACGAAGCAGGACTTTCTCGACAAACTCCACGGGTACTACAAGACAGACTACAAGGCGAACCCGTCGGATCGCAACTTCGCCAACCTGAAGCGCAACGCTGATGGCACGTTACCCGATGACGAACTCGTCAAGATCCTCACTTCCAGTATCGAAGATTGTGCCAACTCCTTTGGGCCAAACAGAGTCCCTGCGGTCTTCCGTGCCATCGAGGTTATGGGCATTGAGCAGGCGCGCAAATGGAACCTGGGTTCCTTGAACGAGTTCAGGAAGTACTTCCACCTGGAACCGCACCGAACGTTCGAGGACATTTCCAGCGATAAGTACGTGCAGGAGCAGCTCAAGCATCTGTACGGCCATCCAGACAAGGTTGAAATCTACCCCGGTATCGTGGTCGAGGATGCAAAGCAAGCTATGGCGCCTGGCTCCGGTCTGACACCTCCATACACAGTCTCGCGTGCTGTACTGTCTGACGCCGTGGCTCTTGTCCGCGGTGATCGATTCTACACACACGACTACAACCCACGGACGTTAACCAACTGGGGCTACTCGCTCGTCAACTTCGACACTGCTGTTGACAATGGCTGCGTATTCTACAAGCTCTTCCTTCATGCGTTCCCCAACCACTTCAAGCCGAACAGTGTCTACGTGCACTACCCGCTCACAGTTCCATCGGCCATGGAAGAGGCGCTCAAGGATCTGGGCAAGGCTAAGCTCTACGACTTCTCAAAGCCCAGCACAAGCTTCCACCCCCAGCTGGTGAAGGAGTACAAGATCGCCACCGATATCATGAAGGATCAGGAAACCTTCAAGGTCACATGGGGTGCAGCCATGGAGTACATCATGGGTACTAGCTCGAGGGACTTCATGCTCGCAGGCGATGGCAAGAAGAACGCCGAGTCTCGCACGATGGTCCAAAAAGCCCTGTACATCAACGACTGGGAAAAGGAGATCCGCGACTACTACACAGCCAAGACGCGCGAGCTCCTTGCTGAGAAGAGTGCAAAGATTGCCGACTTCAACCAGGTCGACATCATTCGCGATGTTGGCAACCTGGCACATGTGCACTTCTGCGCCGAGCTCTTCATGCTGCCACTGAAGACCGAGGAGCGACCACACGGGATATTCACAGAGGCCGAGCTTTATCTCATGATGTCGGGAGTTTTCGCGCTCATCTTCTTTGACGTCGATCCTGCTGGCTCATTCCCCCTACACCTCAAGGCGCACAAGGCCACAGAGGTGCTTGGTAACGTTGTTGCTAAGAACGTTGAAGCCATCGCACACTCCGGTATCCTCTCGAAGATCACAGAAGCCATCTGGCCCAACGACTCCGCGCTCAAGAGCTACGGCATCCACTTCATTCAGCGCTTGTTGAAATCCGGCATCGAACCCGAGAAGCTCGTCTGGGGCCACATTCTCGGCACCGCGGGCGGCATGGTGTCGAACCAAGGCCAGCTCTTCGCGCAGACTTTTGAGTACTACCTTACAGGCGCCGGCCAGAAGCACTGGGCCGACATCCAGAAGCTCGCGCACGACGACAGCGAAGCCGCGTTCGAGAAGCTGCAGCGCTACGTCCTCGAAGGCTCGCGTCTCGCTGGCGAGACCGCAGTCATCCGACAGACCGCCAAAGACACGACTGTCACCGACTCCGGCCGCACGCTGAACCTCAAGACCGGCGATAAGGTCTTCGTCAACTTGCGCGCCGCGTCGCACGATCCTGCCATCTTCCCTAACCCAGACGAAGTCGACCTCAACAGGCCGATGGACAGCTACATCCACCTCGGCTACGGACCGCACCAGTGCCTGGGGCTGCCGATGGCCAAGGTCACGCTGACGTGCATGCTGAAGGAGGTCGCGAAGCTGAAGAACCTGCGGCCTGCACTGGGCGATCAGGGCAAGGTTGCCAAGGTGGAGAAGAAGATGTTCCCGGCCGAGAAGTACCCGTACCATGCGTACTTGACGGAGAACTGGGACATGTACTTCCCGTTCCCTTGTGGTAAGTTTGATTCTCTGACGAAACTTTACGACATGACTGACGACTCTGTAGCTCTCAAGGTTAATTGGGACGACAAGTGATGGAGGAATGATGCTGTGCGTCAGCCTTTGTATGAATGATTGGGGCGTTTTGTAGCTTGGAGCGTCTTCTCGCGTTGTTTTTGGATTCTTCTAGGTTGCATGTGCCTTGCCTTTCAAAGTGTTGTGCAGTCTATGTTGAGATATGTGTAACATGATCAAGCTTAGCGTTGTTGTTGACCTATCTCGCATTTCAAGCATGCTTCTGCCACGATCAGACGGTCTAGATGATCAGAGCTTGCCCGCTCATAATTTTCTACCGGTGTGCCTATTTTCAAAATTGAACGCAATGTCTCTGTTCAGCAAATCTTCCAACTACCCAGAAGATCCAAAGTCGAGGCTGAATGATCACAGTATCCCCTCACAGTACCAGCACAGCATTGAGACTCGGTCAATGACTGTATGTCATTCAGGGAAGATAGCATTGACGTGCTGTTGCAAGATAGGATCAGGAGATCACGTGATCGTCATGTGGACGAGGTACACCAGCAAGAGCCCAAGTATCTGCGCCCCTGGGCGGATCCAAATTTCATCTAGACGCAAATCATATTACTCTTAGGTAGAGCAGTAAGGGTTGTCCTCTACATCGTACCTGCTCTACTCAGACTCAAGACCTGGAGAGGCCGCTAAGCCTCTTCAAGACTCCGGCTACGCTGGCTTCCGGCCCAGAATCAACCAATCAACCATCGTTAGGTCTGTGGGGCAATGCCCAGAAAGGCGGGACGGATGTGAAGACAGCAAATGCGACCAGCCCGCATCGCCCGGCCAAAGGAAGAACCGACCTGCGCCTCAATTCTGAGGGTGAGCAACAACAATTGTCTGAAGGAACATAAAAATGAATACATCCTCCTATGATTCACTAAAGCTCACAATAGACGTGATCTAAACTCTCCACGCTTCCTTCTCCCGAACGAAAACGAACGCCGAAGCACCCCCCAATTCCACCCTCGATCTCATTGGTCGGTAGCCAGCATGGTATCACGTGCCCTCAGCCTTGTGCTCCTCTTCCTTCCATCCATAGCCTCCGGACTCCCCACATGCACCAACAAGCTCGACACTCGATCAGAAACCGACCGAGCTTGGTCCAAAGAAGCCATCATCGGCGTCGTCGCCGTCTTAGTCGCCGTGCTCGCCTTACCACTTGCGTCCAGCGGAGTGCGTCGGTGGATTGCCGGTATCTTTAGATGTACCAGTACGTTGTGTTCTGTCTGCTGGTTGAGACGGGCTGATGTGGATGTGCTAGGTTGGGAGCTACATGGTGAGGAGCGGCGGGTGTTGCGGCGACGGGCGCCGGATTCGGAGACAAGGGAATTGCTACGGAGGGTGGATGAGTGGATGCAGTTTCGGCGGTGGTGTGAGGTTGTCGAGGGGAGGTCGGTAGAGTTGCGGTGATGCTGGGAGCGAATGTGGACTGTATAGTATGGGTGTTTGTGTGAGCGAACTTAGCGTTTAGCGTTTTCTGTGCTGGGGGTTCGAAGTCTCTGTCGCTTCTGTCAAGACAGAGGCAAAATCGATAGAGTGTTTTGATGGCGAGCTTCTCGCTAATAACTCCTCTTCATCGGCGGCACGCTTTTACACTCCCCCTCATCCAGCGTCCCCATGGTCACCGCCCTAGTCCCGTACCTCACCTCCTCACCCACCGCCCCCTGCCACGTCAAACTATGCACCATCCACTCCCCGTCGTCTCTCTCCTTAAAATCATCCCTTGCATGCGCTCCCCGACTCTCCGTCCGCGTCAACGCCGCCTTGCTCGTCTGCACCGCATTCGTCAGCAAATTCCTTAGCTCCAGCGTCTCGATCAAGTCGGAGTTCCATATGAGGCTCTTGTCGGTGACGCGCAGATCGTGCGTAAATGAGGACTCGATGCTGGAGAGTTTCGAGTTGCCTGAGGCAAGGGAGTCGTGGGCGCGGAAGACGGCGGTGGTTTTTTGCATTGTGTTTTGCATGTCGGCGCGCAGGGAGGAGGTGGGGAGCGAGCCGGCGGAGGCGAGGAAAGAGGGGATTTCGCTGATGGAGTCGAGGCCAATGTTTTTCTCCGAGGGTTCGTGGGTGGCGCCTGGGGCATGGTTGTCGGCGATGTGGAGGGCGGTTGCTCGACCCTGGAGATCTTTTAGTGCTGTGATGATGATATTTGGGAATTAGAGACTTACGAATACTACAATGTCAAGCAGCGAGTTGGCGCCGAGTCGGTTTGCACCATGTACGCTCACACACGCTGCTTCGCCTGCTGCATACAGGCCGTCTACGATTTGGTCCTTACCGTTCTTGACATCCAAGACTTGGCCGTGGTAGTTCGTTGGTATACCGCCCATACAATAATGTACAGTCGGTAGTACTGGGATCGGCTCTTTGGTAATGTCGATACCCGCGAAGATTGCAGCTGTCTCAGCAATACCCGGTAACCGCTCATGAATAATCTCCTTAGGTAGATGCGAAAGTTGCAAATGAATATGGTCCTTCCCGTCGCCGCAGCCACGACCTTCGATGATCTCAAGGTTCATCGATCGCGAGACAACATCTCGCGACGCAAGGTCTTTAGCCGTTGGAGCATAGCGCTCCATAAATCGCTCGCCTTCAGCGTTGAGGAGGTATCCGCCTTCGCCGCGTGCGCCTTCTGTAATAAGAACGCCTGCGCCATAGATACCCGAAGGGTGGAACTGCACGAACTCCATATCTTGAAGTGGAAGGCCCGCTCGTGAAGCCATCGCACTCCCGTCGCCTGTACTTGTATGCGCGCTCGTTGCACTGAAGTATGCACGCCCGTAGCCTATCAACATCAGTATGCTTTTTTCTTTCTATGCTAGACAAGCGCTTACCTCCAGTAGCCAGAACCGTGTTTTTGGCAAACATGCGATGGCACGTCCCGTCTTCCATGTTCATTGCCGTAACACCCACACACTTCCCGTCACTCATCATAAGATCCAACGCAAACCACTCAATGAAGAACTGCACCCCAGCCTTCAAACTCTGGCCATACAGCGTATGCAGCATGGCATGCCCCGTACGGTCACTCGCACACGCCGTCCGATACGCCTGCCCGCCCTTGCCAAACTTCAAGCTCTGCCCGCCCAGCGCTCTCTGATATATCGTGCCCTCGTCCGTCCTCGAGAACGGCATGCCATAGTTCTCGAGCTCGACGACTGCTGGGATAGCTTCCTTCGTCATGTAGTGGATCGCGTCCTGGTCGCCGAGCCAGTCGGAGCCCTTGACGGTGTCGTACATGTGCCAGCGCCAATCGTCTTCTGTCATGTTGCCCAGCGCGGCGTTGATGCCACCTTGTGCGGCGACGGTGTGGGAGCGTGTCGGGAAGAGCTTCGATACGCATGCTGTCTTCAAGCCGGCTTCTGTGAGGCCCACGGCGGCGCGGAGGCCAGCGCCTCCTGCTCCCACGACCAGGGCGCTACTTAAGTCAATAATGTCTAGGGCGTGTTCATGGTTTTCTCAGAACTTACTCATAGTGGTGGTCGATGACAGTCAACCCCCTGACGTCCTGAGTATCTACAGTGGCAAAGCCGCGTCGTTGTCGTGACTGTTGGAAAGCTAGCGTGTGAGCATTGAGTTTCTGTCGCTGTACAGCACGCGCAAACGCCCGCATTATGAAGGATCTAGGGAAAGAAGGCAGCACATTTGGAAGAACAAATCGCACGGAAGTGTCAAAGACGACACTGACAGCCCGGTATGCGTGTCAGTGGCGCTAGCTTGACTACCCGGCGCCCCTCCTAACGATGGAGATAACCCTCGGTTGCATCGAAGTGCATCCAAGGTCCGGGGTAATTCTGTCCGCACTGTTCGTGTGCCAGCATTGCCAATCGCCTAGTGACAAAGTTGATGATGAAAGATCTCGTAAGCATGTAGGCTTTATGATGAAACTTTCCCGATGTTTACAAACAAATTGTCTCCATCATTCGCGCGCTGGACTCAACGGTTGGAGATCTGGGGTAGAAGACGTCAAAGCTCACGACTCGGGCACTGCCGAGGGCGTCTTACAGTGCAGCCAATCACCAGCCAAGTGTTTGAAGGGACATAACCGAGCAGCCTTATCGTCGGCTATTTGCTCCCGCCATGGGTTAGGATCGTTAGGTGGTGATCAGGTTACAGTAGCTGTTTTAAGTTTGCGAACACCGCAGAAAAAGAAACAGAGCATAGCGAGAACAGGTTTAATTTTCATTGCTGTCTACGTTTCGAGCTTGCTACTGGCTTGACGGCTGTCAATATACGAGCTTGCTCAATGAGCTGTGGGGTTCATGCGAAAAAGCATTTAGACTGGGCGTTATTAGCACTTCGTACAGAAAACTCAAAGATGTTTGTCACTTACACCTCAGGTCCCAGCCGATCTTGGGGCCCAGCTTGGGAAGCTCTTCGGCGACACTCTGTACATCCTTGTCACCACGGCCAGACACACAGATGACGATGTCCTGATCCTTTGACATAGTCTTTGCCAGCTCAACAGCACCAAAGATTGCGTGAGCAGTCTCAAGTGCAGGGATGATGCCCTCCAATTGAGACGCAAGACGGAAGCCAATGAAGGCCTCGGCATCAGTAGCAGCAATGTACTTGGCACGTTCGCTGTCCTTCCAGCTGGCAAGCTCAGGTCCAACACCAGGGTAGTCGAGACCGGCGGAGACAGAGTGAGTCTCGCTGACCTGTCCGTGCTTGTCCTGGAGAATGTAGGTGCGGACACCGTGGAGAACACCCTTAGTACCACCAGTCAGGGTAGCGCTGTGGCGGTCGGTGTCGACACCGTCGCCACCAGCCTCAACACCAAGGAGCTTGACCGAAGGGTCGTTAGCGAAGGGGTAGAACATGCCGACAGCGTTAGAGCCACCACCAACACAGGCTACAACGGCATCGGGAAGCTTGCCGCGCTTCTCCTGCATCTGCGCCTTGGTCTCGTTGCCGATGATCGACTGGAAAGTACGGACAATGGTCGGGAACGGGTGAGGCCCAATAGCAGATCCGATGATATAGTGAGTAGTGTCAAGGTGAACGACCCAGGCGCGCATAGCCTCGTTGACCGCATCGCGGAGGGTCTGGGAGCCTGCCTCGACCGCAACAACCGAGGCACCGAGCAGCTTGATGCGGAAGACGTTCAGGGCCTGGCGCCTGACGTCCTCGGCGCCCATGTAGATGGTGCACTTCATGTTGAACTTGGCGCAGACAGTAGCGGTAGCAACACCGTGCTGGCCAGCTCCAGTTTCGGCGATGATCTCGGTCTTTCCAAGTCTTCGGGCAACCAGAACCTGACCGAGTGCATTGTTAATTTTGTGACTTCCGGTGTGATTCAGATCCTCACGCTTCAACCAGATGTTTGCTCCGCCAGCATGCTCGGTCAGACGCTCCGCGAGATGCAGGTGTCCAGGACGGCCCATGTAATCGTAGTACGATCTGTACTCTTCCCAGAACTTAGGATCCTCAATCGCTTCATTGAAGCCTTTCTCAAGCTCCGATAAACAGTCCATGAGCGACTCGGGCACATATTGACCGCCGAATTCGCCGAAGCGGGGAGGCAGTGCATGCTCCTCGTTGAAGCCATCGCTATTGGCGTTCAACGCCTCCAGCTGATCCACCAGTCCGGGGCCGTCAGGGGTATCCGCGTCGGTGATAACCTTATCAACATGCACGCCGGTGGGCTCCTTGGCACCGGCGAGGGCCTCCACAATGCCTACTTCGCGAGTGGTCTCACGGCAGCTTTTGCCGCAGATCGCGTCGCAGTATTTCTCAACAGCCTTAGCGCCAGTCCCGGGTTCAGACTTGGCAATCTCGTTGATGATTTGACTGCCAATGACGACACCCTCGGCGATCTGGCCAACACTCAGGAAGTGGTCCCTCGTACTGACACCAAAACCAACGGCGGCCGGCTTGTTGCCAGAGTACTTGTGGACACGTTCCAGTAGCTGGGGTAGGGCTGCATTCATGGATCCGGAAGCGCCCGTGACACCCATGCGGGAAACAACATAAATGAACGAGTCAGCAATCTGGCAGAGAACACGCATGCGGTGTTCCGAAGTAGACGGAGCGATCAAAGGAACATAGGATAGGCCGTAGCTCCGGCAGAAGTTCCTGAAGCGCAGAGCCTCCTCCGGCGGCAGATCGACCATGATGAAACCGTTGGCGCCGGCCTCTTTTGCGTCCTGGAGCATCTTCTCCTCGCCGTAGCTGAGCAGAGGGTTGTAGTATCCCATGAGCATAACGGGGGCCTTAAGGCCACGCTTGCGTGCATCGCGGATCATCTGGAGAACATCGCCGGTGTTGACTCCGTTCTTCAGCGCCTGCGTGTTCGCGGTCTGGATCGTAGGGCCGTCGGCGATGGGATCGGTAAATGGCATACCGAGCTCAATGATGTCTGTATATACTAATTAGCTCTTCCCACGGCGGTTGCTGCTCGTAGGATTTATGCGTACCCGCGCCACCGGCCTCCATTCCCAGCATGATGTCGGGCGTCTCCTGAGCAGTAGGGTAACCCGCTGTCACGTAGGTGACGAGGGCAGACTAGATAGATGTCAACAGACAATTTTCCAGCAATTGTCCAGTCAACTTACCCTGCCCTCCTTCTTGCACTGCGCAAACGTCTTCTTAATGTGCTCCATTGTGAACTTTGGGTTGAGTGGTGTAGGAGAAAACCTTGTCTCGCAAGCCGTAAAGGCGAATTGACCTCTTTAAGGTAAAGACAAACGTGAGTCACGTTCGGACAATAAGGACTGGTGAAGTAATTGGTGGTGCAGGGTTGTGATGAGTCGTCCATTCATATTTAATTGATGCCGAAGGCGGAGAGACGGAGGCGTTCCAATCAAGCCCCGCACTAGCCTTGTTCTGTCAGGAGTCAACTGTCTTCTTCCAAAGGGCAGCCTCATCAGTCAACCACGGTGAAATATGGCCGACTATAGTGCCGCATAATCAATCCTACAGAATACACACGATTTGTGATTCAAATCTACGATTCGCAGCGAGAAGCACTTCGGTCAGAATTGATGTCTGACGTCACTCGCTTCCCGCGATCATGGACTTCTAGAAAAGGCTCGAGTATCGACATTGAAGTCTGTTGGGTATTTGTCTAGAAAATTATAAACTGAATAAGGAAAACTGGAGACCTTCCGACCTGCGAGCTCTGGCTTGCTTCAAGCACTGAATAGAATGGGCTTCTTTGTGCTAGCTCCGAGCAGCAGTATTCCACCACGCCGTCACAGGCCGCGGCTCTGACGCAGCGTACCCCATTCAGGCTCAAAGTACCTCCCAAACCCCCTGATCTCACACATGCGATTGTAGCATCGCTGGCACAAGCTGTTTTTCTCCCGTCTCCTCCCACACCGGCCATGTCTCATGGGATCTTTCTCCCAGTGCGGATCCGGCTTCCCCTGCTCATCCACCGGGCCCAACCTCCAGTTCCGATCGACTGGTCGATTCAGCCGAGGATCATCGAACACGCACGGGAACCCCAGTCTGTCGCCATCGAACTCTGAAAGCCAGGCGCAGTCTTGCTCGCGGGCTCTCTGGTAGCAGCGCACGCACAGCTGGCCCCGGTGCCGCACTGTTCCACACAGTCGCCCGTCCTGGGGGTTGAAGCCGCGCCGCCACACGTCCAGACGGTACTCCGGGTCCTTGCAGGCGCACAGCGGTGACCAGCCTTTGCTGTTGCGTTCGTTGCTGTCTTGCTCGAGTTGGCGCATGTAAGTGTCAATGAGACGGTTCAGATGGCGCTTGTAAGGGTGAGATGCGGCTTGCTCATAGAGAGCATCGAAGCTCATATTCTTGCACCAGGTGCAGATGTCCGGGCCCCTTTCCTGTCCTTCTGGACGGGAGTTGCACGCAACACCAAAAGCGCAATGAGGCTTTGGCGGTGCAAGCATATCTAGCACTGTGTCGGAGTCTGACTATAGATCTTTGTCAGCAGGGCACGGTGCAAGAAGGGGGCAGTACTAACCATCTAGCGACAGATGTTTTGCTTTAATGTAGGATCTCGTTGTAGCCTTCTACATCGTCGTCCTCTTCTTCCTCCGATCCTACCGACCTCGACAACACAGCTTTGTCTGCCTCTTCATGACATAACCCGCTCGGCGTGAAGTACTGGACGATCCCAATCTTCTGCAGATGCCTCCTCCAACACCTTGCGCAAGCCGCTCCTTTTTTGCGCACGACCTTGCACGTTAAACGGGTCCCGCGAAGGTTCAGATCGCTCCGTCGCCACCTGCAGTACTGGAAGTCCGGGTCCTCGAACGCGCAGAGAAAGCGGCTGTGCGTTTCGAGATTTCGTTTAACAATGTGTTTGCGGCGGACCTCCTCGTCGATGAGAGCAAGGGCTGTACGGCTATTGCTGGCCCAGATACGTAGCTGTTGAGGGTCGTGTCGAGTAAGACAGTTGGTGCAAACCTGCTGGGGATTGAAGACTTTCCGCCCGATGCCGAGACAGTTGCCTTGGGAGATACACTCAACGATCGGCGGAGGCCTGAACTGCACCCTAGCAGCTGAAGACATAAGATGGCGACGGAGCTCGGATGTCAGGACTCAGCTGGTTTGCACACGATCCACTCTTTGCCATAAGCTCACGTCAATGCATCGACGTCTACGTAATTATTTTTAATGAATCCGGGGGCTTCTGATGTTGAAGACGAGTATGTTCACGAGGGCTCATGGTCGTATTCAAACGAAACAGAATAACTTTGGTGGCACGGCGATTGCTACTACGATGCAGACGAGGACGAGGTCTGGATACGAAAGTAACAAAGCCGAGCCCACATTTCCTTGTACGATCAAGAAACAGCCAATCTAATAACGTTCGACGTGTAACAGCCGCAAGCACATGGAAAGAAGCTTTTACTGATGCATGCATGGTCCGACATGATGGTACAACGGACGCCGGTGCAGGGTGCGAAACGCCTAGTCGATCGACGTGTGACTAGGTCATGACCATTCGGGCAGCGTCTCAAGGGAGTTACCGGTACATGAACATTCTATGGCTGATGCGCTCGTGATGCGCATAGACGAAGCTATGATCAACTCGAGGCTGACCCTCCGCGAATCACAGCACTAAACCCGACAGATTGGTGAGGTCAAAGCGGACGCCAGATGTACCCGCCGGCTTGAGGGTCATTGACCAGTGCAACTTTGCTTTCTCACTCGTCGCCACCGGGGCCTGCGGTCATATCCGAAGGTGAGCTTGGAAACAGTGAGCGGGCCTGCCGAGAACCCCATCGCTATGTTGAGCGGCGAAACATCTCTATTACCGGACGATCAGTCCGCTGAATGGAGCACGGTTGTTTCTTGAAGCTCCTTGAGTGGCCAAGACTCCAATGGTCGTCAGCCGATGATGTGGGTGGACGGTCAAGCCCAGGACGGTGTCCGATCCCTACGTCAATATTGGCATACAGCTTTGCACGGAGGACTTGACCTCTACAGACTCCTTAATGTAAGCTGGTATAATGTGACCGAGCCTTCACACCCTTGCAGCGACCAGCAGTGCGGAGGTTCGTTCGTGGTTGGGCCGTCTCGATCGACCTGTCGTAGTGTGCGACTTCGGCAGGTTCGCACGTTGGGTGGCTGGTATCGAATCCTGGTATATATGATATGTATGCCTCGTGCACGCAATTCGGCGCGGCTTGGGCACAAATCAGGCTTTCGAAACGACTCGTTGCGTTTCGAGCAGTAGTCTTATCATTCAACTGCAGATCAGGATAGGTGTGAAGAATATACAGACAAGCCGAAGCGACGGACGCAAAACAAACTTCTCCGCGCTCAGACGTCCTCCATGTCGTCGTCTTCGGACACTGCATTGGTGACACGCTCAAATTTTATGTGTGTGGCACATAATCCCAAGGACTTGTCATCCGACATTTCAGGCACAGCTCCTCGATTCCACAAAGTGATGTTGCTTGCCAGGAGCTGTGTCGGATGGCACTGCATCAGTCGTGCAACTTCAACCCTCACAACGTCCAGTGTCAAGTCTACAGAGCGGGTGATATCAACAGCTCCACCATCACAGCTGATTCTGATTGTGTCTGAGATTTCCGCAGATTCGGGCACACCCAGTCGATGTTGGTGGTGAATATCGTGTGTTATCCAGTGGTCTGGGCTAAGATTAGTCCAGACTGAGGCAAGAGGAATCCAGAGAATTACTTTGACAGTCGTGACAGTAGTACTGCCAGCGATAATATGATGGTGTTTCGCCGTAAGGGCGCGCGTCAAGGCAAGCACAGCATGTGGCCTGTGTCAGACTACATGCCGTCACAATCTTGTGGATGCAACGCTTTGACGCAACAAACGGCGCTTGCATAGAAGGACTGACTCTCGGGCTTCTAAACCGGGTTGCATTTCCAAATTGATCAAGGTTCGCGGGGAACTGGTTGCCGCAAGCTCTCTTCTGTCCGCGATCGTCATGCTCAAGGTTGGTCCGCCGGCGCTTTAGGGTACTCATACTTGGGATCGCTCAGGGTGGTATCGATAGTAATTGCATGATATATCTCCATGCGTCGCAGGTTGTACTTGTATACAAGCGTTGTACACTGCATCTCGCTTGTGCTGCTGTCCGTGGTGTCATTGCCCAGGCTGCAGCGCCATCACGGGCTGTGCCGCTCCAGTCGGACATTTTACGGCCACAATGTGCGCTCACTAACACCATGGTTGCCTTGCACAGAGATAGACTTGTCGTCTGGACCCAATAGTCGAATCTCCGCCAGGTTGGTGGTTTGTGGTCGTAGCAATTGGCAATGACAGACTCATTTAGCCGCTGGACGAGCGGCGATCCTGCTCTAACAGCCGCTAGCTTACCAAATATCTGGGTTCCTGGCACACGACACGACGAGTCTCATTCTCTTCCCATTAAGTCACGTTGAACGTATTTGCTCAGGTGCGAAGGTCTTGAAAGCGTCGGCATATCGGTGGCAAGTGACTCGAGCTTGCTCGTTGAAAACTCGGTATTTTAGATTCAAGTTGGGCAGCAGTCGAGGCTGTGCCGTTGCTGCGGCCACGGGACTTTGACCATCTGCCCGACTCTGCAGCCGACCAGTCCCACCTTCCTTACTGAGGGCGGCATCAAACTCTCAAACATGTGCGTAACTCCCCGCTATTGCGAGAACCCAATGCTTGCGGCAAGCCATTCTACGACCAACTTGCGATTTGGTGAAAAGGACACTCATAATATATTTCGATACTGTCTACATCATACACTGTGCCAGCATGTAAACTTCGTTAGGCGCAGGCCGTAACTTGTGTATTCATCTCCGACTTCTATTGCGGTGTAGACTTGCTGAATTGCAACAGTCTCTTGATACCAACCTGAATTATGATTAGCGAATGCGCAAAATGAGCCAAATGCGAGTACTTACAATCCAGTCGCTGCCCTCATCTGTCTTGTTTGTCATGATGTCTGAGAAGATCACACCAGCTTGATCGTATTGGCGTGCATGAATGTTGTTTGCCAACTCGGTCAGCTGTTGGATGGTATCCGGCTTGACATCATCATTGTTGAGGTGGTCGAACAGAATGTTGAGACGCTTCTCTGTATCGATCACATGCGCCTTGAACTTCTCAGGGGCCTTCGCCTTGACACGCTGCATGTCCGCATTCAATATGTCGAAAACAGGCTGCGAGCTTGCGGGAATATGCGATCGGTCACCACGAGCTGTTCAGAGTTAGCGGAGGGAATATAGTGGGCAGTAAGAAGCAGCTTACGGTGCTTGGCTGCTGTAGGCGGCGGCGGCGAAGCGGGACTGGCGCGGGAAGCCGGACTCGGTGGTCCGGCCTGGGGCGGGCCGCCAGGTGGGGGGCCTTGACGAGGGGGGCCTTGGGGAGGACCTCTGGGTGGCGGTGGTGTGGCTGTCGGAGGTGCTTGTTGAGCCATCGATGGAGCGTACGGCGAAGCTGCAGGAGCGTACGGTGAAGCTGCAGGAGTGAACTGGGAAGGTGGAGGCGCAATGTTCCGAGGTGGTGGCATTCCTCCATATGCTGGTACAGGAGATGGCTGAGAACCTGGTGCAGGAGCATAGCGGTTTGAAGCCGGTGCTGACGAGCTAGGTGGGACGTACGGCGAAGTTCCACGTGGTACTGGCGGTTGCGAAGGGGGTGCAAAGCCTGCAGGTTGCACTGGGGCGTAAGGGTTCGGTGCAGATGGAGAACCGCTCGACTGGAGTGGCGACATCATCCTAGGAGGGCCCTGGGGAGGACCTTTCGGTGGGGGAGGAGGTGTTGGTCGTCCTTGCGGCGGGCCTTGCTGAGGCGCGCCATACGCTGCCTGCTGGTTAGGGAAGGGTGAGCCTACGGTATTGAGAGGCGTGCCGCGGCGAGACGCTGGTTTTGGCAGCCCAAAGTCCGGGGTATCATTCCAGGCAGGAATGTGTCCACGAATGGCAGCAGGAACGGTAGATGTGGCAGGCATCTGGCCGAAACTCTTTGGAGGAGGGGGCAACGAGGTTTGCTGGGGCTGACCATAACTGCCATAGGGGGTACTAGGCTGAGAAGGTTGCTGTTGAGCGAAAGGCTGGGGTGTGGGAAGGTAGGGGTTGCGCGCTGGCCCCTGCGATTGTACATGGGCTTGAGCTTGCGCTCCAAGCGGATTGACAGGTGCGTAAGGCGATGCAGCCGGTGCGGGTGCCGAGAGTGGGTTAGATGGCGCGTACGGTGAGGCGTTCGTTTGAGCTGGTGTTGGTGTAGGGACTACGCGTGTATTGCGACCACTTGCAGCAGGCTGAGCTTGGCGCTGAGCAGCCGGCTGTGATGTAGCCTTCTGTGTAGCGCGCTTGACTCGGTCCTTGGCGACATCTGCTTCAGGGTACTTCGCGGGTAACAAGTCGAGATACTTCTCTGCGATAGCAAGCTGTCCATGAGATGAGGCGATGTCCGCATACTCAACATACTTTGCGTACAGGGGCTCAAGCTTCCAGTCTGTGTCCTTTTGCTGCTCAGCATCCTTGAAGTTGGTCACCTTGCGGAAAACTGTGACCTTCTCGATGAAGTCTTGCAGCGATCTGGCGTGGATTGAGAAGCTGTTATCCTCCTCGGATTTCTCCAGACCAGCTGCTTCGTTCTCCTTAAGCTCTTGCGCCCAGTTGACGACGACCTTCTCGAGCTTGGAGCCAGCCAGGTAACAGAAGGATGCGTCCTTGCGGTAAGAACCAGCTTCGTCCGAAATGGCTTCCTCCAGACGATCACCGAGCGCTTCGCAGAGATCGGGGAACTCGGATTGGTCCGCAAAGGTAGCAAGCGTAGCCATGACCTCTTTCCAGTCCTTGAGATCGGCATTGTATACAAGATCCCAGAGGTTCTTGCCAACCACTGAGGCAAGCAGCCTAAGGTAGTTTGGAGCGTCGGACTGCCTCTTGAAGTATGCTGCTTGAGTCTTTGCGACACATTTTTCTCCGCCACAGATCGCGATCATGAAAGCATCTGAAAGACGGTTCTCTTTCAGGCAAACATCAAGAGCGGCCTCAAAGTTACCGAGCATAAGGGCCCGGGTAATCTTCTTGTCAGCATCAGACTCCTCGCCGGTGTAGACTTGGAAGGGGTTGTTTGTCTTTGCACCCTTCGATGCTGCAAGGTCGGACAAAAAGTTGCCCTCGTCTGTACCAGACTGGTCGAAGAATGATGCGCCGTCATCAGTCCCATTCGTCTCGGCCTCTTTCTTCTCCTCGACGGGCTCTTCCTCTTTAAGGTCCGCAAATCCAAGGTACTCAACAAGCTTAGACCGGGGGCTGTCTGATGTCAATGTCTCAATGACTGTCCAGTCGGCCTTCTCCTCCTCGGTAGCTGCTTTGGAAATCTTGTTTTCGCAGATGGCTGTGAGGTCGCCCTGCTCCAGGGCCTTGTCGAACTCCTGGCTGGCGACACCTATCTGCGAGTCTACGGCAAACGTAGAGATAGTGACCTTCGACTTGGAATCATGAATGCCAAATTGTACGAGCTTTCCGCCGAAACCAAAAGCCACACCAGCCCTCCTTTTCAGCCACTTCGGGGGTGATTTAAGCGAGAACGATGCGCCCTGAGGTTCCACTCGTGGTTGTGAGAAGAAGTCCTCGCCTTCAGGTACCTGAGCAGCTGCCTTGCTCTGCTCCGTCGCAGCACCAGTGTTTTGGAGGGTCTGAACAGCAATCTTGCCGTCGAACGATGCTGTAGCGAGAAGATTGGGGTTCGAAGGGTTGAATCGAGTCTGGAACGTCCAGTTTGTGACAACCGGGAACTCGCCGAGTTGTTCGCCGCTGTGTGGGTTCCATGCAATCGTGCGGTTGTCCTTGCCGCAAGACAGTAGGATGTCGCTATCTTGTGTACACCACGAGAGAGAAAGTACACCCTGGTCATGCGCTTCGAGTGTCTTTTCGGGCGCATTCGTGTTGCGGAGGTCCCAGACCAGAACAAGGGGATTCTGGTCGTTGGGAATGGCAGTGACCAGCCTTGTGGGGACTTCGGGATCCCATGACACAGCACTGACGCTCTTCCTGCCGAAATGATTCAATGTGAGCGTCTCCTTCTTCGCTCTGACATCCCAAACAGTGACAAAGCCTCCGCTGCTTCCGGTCGCCAAAATGTGGGCGACCTTCTTGTTCCAGTCCAATGTCGTGTATTCATCAGGGTTCGCTCCAGGCTTGCCCAAGCGGAAGGTTTTCGATTGGTCATCGAGATCGTGGATGTAAAGCTCGCCCTTCGCGCCTGCGGTGGCGAGAATGTTTGGTCGGTAGGGATTGAATTGGAGGGCCTGAATGGGACCGGTGTGCTTGTCGATCTGCTCGATCTGGGCGTCGCTGTAGGCTGTCAGCGACGATGCTAGCCGTCAAATGCTAGGTGCTCTCACCCTGCACCTGTCCGCAGCTTCTCCGCGTCCCAAAGGACCAATGCGCCGCTGTCAAGAGCCCCCGCTATTATCCCTCTGGGGTATTGTTCGCTCGGCTGGCTCCAGGCAATATCGTTGAATCTACAACACACTCAGTTTCTTATTGGCTCACGCAGACAGTCTTGGAATATACCTCGAATCCACATTGACCGTAGCAACAGGCTCGAGCTCCGCGCCGTGCTCGGTATCATCGAGCTTGAGCTCCCAGAGCTCCAATTGTGTGTCGCCTGAAAAATCGGCATCGACGGCTCCAGACTTTGTGCCGGTTGCGATTAATGGCTGAGTTGGTCCTGGCGACCAAGCAAATGTTGCCGTCCGGGGTATTTCTCGAAGGCGGACCATGGTGGGCTGTGGTCGCACCGAGGCGGTTGAACAGCGAACTTAAAAAGGAAAAACGAATCAATCGGAAAGTGAGACTTGACGAGACGCTATGCAGAGAGGTACACGTGGAGGAAACGTCTCGAACTGTGTGCAAGCGAAGCTGTTAGCAAGGCAACGGCATATCGCCCTTCGAGCATCCACCACCTGTCCCTTCCATCATCGGGGGCTAGTGCGCATGGGCCACCGACCCTTGAAATTTCCACGTGATATCGATTTTCTTACAACGAGCACGAACGAGCATACAACTTCGCGCCCGTACCATAGTTGCAAAATACAGCCAACATGTCGAATCTATCAGACGCGTCACGCCTAAAGGCCACAGTGTTCGTTGGCGGTCTCGACCAGGCAGTCACCCAGCAGATACTTTTCCAGGCCTTTCTACCGTTTGGAGACATCGTCGAAGTCAACTTGCCAAAACCAGATCTGCCAAATTCGAACGAAACACATCGAGGCTTTGGCTATGTTGAATTTGAGACGGCGCCGGACGCTGTAGATGCCATCGACAACATGGACCGCAGCGAATTGTTCGGGCAGGTCATCAAAGTTGCAGCTGCCAAACCGCAAAAGGACCACACGGAAGGGTTGGGGAGCAAGACGGCTATTTGGGAGCAGGTAGGATTGTGTACTCATTGCTCTTGTGATTGTTTGCTGACAATGTACAGGAGGGTTGGCTGGCTAAGCATGCTGTGAGCGAGGAAGACCGTCAAGCTATGGAGCAGCAGAAGGAGGAAGAGAACGGCCCGGTAGATCCCATGCAAGGGTTAGAGGGACTCGACGAAGCAGGCCCAAAAGCCGCTTAGGTGTACGTCGAGAAGGCATTGGATTTCACTCGGTCATTGCGGGCACGGCGTTTGGGCGTATAAGGAGAATGCACAGGACTGTCATTTCACTGTTCACGACTGAGTATCTCTTGGCAGTCTTGGGCTGGGGTTCTGAGTTTGTTATTCTCTTGCAAATCGTATGACGTATCGCATCAGATGCACACATTTGGGACTAAGAGACGTCTCGACATTATTGCGACGGCTTCTGCAAGCCAATTGATATACATCGTTGTATGCAGCACAAAGGAAACTCCGTGTTTGATTTTGATTTTCGGTCAGTCTACATGTCCAGCTGTTGTATACACAGAGCTCGTTCGCCCAGAGGTAACTAGTTCGGGATTCCGGGAGTCTACTGCTCCTTACCCTGCCTCTTGAGACGGAGGGTCTTATCGACCCAGAGTTTCCTGCCAAGGGAGAAGATGGCCATCAAGACGGCAACGCTGTAAATTGTGTCAGGCCACTGAACTCCACACCCCGCAATCGCGGAGAGGCGACTTACCCGAGGACCACAACTGCAAGGCATGTTAGCAGATACTCAATTGTATTTTGGGGAGCGACAGGACGTACTCAAGGGCCAAATCTCAGTGGGGATGTTCTTGAGCTGGCGCAGGCGCTGCGAGGCAGTGTGGGCTGGTGCATGGTCAATTCGGGTTCAGCGATGTCGTGGGCGGGCCAATGGCTTACCACCCTGCTCCTGCTTCTATTGGGGTCATTAGCACGTGTTCTACAGGCGTGTGGAGAGGCCTGGAGGGCGTACGGGAACGGGACTGCGCATCTGCAGTGTCTGGCGCACGAAGAGCTGGGGGCTCTGACGCATCGTCATGCGGGGAGTCTGGCGCATCATCATCATGGCCGACGGGCGCATGGCCATGGCGCGGGTAGCTTTAAACATCGTGGGCGGTAGAGTGGAGAGTGGAGAGTCGTGGTGTTGCTGGTTCGCCGTCACAGGAGCTTCACGCCTGGCAGCCGTCAAGTCGGCGTTCCATGCCCGGCAATCGCCGAGTCGCTAATTGGCTGTCCAAGCGCAGTCAGCCCATCGCCATCCTCACAACTTCACAGACGACCTGACGTCTTTCACCAGCCATTGCCGCCGCCCCGCACTCTCCACTCCACCGCAACCACCGCAATCATGTCCGACAACGAGAATGGCGATGAGATGGTCACGAAGCCCTTCAAGTTCGTAACTGGTACGCCACCCGCCCGCCCGCACAGCGTCTATGACACCCCCAGCTAACCTCACTCCACAGCTGGTAGGACAACCCCCGAGCTCCCGCGGCACCCCGCACGTGCACAATCGCACTTCACACAAGCTCCCTGCCCGCGCCAGGCCACCCAGTATGCTGACTAGCTTTGCGCGCCACAGGCTTCGACGCCCGCTTCCCCAACCAGAACCAGACCAAGCACTGCTGGCAGAACTACGTCGACTACCACAAGTGCATCATCGCCAAGGGCGAGGACTTTGCCCCCTGCCGCCAGGTGCGCTTCCACTGGACCCATTGCCGGAGGAGACGGTTGCTAATCCACTGCAGTTCATGCTGGCCTACAAGTCGCTCTGCCCCAGCGGCTGGACCTCGCGATGGGACGACCAGCGCGATGCTGGCAACTTCCCCGTCAACCTCAACCAGTAAATTGCTCGCTGCGCCGAAGCCTGCGCGCAAACATGTAAAGAGGTGGGGAAGAGTGGATCGCAGTCTGGCACATGCACCTCAGTACTTGTACCATATCGACCGACACAATGCAGCTTTGATTCACACCCTTCCGCATAGAATTTGACCATTGATCTAACAGAGACTCACTAACAGCCAGAAGGAATGCACTATAGTCTCACAGTCGGTAGTTTGCATGTCAGGTACACGATCTCGGCACCGGATCAATAGGATGATCAAAACAACGGCCAGCCCGATTCGGGCTCTCTTCCATTGTGTTCAACTTACACTGCATCATCAACCACGGATATGAAACCGTCTTGCAGTCGTCAACAAGATATCCTTCGCCACGCTGAACAGCAGGGAAACAGCTACCCGCAGATTGACCAAGACTGTTTACAAAACCCGTTCTGGATCTGCTCGCCGCCCACTTATACTCATTCACCCTAATCGCAGAATAAGGTAAGACCTGTCGCTTGCCAAGGATATTGCGTGACTATCGATCGTTTTAACCAGGACTGCTCTCTGAGAAGCGATCAGTTTTTTAGGGCTAATAACTTGATTAAATGTAAGGAACTATCGAACACCTTCGGCTCCTGGCCATAGATGAAGTCTCTGAGACTCCTTCAACAAGCAGTGGAAACTTCTCCCCGTCGTGGATTTTACTCCAGCAATGCCGACTGAAGTGCCCATTAACCCATTGCCCGCTTCTTCCGCGGTCGACTCCGACACCTCTAACATCAGCTTCAAACCAAGCCTATTCTCTCAGAAGACACATCGCCTAGAAAGTTGGTGGCTGCGAGCGAAACTGGGGCAGGGCGTACCACGGGCGGTGCAAGAGGCTGCCACCAGCAGACGCTGCTGCATGAACACCGTGCCTTACTGGGAGAACGATGGAGGCTGGGCTGAAAGACTTGCGAGTGTGCCGACAATCGCCTCTGAATCGGATACGCTTCAGGCGGTCATGACTAGGGTTCACTGCCGACCAACAGACACAACACCATCTCAAAAGATGCAGACGCACGACCTCTCATCGTTCCACCTGGTTACGCCAAAAAACACATGCAGCCCAGCACTTCCTTCAGGACCATTCCATTCAATACACACCACGCAATAACCGCCCAGTCGCAGATGCCCGGTCCAACACTCTCGCCAATCCTTTATTCCATGTGTAAGCGCTCGATCCTACCAGACGCATCTCAGGTGCAACACGCTCCTCAATCTATCGTTGCGAGTCCATATGTGGCGATTACACGGCTAGTCTAGTGTGTATCACAACAGCTCCATGGGATATGGCGGCGTACGAGAGCAAAAAACCAACCCAGGATCATCGCTTCACTCACCGCAGCACCAGAATTTGTGCTTGTGTGTCCTGCTGTGCGGGCACCCATACCGGCCACACACCTGCCACATTCATCGTGGTGACGGTTCTTGCAGTGTTGTTTTCCACTAGGCGCAGACCTACTCGTCCACCATTAAACGACCATGCTGTTTCGAGTAGGAAGACGATTTGGAGAAGCGGGATGTGCAGGTACGTAGTGTCGGTGCAAAAGTTGCAGCACCACCCCAGTTGCAGAGGATAGCACTGTGGCGCATCTTACTTAGCCTAGGCACTTGGTGATTACTGGTGAGACTGGTGGACGTGTGAAGGTGTGCACCGGAGAGAATTGTTTCAAGGAGTGCTTTCACGCTTCGCAGGTAATTGGAAATACTGGTATGGCTCTGCAGCATCTACAGTCAAGTCAAATGCTTGCTTACAACGGCCATGTTGTCCACAAGGTTAAGCGGCTTGAGCAGCGTATGTAACGCTTTCGCCCTCGTGGGGATCGAACTGACATCGATGGAAGCTTGTCACTAGAATAAATGAGAAAGTGGCACAAAGTACTGAGGAGGAAGCTCATCTCGGTCAGCCCAGCTCACTGAATTGTGACCTGGCCCATGGCTAATTTCATTTCCAGCAATACTGAGGAGACACCGTTCACGGGCCTTAACCCAAAGACCTTGGGAACTGCCCCGACACTGAAGACACAGTATCGTCGCGTCTCCCCAATCCAATCCTCTAGATGTTCACTGTCACGAGCATTCAGCTGCAAAGTGCCTTGATGCACCAGACAGCCAAATCGCTGCTGAAGACTGCTTTCAAACTGACCAACCGAACGAGTCGCGCAACGTCGCCATCATCGATGGGGCTCCCAGAGCGTCACTTATCGCTGTTGCCTACGAAGGATTGCACACCTGCATTTCGACCGCGGAGCGATTACACAATGGTAATTGACTATATCCCAACGTAATAAGGTACAATAAGGGTCTTTGCTGCATCTAGGCACCTCCTTTCTCATGTGTCATAATGGATGAGTGCGATGCTCCTCTGATACGTATGGTCGAGTGGGTCAGCTACATTCATATCGATCCTTTTTCTGACCAAGATTGCAGATAGTACGCTGACGAATAATTACGGCGTATCGCTCATAAGCTGTTGATGGCTGCCTGAGTTCTAAATGGGTCGAGAACGAGGAGAGGTTGGCTGCTACTATTTCACATGGACCAGAGCGTACCGTGGGTGAGGGTCAGATGGGCCTAAGGACTGACGATGGTCGGTAATGCGGATGGCGAACCCGCCACCCGCCTCGTGGAGCGTAATGGTCACGCTGTATCAGCGACCCACCTCACCATCCATCTTCATCTTGCTTCTGCGACGCCGCTTCACGTTGGCGGTGGCCATGCCGTTTATTTGGAAGCTGTGCAGGCAGCAGTGAGTCATGGCTCCTGGACCCTTCAACGTGATCAAACTTGAATCACTCTAGCTCATCGCATCGCGCCGTCGCTCACAACACGTTGCAACTTTGGTCACGGTGTCAGCAGACTTCGCGCTGCCTTGGGTGGAGCAAGTCACGCGGGTGACGCAGGATTTACGTTGTATCGGGGGCTGAAAGCTGAATGTGTGGCGGCGTGATGTGTCGCCTGCCTTGACTGGCGATCCTTGGCTGGCTAGCTAACGGAACTGCCGTCTTCGCAGTGATGGTGTGGAGGTGACTCAGCCTTGGCCAAGCCCCCGTGAAGCCGGAACAAGTCGGCTTCCGCGATCATTCCAGAAGCGCAAAGCCGAGCGTGTGACGACTCAAGGCCATTTGCGGCCCTCCAGCAAGCGCAAAGTCTGCACTTGTGCACGCAATAAGCTAGTCGATATACTTCCCGCGCACATAGGGTTCCCGCGCAGTCCACCCAAGGCAGCCACACTATTTGGAGTCGCGATTTCTCAACAACGACGATTATATTTGCCACTCAGTACACATAGAACTAAGACTACGAGCTGCTGCTGCTTCTGCTGCTTTTTAAGCTTCTTTTTTAGGCGTAGTGTAAGCTTTCTTAGCCTATTTAGCTGCTGCTGCTTTAACAGCAGCCTTTATAGCCTTAATGTTACTAAATTGTTTATTTAGGTTTAGTTGAACTTGCTTTCTTAAGCAAGTATTCAGAGTACTATTAAGCTAATATCTTAGCCTCTAAACCTCCGCATCTAGTAGGGCTGCCCTAGTGTTAGCTTCTGTAATAGCCTTGCCTACTTTGCTAAGCACAAGCTAGGTACTTTGTAAGAGAGATTCTAACAATAATAGCTACTAATAAGCTTAGTATAGTGCCTATAAGCTCTAAGGTGTGTTAAATACTAATTCTAAGGCAGCTAAGGGCTAAGTAGTAGGTAGTAGGGTGATTAGACAGCCTATAATTTAAGAGGAGAGTAGTACTAGATCTAGGTTATATAGGTAGAGCCCTAAAGCTTACTAGCTAGCTCTAATAACTCTATCTAATAGACCTTCTTCTCTTGCCTTATTATATAATATAATAAAGCGCTTCTTCTTAATTAGGGCTGCGTTATAAAGGGCTAAGAGGGCTTGGATCTTATTATAATAGCGTGACTTTAGAATAGAGAATAGAGCTAGATTAAGAGGCTATAGGAGGTGTAAGGCATAAGCTAGGAGGTATAGAAGGTGTATCTTATTTATCTTACAAAGCTACATAAAGTTAATAGGTATATAGGAGCTATAGCTATTAAGAAGAAGTAGCTAATAGCTAGTAGTAGATAGTAAAGTATTTAGTATAAATATACGCTATAACTACTTATAACTAATTAAGTTTAACATCTATCTATTCTCTAATGTTATATAGAGCTAGTTAGGTATGCCTCTAGCTAGAAA
Organism: Boeremia lycopersici; assembly: GCA_022609225.1. Classification (NCBI taxonomy): domain Eukaryota; kingdom Fungi; phylum Ascomycota; class Dothideomycetes; order Pleosporales; family Didymellaceae; genus Boeremia; species Boeremia lycopersici. Next base: position 201,898 of record JAGKPY010000022.1, read on the forward strand.
CTATATAGTTTAGAGATGCTTGCCCTTAAAGATAACAAGGCACTAGAGCTTAACACTAGTAGCAGAGATTAACTCTATAATTAATACCTACTTATAATCTTCTAGGGATTTAATATAAGCCTTCTTCTTTCTTAAACTAGCAACTACCTAGGTGTTAGTATATACCCCTAGGGCTACCCTAGTCTTGTCTATATTCTATATATCCTTATACTATATACCTAGCTTAATTTAGGTACGTTTAAATAGCTTAAGAAAGGCTTAGATTATCTTATAGTTAGCTACTGTAGTCTACGCACTTTTAATTATTCTTCTAATAATAGAGGCAACCTGTAGGTTATAGGTAATAAAGTGTAGTATCTATAGTTGCCTAAGAGGCTTAAAGTCTCTATTTATATAGAGGATTTAGGTGGCTATCTTATATATATAAGCGTGAGATAGAGGCTGTATGCATAAGTCTTTACTTAGAATCTATTCTATAAGAAAAGCCTCTTATTCTAGAGTTAATTGCTGCTAATTTAAGTAAGCTATTACGTGTAGTTGTTAACCTTATTACTAACTGCGCAGCGTGGATTTAGCAACCCTATACTACTAAGCTGCCTTCTGCTAGCTTATAAAAACACTAGATTTAAGATCTGCAATAGCACTTTGTATAGCTAACTCCTTAGGATCTATTTTTACCGCGTGGTGTGGGATATATAAGGCTTCAAAAACGAGTGACGCGTGATGGTGGGGTGCGCAGGAACCCTATGTGCGCGGGAAGTATATCGACTAGCTTAGGCGCAAACGATTGCTCGCTGGAGAATTTTCGGGCCAACTCTCGATCCCCGGGCTCGGCATCCAATCACCCACACTTGAAGGAGGCACAGTGTATCGGTGAGGGACAGGACCATGCATGGCTTGTTTTTGAGGTTCATGTCCGGCACCAACAGCCTGTCGTTCGACGGAACATGTTTGCTGGGCGCGCCGAGCAGAACAGTGAGGTGGCAGCAAACAGGTCATTTTCTGAGGCTGTTTGCGTCATCGCCCACCGCACGGTGACATACGAGATGAAGGCATTCACGCAGCGGCCACACAGCAAACGGAGATGCAAATGAAGAATGTCGCATCTGCCTGGCGCGACCCAGCTTTGAACGAGGGGTTGTCTGGGTCTTAGCCCCTAATTACGCCACATTAGGCATGTTGACGCCGCCCCAGGATGAGGCATTGTGCGTAAATTCGCCAGGCTCAGCTAACGCAGACCGCGGACCAATGAGCATCGGCGTGTAGTGAGGAGTGCATCACTTGGCGATCCATGCCCTTGGACTCGAAGCAGCCGAGGGCTCAGCTCCTGCTGAACGTTGATCCACGGGTATCGACGAAAGGGAGAGGACAGGCTGGCTGTGCGATGATGCGAACGCGTGTTCCAGACGTTTGGTGTATTCAGGGCATGGCAACAGGAGTCGCCGTGTGTTGCAGCGAGGCTTGGACGCGCACCGGCCAGACCAGCCCTGCTTGCTGGCAGGCTTGGACGCGGTCACTCGCAGGCGCAGGCGCAGGCGCGGGCAGTGTCCGCTGCACGCTGGCAGGGCAGCCTGAAGCGGCGGTGATGGGAGTGCATCGAGCATCGAGCGTCTCACCCAACGCTTGGACGGCTCGCAGTACACCCGCAGCGCAACAACGCTGCGTCGTGAAGGCAAATGCGATCAACACAGCGGCAACTTCGGTGACACGGCTGCCTCAAATCATGGCAACGCGATCCGAGGCCCTGTGTGGTAGATGGCAAATTCTCACCCAATGTAGCCCAAGAGGCGCGATGAGTCTGAGGGTGGTGGCAAGATGGCCCGTGCGTGGCTGCCTCGATGACTGGGAAGGCTGTGAGTCGGGGGCTGCCTATTAACTGGCTGTCGCCGCGCTTCCGCCCTCCCTCATCAGAACAGCAGCAATGGACTTCACGATACCTTACAGCGAGCCCTCGGGCCCCCAATAGAGAAAGCAACAGCCCGTTGCCGTCTCTGCTATCGTCAAATCCATCGCTGACTATTCGCCCACCGACTATCCTCCATTCCGCCTTTGTCCAGGTAACAGCCAGCATCGACCCCGTCGCCGCCACGCTGCCGCCTACCGCAAGGACGCTCTTCGCAACCTATAGTCGCTCGCCTGACGACGAGGCTGCCTCATAAACCTCACACCCGCCACATATCCACCCGACTCCGCGCATAGTACCTGCCACTCTCCACTCGCCCACCGCTACTTCCCTGTCCACGTCACCCAACATCAACATCGGACAGCACCTCGACCCATCTATGCACATCCGCCAATAATAATATCTCTACATAGCACACGCCCTCCCGGTTCTATACCGCCGATACTCGAAGCTCCAGCTCGGTGATCACCTCCACACGGTCGTCGCCAACTCGAATACTTCCTGCATCGACAACCAGAACATTGCAATGCTTATCACGGTCCACACTATTACTCCAGTCACTCGTCGCTCAGAATCTACCACTTTTCAAAACAAGGCCTTCTTCACCGGAGGTTTCGCCTGCTAGAGCCCCCGCACCACCTCGATCCCTAGCCTTTGCGACAGCACCAGCTGTTACAGGAGCTATACACTCGGAGTGTTCTGCCGCCGGTCTCTCTCGCAGGTCTTGTTTACGGTAACTTCTGCAGCTGACAGTGACTGGAGTACCCTCCGGTTCTGCAACTGGGCACCTTCGATCACATAACACCTGTTCGAGGACATACTCATCTGCAAACTCGATATCAACCTCGACCTTCGACGTGTAAAAACTCGACTTCGCTCTCCTCTATTTCCAGCTCTTGAAGACCGTCACATCACTTCAACTATATCACGACTTTTCTCAGTCCTATACGTTTTAAATTGCGACCCGGAAAGATATCAAGAACTCGAAAGTGCTCAAGACGCTTCGAAATCACACGACGGAATCAAAGGTTATTCCGTACGGTTTGTCTAATCGGTAACTTCTCGGTCACCCCACGACCACCCGATCACGCCTTGCGCCACACCCCGAGGTCTACTTTACGGTCAGCACTTCGAGACGTAACGTCAACGCCGAGTCACACCTCACTCCCTACTAGTTTATTTGTTATAAGAGCGTTGCTTCTGTTTCCTTTTAGTCAACATGAGCCTCGACTTCTACTCTCGTATCTCTGGCATCTCGCCAGGGAGTCTCCCCTACGCTTCTGCTCTTTCTTCATCAGCTTCTTCCTCTACCTCCTCCGTGTTCTCGGATGCCGCATCACAAGCATCCAGCACAAGCTCAACATCGTGCCCCTCCAACTGGGAGTCGGACGAATGGAGCTCCAGCAATGGACAGATTGCCACGGCAACTGCCGTTAACTTTTCAAACATAGCTGTCCTTCAGCCAATCAGCCGCGTAAGCACCTTCCCTCAGTACCAGGCCTCAGCTTGCCGGGAGACTGCCCAGGAGAGGCTGCCATCGCTGCGCCAGGCCGAGCTTATTGCCCCCGTGGATCAGCGACAAAACCCGCGACGATCATCATCCACGATCAACCAGCGCGCTCCTCCTCAGTTGGTTCGACAAAGCGACCGCAAGGTCAACTTCGTCGACTGCCTCGTCGGTTAGTTCCATCGATACTCGAATTCCGTTCCTCCACTGACTTGTTCCCTGAAGATTCCGCCACCCAGATGGTTGAGGTTATATGGCAGCTTTCTGAGCCCAAGAGCCGCTGTGAGACCGCTGCTGGACGCGGTGTGCTTCCTCTGCGCACCTTCATCCAGGAGACTCTTCGCCGATCTCGCACCAGCTACTCCACTCTGCAGGTCGCTTTGTACTACTTGATCCTCATCAAGTCGCACCTGCCCCAGCATGACTTCACTATGCAGCAGCAATCTGAAGAGGCTTCCATGCGTGCTTTGCAGTGCGGACGTCGCATGTTTCTTGCGGCACTCATTCTTGCCTCAAAGTATCTGCAGGACCGCAACTACTCAGCTCGCGCATGGAGCAAGATCTCTGGTTTGAAGGTTTTCGAGATCAACACCAACGAGATGGCCTTTTTGGAGGCTGTCAACTGGAAACTCCACATCACCGATCCCATCTGGGAGAAGTGGCAGGAGGTTGTTCTGCGACACACTCCTACCAACCCGCCGGCCTCACCGGGAGCCAGCCTTCCAAACACCTGGAAGGATGTCATCCCCATGTTGACCCCCGAGTTGGAGATCATCACTATCAAGCCCAAGGCACCAGCCACACCTGTGCGTCCTCGCTTCACGTCGGCACTCAGTCTGAGCGCGTCTCATCTGCCTACCTCGGCTGGCTATGGCTCGCAAGAGAGCACCCCAACTCCCGCTCTCTACCAGGCTCCTCGCTTCCTCGAGCCGAAGCCTGATCTGCTTCCTCCTACGCCCATGCGCTTGGGTCCTCTGCCTACGCCTTCGTTGACACCCCAGTCCATTGCCAGCTCCACTCCTGCAGCGAGTGTCTTGGCAATGAACTCTCGTCGCTCTTCGATGTGCACCGCAATGCAGCAAGCACAGTGCTCGTCCTTGGCGCGCTCCTGTGTTGACCAGTTCAACCCAAGCATCAGGAACGGACTTGAGGCTTATCACTTCCCGAGCCGCAGGCCTTCGCTGGCACCGTCTGTCTCATCTGTCTCTTCGATCTCTTCGTCACCCGAGTCGATGATCACAGACAACTCACGCTCTTCGCGCGCTTCGTCAATATCCTCAGTCTCGTCTGTGTCATGGGCGCCTCCAAGCCAGGCCAGTTTGGCCCGGCTGGCGACCTGCCGCAACGCGAAGCTGCCTTACCCCGTGCTCTCGAAGTGCAACGAGTATGCCCCCAGCGACCCCACCTCCTCGCCTGAGTCTATGGACCGCTACCAGATGGATGATGCGGACGCGACCCCCATGCGCGTTGATAGTCCTGCGTCTACGAAGTCTATCAGCCCCTCGCGCAAGCGTGGCCGTTCATCTACGATCGACCTCCAGCACAGCGTGCGTCACTTGTTGACCAACTCGCGCCCCAGCTTCCAGCTCCACAGCCAACCCACCGTCCTGCCTGATCGATCCATTGCCCAGCCATCGTTCTCAACATTTGAGAGCGAGTTGAAGGGGCTGCAGCCGCCCAAGAGCTTCGCTCCCGATTGCTCCCGTCTGCCAGTGCAGAAGGACTTTGGGAAGAAGCGGACTTGCTGCTCCACCGAGGCCGCGCATGCATACCACCGATCCGGACCTGGTATGTGGGACGGCGTCCTCTTGTAAGACGACAAGACGGATTTCCACCAACAAAGAAGAGCCCCAAAGAGGGCATCGAAGAAGGAGGCGGCTTACATTGCCTCGGCACCCATACCCTTTTGCAATCTCTTACACCCGCATGTGTATACATCTACCTAGCTCTCTACCTCTGTACGAGATATTCGACATCTATATTCGGGCGAGCGAGTCTTTTCCTGGCGTTCTCTGTTTGGCGTTATTGTGCACGGCTCGACAGGGCTTTTGGTGGGCAGGCCTTCTGCTTCTGGGTAATGAGTGCTCGGAGCAGCAAGGCTTCTGGCACGGCGGCGCGTGTGGTATGAATGGGATGTGATCGGCGTGCGCGCCTGGCTGCATGGGCATGGGCATGGCATGGCACAAGGAGCCTGCTGGGAGTTGCGAGCGTGTATGTTTAGTCGTGTGCGCGACGGAAGGGAAGGGGAGATGGGGTAGTGCAGGCAGTGCAGATAGTGGTGGTTGATGAGGAAATTTATACCCATTCCACGATTGTGATTCTGTCCTGTTCATGGTTATAGTCTTGTTGTTTGTGATTCCAGTCTTCTTCATTATCCGTTTCGCGGTCTGCGGATTCTTGCCGGTGATGGGTAGACACTGATGCGCTTTTAGGCGCGCTCAGGACCTGCTGCCTGGAGGAAGTGCACGGCGTGACGTGCGCCCGCCACGCGTCCACGTCCTTTGTCGCAGCGTCTCTCGAGGCGCACCAACGCACATCTGCAAGGCCACTGTACTGTACTGTACTGTACTGTACTGTACTGTACTGTGCGCACCAAGAGCGGCACGGGCTGGCGGGGTGTGCGTGGTGAGCGTGAGCGTGGTTCTTGCTCGCGTTGGAATATGCGTGGCACGTGGTTAGGATGGAGGCGGTTCGTTGTCCACGGGGAGGGATGGCATGATGGCCATGGCTTTGTGCATGGTTATGGTCATGGTTATGGTCATGTCTGTGTTTATTTTGTGTTTATTTGTTTGTGTCATGGCTCGCGCGCGCGCGCGCGCGTGTGTGTGGGAGAAGATGCGAGCTGGCTTGCTTCGTGTGCTGCGCAGCTGGTCGCTCTTTGCGTCTGCGCTTCTGACACGTCGTCGGCGGTTTCATCATGGCGGGAGCTTCCATCGTCGCTGATGCTCCTGTCGTCGCTGTATCTCCTACCGTCGCTATACCCCCCGTCACCCCCTCACACCTTGCTCAGCCACAGCATAAACCCCGCCTGCACCAGATAACTATACACGAACAGAAACTGCGTGCGGCGATTGCGCTGGGCCTTTGCGCCGGTGAAGCCGCCCGGCGCGGCGCCGAAGCCCGCCTGAGCGCTCTGGTCGGGCAGTAGCACGTAGCGCAGGCTGCGCAGCAGGAAGAAGGCGTTCGCGCTGAAGAAGTAGGCGAAGATGGCCCAGGCGAGCCAGGCGCCGCCGATGCCGACCGAGGCAAAGGCGTGCGACAGCAGCAGCGACACGATGACGTGCACGAACTTGTAGCCCGAGTAGGCGACCAGGTCGAGCAGCTGCGACGAGGATGTGATGGCGAGCAGGTAGGTGCCCGTCTTGAGCACCAGCACCTCGGCGCCCATGACGGCGACGGCCACCGAGGCAGTGTAGCCCAGCAGCTCCGGGTGGAAGGCGCCGCGCAGGCCGGCGAGGAGGGTCGAGAGCAGGATGTAGGTGACGAGGGCCATGGTGGGGATGTACATGTCGGGCGAGTTTGGGTCTTCGCGCGGCGGCAGGTAGAGGGTGGCGCCGGCGGCGGTCGGGTCGGTCATGTGCTGCTGCTGGCGCGACCAGGGCTTGTGCCACCAGGGGAACAGGATGATGCGCAGTTTGGCGAGCACGTACGAGTTGGAGACGTTGAAGTAGTGCTTCAGGGCGCCGACGGAGACGTATTTGCCGATCTGGGCATGTCAGCAGGGGGTCCGTTGTGCGACCAGCCACGGGGGGGGGGGTTGTGTGCTGTGCGGGCAACGGGGGCAGACGCACGTTCTGGTCGAGGTACTGCTGGCCGGCGTTCAAGGCCGTCTGGCCCATCTGCAGCCCCAGCTGGGCGCTGGGGTCGTTGATGAAGCCGCCAAAGGCCGGGTGCTGGCCGAAGCCGCTGCCCTGCTGCTGGGGCATGCCGCCGCCCTGCGAGCCGTAGCCATAGCCGCTCTGGGGCTGCGAGGGGGGCGGCGGCGGGGAGCGCAGCTGGGGGACCGTCGAGACGTGCTGGGGGATCGGGTGGTGCACTGGGCGGGTCAGCGGTGGTTCGTGAGACGGAGCGTGCTGCGGCTCGACGGCGGCAGCCATGGACGGCGCTGGGCTGCGGGCGCGGGCGCGGGCACGTACGCGGTGGTGAATGCGCCGGCGGCTGTTGCGGGTAGCTGGAGCGCTGCATGCTGGCGGCCGTGGCTTGCGGGTGGAGTGAGGAACGGGCGACTGCGCCGGCGGGCTGGGGGTGGTGGTGATATACTGTGTAAATCACGGCCGTCTGCCTGCGCGCATAGATCGGTGCAGCTCTCCGACCATCTGGCCACAGCCGCGCCAACTCGGTCATTGGTGCCGCGTCCACACGGCCGCCACCTTGATCACCGCCCGCCGCACCCCACCACGCCCCCGACGCAGCCATGCTCGACACCTTCGAGATCGTCACCACGTCCGGCGTCGTGCTGTGGTCGCGCACATACGTCCCCGTCGGCGCCAACGTCATCAACAGCCTGATCCGCGACGTCTTTATCGAGGAGCGCACACTGCCGCAGCCCGACGGCAGCGGGTCGAAGCCGACGTACAAGAAGGACGGCTACACGGTCAAATGGACGCAGGCCAAGGACCTGGGCCTGATCTTCGTCGCCGTCTACCAGAGCCTGGTGCACCTGACGTGGATCGACAAGCTGCTCGACAATGTGCGCGCGCTGTTCGTGGGCCTGTACGGCGAGCAGCTGCGCACCGAGCTCACCAGCGTCGTCGATTGCGACAAGTTCGCGCCCTACTTCGACCGCCAGATGCAGGAGCTTGAGGGCCAGAGCGACTCGAGCGCCCCGGGCATCCACATCACCACCCCCGACTCCAGCATCGACAACGACAGCACCGAGGAGACCGCCCCGCCCGCGAACCTGCAGAAGACGCCGCAGCGCGCCCTGTTCGACACCAGCGCCAGCTCGACCCCCGTGCAGACCCCCGACACCTCGCGGCCCGGCACCCCCGCAAGCCACCTCCTCGCCGCCAAGGCGCGGCCCGCCGGCGCAAAGATGTCGCGCAGAGACCGCAAGAAGGCGTCTGGCAGCCCGGCCCCCGTCTCCTCGGGCGACGAAGCCTCGGCGAAGCGCAAGGGCAAGAGCGCGAAGAAGAACCGCACGTGGGGCGAGCTGGGCGCCGAGGAAGAGGACGGCGACATGGTGCTCGACTACTCGCAGTCGGACATCCGCGACGGCGCCGCCGATGCCGAGCTGGACGAGATCCACCAGGACACGTGGGGCCGCAAGACCACCAAGGGCGAGTTCGTGCTCAAGGACCTCGACGAGGAGATGGACGCCATCATCCAGGAGCAGAACGCGAAGAAGGACAAGGCCGCGACCGCAGCCGCAGGCGGCATTGTCGGGTCGAGCCTGGGCGCGATTGGAGGATACTTCTGGAACGTCGTGGGCGGCAAGACGCTCACAAAGGAGGACCTCGCCAAGTCCCTCAAGGCCATGGAGGAGCACCTCCTCAAGAAAAACGTCGCCCGCGAAGCCGCCGTGCGCCTGTGCGAATCCGTCGAGCGCGACCTCGTCGGCATGAAAACGCCCTCCTTCACAAGTACGTTCCCCGCCGCCCCCTCAACCCCCCCTACCCTCACTAACCCCCTCCAGCCATCGAATCCACCCTGCGCACCTCCATGGAAAAAGCACTAACCCGCATCCTAACCCCGACCTCCTCGCTTGACCTCCTGCGCGAAATCGCCAGCGTCCAAAAATCCCGCTCGCGGCCCTACGTGCTCTCCATCGTCGGCGTCAACGGCGTGGGCAAGTCGACAAACCTGTCCAAAATCGCCTTCTTCCTGCTGCAAAACCACCACAAAGTCCTCATCGCCGCCGCCGACACCTTCCGCTCGGGCGCCGTCGAGCAGCTGCGCGTCCACGTGCGCAATCTGCACGAGCTGAGCCGCCGCGAGGGCGGCAGCGTCGCGCTGTTCGAGAAGGGCTACGGCAAGGACGCGGCGCACATTGCGGCTGACGCCGTCGCGCACGCCGAGCGCGAGGGCTACGGCGTCGTGCTCATCGACACGGCCGGCCGCCGCCACAACGACGCGCGGCTGATGAGCTCGCTGGAGAAGTTCGGCGCCATGGCCAGCCCGGACAAGATCCTCATGGTCGGCGAGGCGCTGGTCGGCACCGATAGCGTGGCGCAGGCGCGCAACTTCAATGCGTCGTTTGGCGCGGGCAGGAACCTCGATGGGTTCATCATCTCCAAGACGGACACCGTCGGGGACATGGTCGGCACGCTGGTCAGCATGGTGCATGCGACGGGGATTCCGGTCGTGTTTTTGGGGACGGGGCAGCATTATAGCGATTTGAGGAACCTGAATGTGGGCGTTATTACGAGGTTGTTGATGTCGTAGGACATGGGGGTATGTTGAATGTGTTTAATGCGCTGGGAGCTCGGCGAAGCACGACCATCATCACTTCACGTTGTACATGTATTGTAAATAAGTCATTCCTACCGCCATCGAAGCGCCTCGCACAAATCACAGACCCGTATTCCTAACCATGGTATCCGACCAAACGCCGCTGCCCATAAACGCCCCATTCCCATTCCCGCCCTAAGCCACCATCGGCACCAGCCGTCCAGCCGCCCGCATCCCCTCCATCTCATCCCACATCTCCTGCTGGAACTGCATCACCGTGTCGCCAAACTGCTCAATCTGATCCTGCGTGCGCGGCGCCCCAATCAGCACAATCCCCTTCGGTACCGCCACATCCGCCACCTCGAAGCAGCCAAACGTTACCAGCTTGAGCAGCTGCGGGCAGGAGCGGAAGATGCCTGCCACGATTACCGTGTCGACGACGGGGCAGAACGACAGGTTGATCTCGCGCAGATGCGGGTACTGCTTCACGCCGTCGAAGAGGTCCGTGAACGTCGCGTGCGTGATGTGGCGGCACGACGAGATATCGAGATACTCAATTCGCTGGCCAGAGTGCGCCATGAGGGCTTGGAAGCCACCGGAGGCGAGGCCGACAGGGAAGTCTGTAGGGCCGTCGGGATTGGTGTTGTCCATGTCCCGCAGGCTGTTGACGTCAACGTAGCGTAGAGGCGGGTTAGGCCAGTCGGTGAAGAGGTGGATGTAGCCGGCGTCGGTGCACTCGGTGTTCTCGGTGAAGCGGAACTTGCTGATATGGCGGCAGGTGTTGTGGATGGCGTCAAGGACGGCGTCTGTGGGCTCGCTGGCGTTGTCGAGGAAGTGCTCCAGACACAGCGTGCGCAGGTGGGCGCCGACGGATGTGATCATGTGGATGAGCTTTTCGTGGGGGACCTGTTCGTAGAAGCGCAGGGTGAGATGCTCGAGCTGTTTCAATCGAGCGATTGCATCAATACTGTCGACGCCGAGTTTCTTGCATCGCTCAAGCTTGAGGCGCTCGATATTCGGGCAGAAGGTTGTCAGTGCCTCGACAGCCTGATCGTCAAAGGCAGCATCTAGCCACTCGACCTTCAAAGACTTGAGATCCTGACCGCGTGCGATAAACAACTCGATCCATTTGTCGTTCGAAACGAGGTTGGCGCCCAGTAGCTGGATATCGACCAGTGATTTTGCCTTCTCAATCAAGTAGTCGATGTTGGCGTCCTTGAATTGGCAGCTGTTTCGGAGACTCAGCTTCTTAACGGTGGGACAGATGGCGAAGATCTGGTTATAGTCTTCTGTCTCGAGATAGGCTGCCTCGTGAATGGCTACAGTGTCCATATCTGGCTGAATAAACAGCTTCATGGTTGACGAGGTCATCGCGCGCTTCTTTGAGAAGATCTCGCTGATCCTGTTCATAATGCTCTCAGGCATCTCCCCAAGTTCATCGATGTCTTCAGAGTGCATCGCAAGCTTCTCAATGCATAGCTGCTGCAGTGACTTGGGACCTCGCACTGTCAATCCGTCCAGACGGTTGCTCTCGAGCTTTCTGCGGCCCTTGCGAACCACGGGCTTCTGCTTCGCCTTTTCTTGAGCCTTCGCCTCTTTCTTCAGCTCCTTTCCGCAGGGTGTGCACAATAGGCCACCTTGAGCACCTGCCTGGCTGTATGGCGTGACTGTGAACTGTTTGTCGCAGGTCTCGCAGCGCTCCAGCTGTCCCGGCAGCTTCTTGACCTTCTGGTACATGTCCATGAAGTCTTCGTCTGACTCGTCGTTCGAGCCCTTCTTCTTCTTCTTCTTCTTCTTAGACTTCTTTTTAGCTTCTTTTCCTTTCTTGATCTTTGCGATGGCGTCGTCTTGATTGCGCTTGCGCTTGCGCTTGCGAGATCGCTCGGCAGCCATGGCAGACGACTCAGCCTGCAAGTCTGCCTCTACATCGTCGCCAGCGTTTGACGGTCCTTCACCGTTGTCATCTGCTGCAGCGGCATCTTGCTCGGCTCGTTGCACTCGGTCACGGTACGAGTCGCGAATTTCTTGGGCAGAGATGTTGTTCGCCTAACGTGAGTTAGCTGTCAACTCACAGAAGATATCCATGCTGACGCAGTCGAGATTTGAGTGAGTATGCAGCGCAAATGTGCTAACGAGTCCAAGAACTTGGGCAGTCTACTTACAGCCAGAAAATCCGTCAACGCTGAATGTGGCCCGCGAATGCCGGTCCCTCTTGGTCGTCGTCCTGCCCTATTGCCACACATCAGCTTTATTTGCCACACTTCTTCTGACAGAGACTCACATTGCGTGTTTCTACGTTCAAACTGTCTCTAAGCTTGCGAAAGAGAGTGACGAATGATTAGTGTGAAGGGACGGGTGGTGGAACCCCGGAAGTCATGCAGTGGTTGGTGAGTAGGACCGGGGGAGGCGCGTCTAGGAGCCATTAGCGCCATCGCGTCGTCACGTGTGTGGCAAGAAGCACTTAACGCAATTTTGATATTCCTTTTTTCATTCTCAGATGAAAAGCATGACCAATCAGTAACTCCATCGCATGTGAAATCTCGGAGATAGAAGAAAACCCAAGCTGCTGTCCCGAGTAGACCCGTTTCTGATACCAGCACTTCGAAATCGACTGAAGTGCAGTATCAAGACCCTCCATGACCAGATTCCATGCTAGGCTGTGAATCCGTTGCTCTAACACCAAGACATAGAATGCCTCCAGAACAGGCTCAGCTGTTCTTCAGATCACGAGTTCTTCATCGCTGTCGTCGTCCGAGGATGAAGAGGCTACCTTCTCCTCCTCGTCCTTTTGCCAGGGATCTTCCTCTTTTGGAGGAGGTTTCTGTTGAAGGTCAGCTCAATTCTGCTATGATAACGGATGCATCAATGACAATGTGTACTTACATAAGCCTTGATCTTCGCGAATCCGTTCCTCATCTCAACGCGGTCGTTGCCGGATTGAGACCGCTCAGCGATGCTCGAGTTGAACGAGTGCAAAGATTCAGAGCCGGATTGAGTGCCTGGCCTACCGTAGCGGTTCGGATCGAATTCTTGACGAGCGCTAGAAGAGCATGCGGTGCCAGTGTGCCATGACCTGGTACCTGCAACATCGCTCCACGTTGCTGTCTCGGCGGGTCCAAGAGAGAACTCGGAATCGATGAGCGTGTCGGTCACTTGACCGCCGAAAGACAAGGACTGCTGAAATTGCTCAGATAGGTTGATACCGCCGCCTTCGTGTTTGCGGCGGCTTCCATTAGTAGATGCAAGATCCTGCCATTCACCCTCTGAAGTCAGTATCGTACGCGGATGAGGGCCTGACGGAACTTACAACATTGGAGTCAGTATCACGGGATGATGCAGACGAGTTGAAGTAGTCTGGGTAGATGCCACTCGAGCTCTCCTGCCTGGTGAAAGCCTTCCGAGGATCATCGTAGGTTTGCTCTCCGACTGGCTCGCGCTCAAGTTGGATATTGGTGCAGTCGTAGCATCTCTTTAGTAATGTCAGTGCTGTTTACCATGATCAGTTTGGGCACATACAGCGCTTTCTGCGTTCTTGCGCTGGGTCTTCGCAAACTCCTCCAGACCCTTTGTCTTGTGGCACATGGCGCAATCGAGCTCGACAAGCTGGCCACCGGTGCACTTGAAACACTTTGGATTAGTATTGATCCTTCCCGCCTTGGAGACCTGGTAGCGGACGTCGGTGAGCTGCTTCTGGCTGAAGTTGGCTTGGTTGTAGTTCTTCAAACACATGGAGCACTTGAGCTTCGCCGGCAGAGGCACCTGGCGCAGCCTACGGTTGATCAGTAATTAACACCGCGCTAGGTGTGGGCAGCCATACCGCTCTATCTCGTCGGGGTTGTATGCATGCACCTGCCTCCGGGTCTTGTTGGCCATCGTTAGCGTCTCTGGCGTATGGTGTGGCGTGGTGTGGGTTGTGGGTAGTGGGATGTACGAGTGAGAAGCGAGAGTGAGCGGGAAGATGGGTTATATGCTGATAGTGCAGTTGAGTTGAATGAGATAGTGAGAGCAAGGCACCAGCGGTGAGAGGGCGGGAGTCCTAGCTGGTGTTTGTGGATTGCCTTGTGAGGGCAGGAGCGGTCGGCATCCAGCCCAAATAGCAGCGAGATGCAGAAGTGCGTAGAAAGACATATGTTCGTCCTTCACAGATCTACTATCAAAGGGAAGTTAAAGATACAAGGGCATTCTACGTCCTGGAGTGAGGCAGACCTTCATCTCAGGCAACTTTAGTTCCGCTCAAGTTGAACGTGCGTGATGTGATGTCTTTTGGTCTAGCCGTTATCAGGTGCCAGTTTACTTACCTTTGCCACTCCTAATGTCTAATGCATAATGGGCACTTGCTCCGGCTGAGCGCATTATGGAGTTCATATGAATGCAGACGACTACAGGATCTCCTTTTTTGATGCTGACGACGTGACGGTACCTGTATACAATTAAGCGCGCCACAGTAAAGAACGGACCGGCGAGATTAGTTTATGTATCCTTAGTACATTCGAAAAGTCTAAGAGCTGGCTCAAGCGTAGAACTATATTGGCCTATTTGAGTGCAGGAGAGAGGGTCACTTCAGTACCGAGTACCGGCGTTGTTGATAGCGGCTATCGATAGCAGATAAAGTTAGCGGGCCACTCGTAGCCACCAAAAATGTGAAGTGGATAAGTGGATCCACGAATTTGTCCCGCACTTGGAGCAGAAGCGCAACATTCCTGACGCATCGCATTCAAAGTGGCGTCGTCGATTCCCTTCAGATTCAAGGCGGGCAGCAGCGGCAACATGGCTCCCTCAGTCGCAGACGGTCACCACCACCGCAGCACGACGAAGCAACACAAGAAGGGCTTCAAGTCTCGCCATGCCACCAAAAGTGCGCTGAAGGAGGTCAGCAAGGGTACGCATGTCTGCACGTGTGCCAGGCCAGTGCGCTGACAACCGCATAGGCAAAGTCGAGGCCGTGGGATTCGAACGCGGCAGCCGCAAGACGCCCCACCAGCAGGTCATGTCGAAATTCGACCGTCGCAACCGCGCAAAGCAGATCCGCGTCAACAAAGACCACGAGCACGCCAAAGCCACAAATGTCTTTGCCGGGCGAGACAGCGCACCGCGCGTTGTTGCGATTGTGCCACTGTGCGCCGACATTTCTTCTGCCTCGGCAGTGCGAAGCTTGAATGCGGCGCTGGATATTGAGCAGGACGTTCCTGAGGCGGGATGGGTGCGCACAAACGTGGACCGCTTCAAGCAGAAGATCCAGTATGTGACCATGCAAAGAGACCTCCTGGCGGCGCTCGATGCTTGCAGAGTAGCCGACTTTGTCGTCTTTGTGCTGTCCGCCGAAGAGGAGGTTGACGAGGAGGGCGAGCTGATCCTGAAGGCTGTCGAGAGCCAGGGTCTCACGAATACCTTTACGGTTGTGCAGGCGCTGGACAAGGTCGAACCCGCAAAGCGCAAGCCGCAGGTCGTTGGATCGCTGAAGTCGTACATCACACATTGGCTGCCGACCATTGAGCGCGTATACTCGCTTGACAACCGACAGGAAGCGTCGAACCTTGTACGATCGATATGCACAACCCACACAAAGGGCATAAGATGGAGGGACCAGAGGAGCTACATGTTCATTGAGGATATCGCGTGGCCCGCTGGCAAGTCTGCAGTTAACGAAGATGGCACTGGAGAGGTTGTCTTGACTGGTGTAGTCCGTGGGTTAGGATTGAAGGCCGACAGGTTGGTTCAGGTCGGCGACTGGGGCGACTTCCAGGTTGATCAGATCGTGGCCGCTCCTTTGGAGACACGAAAGAAGAAGGACGGCGACATGATGGTTGATGCGGAAGACGAAGTCGTGCTTGAGCGCCCTACCGAGGATCAAGATGAGCTTGCGGCTCTCGCGCCTGAGGAGACGCTCATGGACGACGTTACACAGTACGCTGCTTCTATTGCGCCTACTGAGCGTAAGGGAGTACTACTCGACGACCACCACTACTTCTCAGATGAGGAAGATGAGGAGGCCCGCCCACAGCCCAAGAGGATGCCACGAGGCACCAGCAAATATCAAGCTGCTTGGTACCTGGAGGACTTCTCTGACTCCGACTCCGACCTCGAGGATTTCGACATGGAGGATGCCGATGAGCCTCAGAGTGCTGTTGCTCACCCAGCGGACGGTGAGGAGGGCATGGATATCGACGGAAAGGCGATGACTGAGGGTGGTCCTTCGGAATACCCGCAGTCTGAGATGTTTCTGGATCCCTCGCCAGAAGACGAAGCTGAACAAATCGAGGCCTACCGGAAGTCAAGGAAAACGGACGCTGAACAGGATCTCGAGTTCCCGGATGAGATTGAACTGCACCCGAACATGAACGCACGGGAGCGCCTCATGAAGTACCGTGGGTTGAAGAGCTTGAGGCAGAGTGTCTGGGAGACTGATGAGGACCGACCATACGAGCCCGAGGAGTGGCAGCGCCTGCTCGAGATCTCTGATTACAAGCGCACAGCAACGAAGTTCATGCGCGAAGCCTGGGCTGGCGGCGTGAAGCCTGGCACACGGGTCAACGTTCACATCCGTGGCGTTCCTCTACACTTCCAGCAGTCACAATCAAGCCCTGTGGCCATGTTCTCGTTACTTAGGCACGAACACAAGCGCACAGCTTGCAACTACAGCATCCTGCTCAGCTCCGATTACGGCAACACCATCAAATCCAAGACCGAGATGATCGTCCAGTGTGGTGCCCGCCGCATGGTCATCAACCCCGTAAGTTACACTCACCCCAGCAAGCCCACACATACTAACTTGAATCCAGCTCTTCTCAGCAGCAGGCAACACACCCAACAACGTCCACAAGTTCGACCGCTTCCTGCACCCCGGCCAGAACGCAATCGCCTCCTTCATGGGCCCGCTGACTTGGGGCAACGTGCCGCTGCTCTACTTCCAACGCAGCACCTCCCCCGACTCCGTGTCCTCCTCCGGCCTGCAGCTCATCGGCACAGGCACCTCGCTGCCGCCGTCCATGAACCGCATCATCGCCAAGCGTGTCATCCTCACCGGCCACCCCTACAAGATTAACAAGCGCGTCGTCACCGTGCGCTACATGTTCTTCAACGACGGCGACGTGAGATGGTTCAAGAGCCTGCCGCTGTGGACGCGCAGGGGCAGGAGCGGGTTTGTCAAGGAGAGTCTGGGTACGCATGGGTACTTCAAGGCGACGTTTGACGGCAAGATCAACCCCATGGATGCCGTCGCGGTCAGTCTGTACAAGCGCGTGTGGCCGCGGACGGCACGGGCGTGGAGCGCGGCGGACGATGCGGCGGCCGAGGGTGCGGCGCCTATGCTGGTGGAGAACTGAGGGGCGCGGTGATATGACTTGCATGATGGTAGATACCTAGGTAGACAAAATGGGCACGGCGTTTTTCATCTCTTCACACGCGCTCACAGTCCTATCAAACGGCTTTCAAGACATGATTCCATTGGCTCAGGAGGTTTAATCTGCCAGTCCGAGGGTATATGCTACCGAACCACCCTCTGCAAAAACGCCGTAAATGCTGTGATATATCGTGCTTTTCGGTCTGTCGCGCCTCGCACATCTACACGCCCTTCTTGGCGAAGCGCTCCAGCGCCGGGCCGTACGCCTGCTTGAGCTGCTTCTGCTTCTCGATGTTGCGCTCCTTGCGCCTCTCCACAATCTCCCTCGCGCGCTCCTTCTCCTCGTCGATGACGTTCTTGCTGCCGCTCTTGCGCAGGTACCTCCTCAGCGCACTGTTGCGTCCGCGGCCCCTCTTCTTCAGCTTCGCGATCTTATCCTCGTCCTTGCGGTCCAAATCACGCTCCTTGACGCGCTGGTCGTGGCTCGTCAAGTCGAGGTTGCCGACGAAGTTGGGGTCGATGGCGATCATCTCGGGCTGCATCTTCTCAAGCAGGGCGTGGACTTCGGTCTCGCGGCGCTGTTTCGACGTCTCGAAGGGGTTGGTGCCCTGCTCGAGGGTGTCCGGGTTGGCTTCTCCGGCGCCAGGCACGATGATCGAGGTGAAGCCATTCGCGTGCCCGATGCCGAGGACGTCCTCGAAGGGGCAGAAGCGCACGCGGCCGGTGCTGTTGCCCTCGCCGCCCCAGGCCATGTATGGTGTGGGCAGCACGAGGTCGGGGTTGTGCGTGAAGATTTCGGGCTTGTAGATGTTGACCTGGGTGCCATAGCCGACAGCTGTCAGATTGCGGTCTGAGATGGAGAGCGAGGTGCCGGGGACGCGCAGGTGGTGTGTGTGGATCTCCTTGAACATGCGGATGTCCCAGACGGACATGCGGCGATCTTGCGAGGTGCTGACCATGTACGTGCCGGACTTGTCAACTGCAAGACTGCGGACGGGGCCGTGGTGAGGGAGCAGTTTGACGAGTGGTGTGGCACTGTTAGGCGACCATAATGTGACAAGACCCTTCTGATGCCCGACATGGAGGATGGCGTTGTGTGGGTTCTGTACGAATGCGGTTGGCGGACCGAGCTTTGTGTACATTTCTCCTAGCGATTGCCCCGTTGAGACGTCTGTATATCTGATAAAACCGGCTGTCGATATCGAGGAGAGGAGGAAATGGTAGGGGAGGTATTCGAGGTGTGTCGCTTCGGAGTGGTTTTTGAGCTGATGTAGTTCCACGCCGTCGTTGCCGTAGATATACACGCACTTCTTCTGCGCGACCGCAAAGTTTTTCTGGTTGCTAACGTGCAGCCATCTTGCGTCTCGTACTGTCTCGTTCAGTTGCAGCTCGCACCCCAGCTTGCCGTCCCTCCAGTCAAATGTGGCGACGTGACCTTTCCTCCCTGCAATCAGTAGGTCGCGCCCGTTTCTGCTGTACTCGCATACATCGTATGGTCCCAGTCCGTCAAGACGCAGCTCGAACCCTTTCTTCGCAGTCTCTGTTGCGACTGCAGCCTTGATCTCGTCTTGTCGAACCTTGTATGTCCGTTCGAGCTCGTGTTCGGTTTCCAACAGTCCCTCGTTGTTCTCCAGCAGGATTTCAACGTTCTTTGCTTCCAACACTGCCTGTTTTGTCTTATTTTCCAGTAACCGCAAATTCGATCTGAGCTTTTTGTCCTTCACGGATTTTGGCCTAATTCTGTCGCCGCGTCCGTATCGCTTTGTTGCCTCTTCAGCGAATCGTGCCATTGCTCGTGCTTCTTCATCGTTTCCAGGTGCGCTTTTTTGTGATTTGCGCTGAACTTCAGTGGATGTAGGCTTCGAGCCTCGTTCGGCGGCCATTTTGGCGGTTGCGCAATGCAATCAGTCCTATGATCCAAGATCCTGGTCGACGGATGAGAAATTATGTTGCGAAAAGTTTGTTGAGGCTCGACAACAGTGTTGCGCAAATGTGCTCGTCTTTGCCGCAACTTCGTACCTACAAATTAATTTCTGCCGGGCGGTCAATCACACACTCTTGGCACTAAGGTAGAACACCACAGCGATCCTCCAGTTTCATCGACTTCCAACATTGGCGCTTGCATGTGACATCAAGTCTACAATCGTTTTCAGGGTCTATAATTCGTTATTCTTGTGATGTATGCGCATCATCAATATCAGACAGTCACCCTGCATGGGCTGGCTCATCACCCAAAAGAGCAACTGTTACACAAAGCACTCAGTTTAAAGAAATCTTGATCCTACAGTAGACTCTCGACCACTTTTGAGCGAGTCACTCGCTGGTCGTAAGGTACACCGTAAGAAACAGCTTTCCAATTCCTGAGTTTAGATGGAACCGGTGGGTTTGCGTGCGCAGTCGTCCATCGTCCCCTTCTCGATGTCCGTCTCAGCTGTTACATCCTTCAGTGACTTTCTTCTATCTTGTCTTGCCCACAGTCTCCACGAGTGCCTAATTTCCAACGGCATTTTTGAACGCCTTGAGCAGATTCGTCTTCGGCTTCGAGCTTATGAGTTTTGCCAAACCCTTTTATGGATAAACTGCGTTTCGGCGAGACACCTACGCGGTCGCCATCGCATCGAGATTTACGCCGCCAGTTCCAACATGATTCGTCCATGTACATCCTCTCTACGGTATCTCAGCCTACGTAAAATATCCCAGTCACAAAGCCCTTTAAAGCTGCTGCTGCATTGATATCAGATTCGGCTGTGTCACTCCGCACGGCATATTCCAGCCTCCGCAGTAAGCCTTTGTTCAAGAATCTTCGGAGATCTCCTTCTGCCAGCAAAGCATCTCAATTCAACTGTGAGTATATCTGCAAACAACTCATATGTTGCACCGAACATGAGTTCCAAGAGGAGAAGCAGTACAACACATGCCTCTTCAGCAAGTCGGCCAAAAAGGAAATTTTCAACTGAACCCCCAAGTGGGAGATCGAAGAAGCTCTTACGCACCTTGCGAGATGTCAAGTCATGGACGATTGCGTTCTCTCAGTAATCGCCTCGAGTGAATAACTGCAGGTTCTGCTTGGGCGTATGATTGCAGACGGCAGCGAGAAGCACTGTAAGAAGGGGATATATATGGGCAGTACGAAAGGGAGATTCACATACAAGAGGACACCCAGCAGCTGTTACAAGGTGTATGTCTTCGCACCTACACATGGGGTGCGCCCTCGCAAGCAAAGTCTACCACGTTCTCCTACAAGATCTACTCAGAGATCCATCAAATACACTTTGGGAGGAGGACGAAGACGATACGAACAGCCTGCCCTTTCAGGTTCGAACTCCCTGAAGACCTCCGGGTTTCTCCATTTCAAGCCCCTAGGCTTCTATTCACAGGCGGATACTTCAGTCTTGACGTTCTTTCGGATCCGTTTGCAGATGCGTAGAAGCTCGGTTGTGCTGGTGTACTGTGATTTATTTGCACATGAGTCTGCAAATCTGTAACGCCTTCTTGAGGGTAGCCGAAGCCAGCTTCGGGACCTTCCTCGTTCATTACTGTCGTTAGTGCACATGAGTTTCCGGAAATGTCTCGGATTATGAGATCTGCACCAACGCAGCTATGCACCAAGGACCGTCAACAAGGCAAGGGAAATGTAGTTACTGGTTAGTATGCCATGCACGATCATCTACTTTGACAACACACACTAGCACTTCAATTTTATGCACCGTCGGAATTGTTCACTACCCAAGTGGGTCATGGGTGTTGCAACTTTCGATGGATATCCGCTGTCCCGTCTTTATTGTAACATAGAACGCGAGCGGGAGGTCACGACCTCGTTCTGCATGGAAGATGGGCTACCGCGTGTACAACGACCCCACCCAGTGTTGATTGGAGAGAAAGCTCTTGTTACCTCCGTGATGCCTTCCGTTTGAGATGCCCGGCTGGTCCACGCGGATGAAGCAAACGTCCGGGTACTTTTCCGTACTACATATGTTTCGCGCTGCGGTTATATGGAGGCAGCCGTCTCTTCTCAATTCCTGTCATTGTTTCGTTGCATTCCACTCCTACGTTTCGTGTGTGTACCGTATCGACCGATTTCCGACACTCTGTCTTCGACCATGTTGCAGGAACTGTCACTCCTTGAACAGCACCGATCGGCAGAGCACGCGAGTCCACCCGGAGTCCTGGTCGACGTCGACCGTTCAACGTTGGCGTAGTCCATCTACCCCATGGGGATGCCCGTGCGCTGTTGTCAACGAGCGCCGTCCGTGTGGTTGACAATTTGCGATTTGTTGATGGGGTCCCCACGACTCCACGACTCCACGACTCCACGGGGGTGCCAAGCGCACACAAGACAACAAATCCACAACAATCGCCACGGTACCGTCTCCGCCTCCGACTCTTTTTCGACACACGTGAGCCGTAAAAGTCTCTGTTGCCGGTATTTTGAGTAGATTGGCGGCCTGAGGATGCGCTACTCGAGTACTATGTGGAGACGCGCACTCCAGTCACGATGACTACTAGCTGTTCGTGAAGCGCACGGGCAAGGGCAATACATGTCCGTGGACTTAAGGCATCAAGACAAGGTATATTTACCGCAAGTTTTCAATCATGTTCCGAAACCCCCCGTGGGGTAAGCCTTTGGTGTTGCATTTCGCTGACGGCCAAGAAAGAAACTCGACTTGGCGACGCTGTGATAGGCTGCGCAAGGTGTGAATGTCCCTGGTTCCGTTCAGTCCTCAACAACGGACTCGAGACGAAGGCGATACGCTAGAAGTTCTAAGCCTGCTCTAGTTGAAGCCGCACATGGACCATGCCCGCTTCACACGAGCGTGTCCCGCATGCAGCGTGCTGAGAGCGCCCGGTTGCTTCCCCGCATCGAAGCCCCATCTAAATCTTGGGGAAGTCTGGGCCCTGCTTGGCCTAGCACGTAGTGGGACGCCTCTGTGCCAACCTCTGCACTCAAAACCATCACCCTGTCCACCTCCAAGAAACTTGTGGCTTGCCATGGCCATTTGGTGTCTCTTCGATGGCGACAAGAGCGCAAAGCGTCAGGCTGGTGTCTGGGCTCGTCACCGGACCTTGTAACGAGTAATGCATCTGCCGGTGAACGTGTCTCCAAACGCGAAATTCTGATGTTTGGTGGGGTGGCAAAGGCCTTGGTATGCGCTCGTCCTTCCCAGAGAAGTATTCCGCTGGTCACTCGTGGTCAAATCACTGTTTGGCTACTGAGATCGGCGCAAAGAGGTCAAAAGTCAAGAGACTGGGATATGACAATAGGTTATCACGAATGATGTCAACTGCGTAGGAATGGAATCAAGACGCTTGCCACTGGCTGCATGCGTGGCTCCCGTATCGTGGTAACTACCGTGCTCTAGAAGAGTGCGTTCGATCGGTGGTAGCAAAAGAGGTTAAGCAAAAACATCGGACCTTCGCTGGGGAGAAACCAGTAAAAATCACGAGCTATTGGCGCAGAGCGCTAGTAATGCCCAGGAACTGTCTGAGTGGCCCATTCCTCCGATCTAAACGCCTCTTAGAGTATTCCGTGTTTAAGCCTGAGGCTGAGTCGGGCAAACTTACCATCGGAGCTTCCGCGGAAACCTAGGAGCCATGCACCAACGGCCTCAAACTCCAAGGCGGCCGGGAGAAGCGCCCACAAGTGTCTTGGTATGCGTTGAAACGGATCCTTGGAGTCGTCGAGATCCTCCGGGCTGTCGCCAACCCAATGCGGGAACTGATGTGTATCACGAAGTGTGTCCTGGGCGTTGTGATTGTATAAAGATCTACTCCGCTTCCCCAGGTTCTGTTTCCCCAGATCATCAGTGCTCTCTGCAGATTGACTGGTCCTCTCCATCACTCCACTTCCACACTCAAGATATAGTATCTTGACATTGACTTGTTTCTTCCCATCACTCTCCACTGAAACATCACTCAATATGGTTTCTTCCGATAAGAAAGACAACGAGGTTGTCATGCTCGAGCAGCAGAGAACCAACGATTACCCAGAGAAGTCTATTCCGGCCATCGCAAAGGTCGATTATTCAGGTGCCTACGAGGTATGTCTACACTTTCGCCCTGACCAACTCTTACTTACATTGTCCAGAAAACCGACCCCAGGGAAATCGCCCTTGTGAAGAAGCTGGACCGATGGATCATGCCCATGTTGTGGTCCATGTACTGGCTCAACTACCTTGACCGCAACGCTATCGCTCTCGCTCGTCTGGACGACCTTGAGGCGGATCTCAACCTCACCAGCACACAGTACCAGACCTGTGTGTCTATTCTGTTCGTTGGTTATCTGCTCGGTCAAATTCCCAGCAACATGTTCTTGAACCGAACTCGTCCCTCCCGCTACATGGGTATCTGCATGATGCTTTGGGCTGTTGTCTCCGCTGTCACTGCTCTGTCCAAGGACTTCAAGGGTCTTCTGCTCACACGCTTCTTCTTGGGTATCACTGAGGCGCCTTACTATCCTGGTGCGGTCTATCTCCTCTCCATGTTCTACAACCGTAAGGAGGTCGCTACTCGCATTGCTATCCTCTACACTGGAAACATCCTTGCCACTGCCTTCGCTGGTCTGATCGCTGCTGGTATCTTTGAGGGTCTTGGTGGTGTCGCTGGTATCTCTGGATGGCAATGGCTCTTCATCCTTCAGGGTATCGTCACCTTCTTGATCGCCATTGTCGGATTCTTCCTTCTTCCCGACTTCCCTCACAACACTTGGTGGCTCACTCAGGATGAGCGCGACCTCGCTGTCTCTCGCATGGCCATCGATACTGTTGGCAAGAGTGAGGACACTTCCGTCTGGACTGGTTTCCGCCAGGCTGCAAAGGACCCCATGGTCTGGATTTTCGCTTTTATGGCTCATATGCATTTGGCGGCTAACGGGTTTAAGAACTTCGTAAGTCTTCTCTAGTTGTGGTGTTGGTGATAAGTCTTCTCTGGTCGTGGTCGTGGTGTTGGTGAAAGCAACGCTAATATTGATTCTAGTTCCCCACTGTTGTCAAGACCCTTGGATTCAACCGAACCATCACTCTTGTCCTCACCTGCCCTCCTTACCTCATCGCCGGTGCCGTTACCATCGCTGTCTCCTGGTCGTCCGGAAAGTTCAACGAGCGTACATGGCATATCACCATCTCCAAGATCGTTGCCACTGTAGGTTTCCTTGTGGCATGCGCGCCCCTCGGTGTTGCAGGCCGCTACGTTGCCATGATCATCTTCACTATTGGCACCTACGGTGTCAACTCTCTTATCCTGGGTTGGTGCGGTTCCACCTGCGGTCAGACTCCTGAGAAGAAGGCCGTCGCCATTGGCATTGTCACGACTGTCATGAACGCCTCCTTCATCTGGACCCCGTACTTGTGGCCCACATCCGATGCTCCCCGCTACGTTATCGCGCTCTCGTCGTCCGCTGCCTTTTCCATCGCCACCTTCCTCACTGCGTGGGTTGCGAAGATCATCTTTATGCGCCGCAACAAGGCGATGCGCGAGTCGGGCAACGAGGTGCAGACCTTCTTCGTCTATTGAACGTCTGCGAAATCTTGTCACTACAAGCGCGCGCTCTTTGCAAGTTGGTCGCGCTGGATTTGGTTAGCTACGATTGATTCACGATTTATGAGAAAGCGATGTTGTGGCATTAGAGCGCTGGTTCTTTAATAGAACGCGTCTGCTTTTGGAGCATTGTCAATATGATACCTGTTAATACTCAAACACTGTGACATTTCTTGAGTGCATGTGCTAATGATTTCTCATCAAAACACCTATTGGGCCCAGGCAAGTTCGAACAACCACTTGACACTTTTGCAGGAACCATCCTATCCTGAATGCAGCTGATAAACTGCAGAATTACCACTGAACAGCTCCGGTTAAATGTATATACCCTGAGAAAGAAAGAACTTTATAAGATCTATGATCCTTGATGCCTGATACTGCAGTTTGCCAAGTGGGTGCATGCAGTACAGTCAATATATCATCTTACTCTCATCCTGGCATTGCACCATCTGGCACTTCTGCACATGCAGTCACGGTGTCACGCACTCTACATTAACAACGTCAGCATGCTCAGGCAAGTCGCGATGCCAATGTTACTTGTCGCGGCTTCCATCAAAGCCATCAAGAGTATCGATCACGCCAATGCTCAGCCCCGCACCTTGGGTCTCTTGCGTCGCCCATCATCCGTCTCACTTACAATGATTTCCACACATCACAGCGCGTCACTGATCAGCATTCGAGATACCTCACTCGCATCCTCGACGCTGGTCCAAGCGTCAGCGGCGCGATCAGCCCGCGTGCGTCACGAACACATATGCAACCCAAGCCTCCACACTTTGACCCCGCCATGAAAGTGGCTTCTGGGCAAAACTTGGGGTAGCTTGGTGTTCTCCCGGCCGGAGGCGTCGAACCAGGAAATACGCTAGAAAACGCATGGAAGGCGCGGGGAAACTGACTGAGCGGGCGGCACTGTATCGGCCAATAGTAGGCGAGAAAGGAGCTCCGACATTCACTGGTGGTCTGAGCGTGAGCTACGCTAGAACAGCAAGAAAGGCGCTAGAATATCGTATCCAGCCTCGTACCGGCTAACGATGGCAGCACAATTGGGAGTCGGACCTCAAGCTTGAGGCCAAGCAAGGGTTAGCGAAACTCCGACCACGTGAGTCGAGTATTCGGGGGCTTGAAAACGCAACCTTCGTATACTTCGCTTCAGCTTGTATCATGCTGTTTTAACGATGTTCTCGATAAGTCAGGCGTGCTTACTGACAATCACACTGATCCAATCCAGACAAGCGAACGGCTGGCCTTACGACAGCATACAAGTTGGCTACATCGAATCATTAATCTTGGATCACAGTCCGTCCTGCACCGAGCAGTGACGATAGTGCATGCATGCATACAAATCAATGAACCTCCGACATCCAGGCCTCCAATACTCGGGCCTTTGCTAGCTCAGATTGAAGCTTGGATAGCTGGACCTCCGATTACAGGGGCTGATTGGCAGGAGCCAGGTCTCCGACAGTGTCACTGAATACCCACGGTTCGGCCTCCGATCATCATATAAACTGCACCACCCAGGTCTATTGGTCTGCATCAATACGCTAACGTGGCATGCATTGCTGCAGATCGGTGGTTGAAGTCAAACACTGCCCTCGTAAACGGGTTGAACTTTGGGAAAGCACTTGCAGGTGATACTTAGCCGTCACTTTAAGGACACCCTATGGAGTTGGTGCCTTCTGGGTATCCAAATTAATGATTCCTTACACGGGCTATGGTAGCACAAGCCTAACGCGTCACCCAAGCGCACTAGTAGCAAATGAGCACGGCAGGTGGATCCCAATCCAACATGCAGCCGTTGCATAGATTCCCAATGATAAGGTTCACATTACAGAGACTCACGATATCCCAGATAGCTTCTTCGAACCGGCTAGAGCCCTCTCACTCTCTCGAGTTCGTGCTCAAATGCGTCATTTGAAACATCCTCTGGAGCTATAAGACTTCTGCAAAAAGGTTCGTAGCTTTGTATTACACACTGTAGACTATATATGATATGTGTAGCAATCTAACACTGTTCCGAATCCCATGAATACTGCCTTTTAAGTCCCCTGAGTGTTCATATACCCGGGCGCGGTTAATGTGTACGAATCTAAGCTTAGAGTATGAAAACGGCGGTAGAAAAGAGGGTACAGGAACAATTATCTGAACGAACAAACAATGCTGTTTTCAAATCTTGTTACCCTGACTTGCTTCTCTCTCCCGATTTCCATCTCGATTCTTATAAACGATGACTGGTTAACGTACCACTAGAGTGCTATTGCGTTGTTCACGGGTGACCTGTTTCTTTGACTCGGTGCTCTTATCACCGGCTCAATATCAGAGCAGATTATGTCAGACGTTCAATCATGTGCTAAAGCTTGACTTCGATTTGCAATATGGTTTTCAGAAAGCCTTGTGTTCATTGTGTAATGGTCTGTTATGTTATCCGTGCTTGTTGTGACTTGCAACCCCCCCCCCCCCCCAACACACACACATCCAAAGAGCAGAGACGCAGGAGGGGCTTCCAACTGGATATACATGCCCAGTTTGAAATCCTGCATGGTAGAATCTATAAATAATCAACAATAAAGCTCTCCAAAGGATTATGATATCGGTGCTTGTCAGAATGTGCGGACCCCCCTAGGATTGGTACGCTAGGCTGTGGCCTGCTTCTGATTGGTTCTTAACAGTGGTCGGCCAATCAGGAGCGGTCTTCAACGTAGTCTACCATAGTAAGGGGGGTCCGCACATTTTGGCAAGCATTATATGTCTCCAAAATCATCCAGAATGTTATATAGCTAGGAGGTCTCACGGAAAGTCCTGCAATTATTTATAGCTTGGTGACCTAATTACTACTAACTAAAAGCAGGCAGTGACTGCGTGCAGAATATTGTAGCGTGGACAGAGTGCATAATTTACCGTTGAGTGTAGCACGGAAACGGGAGTGTCGTCCGCGAGAAGGGCGAGCAGTCAGGGTCTCATCTCTTCCTTATGCTGATGCTTGATAGCCTCGTATATGGTTCATCCTCGACTCCTCTCTCGTCTTCTGCTTAACCCTCTTCGTTAAAGGTACCAGATGGGTCATCGCCAAAGAGCCTCCTTGTTGTCTCTTGTGGAGGCGTATGCGCCATACCCTCACGCTCTTTTCTTAAGATCTCAGTGAGATCCTTCTCATGTATCTTATCCGGTTGATTCAAGTGCTCTGGAATGTACCGCAGTGACTGCGAAGTGTCAGTTAAAACATCTGCGGTTGTCTGAGGCCGTGTCTATCTTCAGCGTGGCTGTATCTCCGTTATAATTACGGTACAAAATCAGGTAAAAAAGACTGGAGATCAGGTAAATCAACACTACATTCAAGTAAATGAACACAGAAGAAAGACCGATCTAAGTGGCAAAAACAGAAATGCAAATCGTGTAAATACACTATACTATAAAATGTGTAAGTTTCCTTGGCGCGGTGTTAAAAACACAGAGGAAAGGTTATCACTGAGTTAACACACTGGATGTGTAGTCTAGCGCTCGCTCACGTAAAGCATTAGCATGGAAAGTCTGATATGTTCGATTGGTATTCGTATCTAGACGTTGAACCTTGGGCCTCTATGCATCATAGTCCGAGCAAAGCTTTCACGTATTGACCTCTGCCAGTTGCTTCGAAATACGGTCTTAAGTGCTTTGATGGAAAAGCCGGGGTCGACAACTCTCCTGAGCATATTGAGAAGTATATTACTGGCACCATCAAGAGACTCGGTTTTGCCCCCAACCTCTACTATCTGCATAAGATAGATCCGAAAACCCCTCTGGAGAGATCCATTTCGGCTCTCGACGTTCGGCGTAAAGCAGAAAAAACCAGATACATCGGCCTATCAGAGTGCTCCGCAGGGACCCTGCGCAAAGCGTGTTCAAATTGGTCGTGTTCGATAAGCTTGAATCAAAGAGCCTTTTGTGCTGATCAGGCATGCAGTCGCCAAGATCGATGCAGTTCAAGCTGGGTACTCTGATTTTGAAACAGGACACGAGACCAACGGTCTCATTGATACTGCCAAGAAGCTCGGAGTAGCCTTTGTAGCTTTCAGTCCTTTGGGCCACGGATGGCCTGCCGATAATTTTGATTATAAGTCGCCAGACGATTTCGCACAGGACGACTTTAGAGAAACGAGTATAGCTTCTCCTTACCTCGCTTAAACAAGTCGCTTACAGGATCTGCAATAGTACCGAAATTCCATGGAGAGAATTTCTACAAGAACAAAGCCATTGTTGAAAAAATCAAGTGGCTAGCTAGGAAGAAAGGCTGTACTACATCGCAGATCGCGCTGGCATGCACTACCTCGCAAGCTAAAATTCCAATTCCCGGCACCACCAAGTCTGGGCGGTTAGAAGGATTTGGGTGTCAAGAGAGGTCAACTTGACAGATAATGAGAAGGTGGAGATGAGGAAGATCATCAACGCAGCGAAGCCCCACGGAGATCGATACGCTCCTACGCATCAGTCCTTGGTTATTAATTAGGAGTTCTCTGAGCGCAGACTAGAAATGGGTTCGTTGTAACGACGAAACGAAGTGTTCCTATACACAGGCAGAGAGGTCATACTGGAAGATAGCTCGATTTTGTTCAAGTAAGATAAGAGAAAACCAAGCTGTTAAAAGTTCGCCGTACCTTCGAACTGTACATGATGAGCCCTACATCCAGAAGCACTACGATGCGGGTGAAGGCAACCGGAACAGAGGTCTCTCACCTCGTCGTGCACGCCAGTCATTTGTAGACCAGAGGAGATCGTGACACTCAACAATTTTCCAACCCCAGGTACGTAGGAAGTGCTCAGATACCTCCCAATCACTGCAGTTTTAGGGATCGTTCCAGACAAGAACGCCTGGATCTTGATCAACGCCTCCGCGCGTATCGTGGCAAGGATCCTCCTCGTCAAAGAAGTCAAAGCCTCTCCGGAAGATATTATCACGCATTCCAGGGATGGGGATGAGATCAATCCAGGGGTGATGCAAGGTCTTGCGTTGGAGCTCGGTCGGTTTGAGCGCAGTTGGCAGTTGGCGTTCGAGGTCTGTGGAACCCCAAGAATTCAACGGCGAGAGTGCATCGTCATCACTCATTTACTCTGTGGAGAGACTCAACACATTCACATTCGTTCACAAGGCTCGAATGGAATTGTACTGTGACAAAGTGGGCCGAAACGAGATGACGGGAGCGTGCGTTGCGTAGCGTTGGAATGCGAAGGCCTCGAATCTTTGCATGGTTGCCTGATTGCGATTCGATTGTAGTTCAAGAAAATTGACACTCCGGATAGCATGCGCCATATTCTAGATGTTAAGGATGTCGAAATCCACGTGGCCGTGCCGAGAAGACGTGACTGTGGTTAGCGAGGTAGGCAACGCTGTCAGATCTTCGGTAGGAGGACAGTCTTTCCACGTGCGAATGTTCTTCCCTAACTGGCATTAGTGAACGATCGGAATGGTCTTGTCCACTGATTTATCTTACTTAGTCTTCGTTAATTATGACGATTTTGATTTCTCTTCGGGCCTTCGGATCCGATATGTCTGACCAGTCATCCTCACCCCTAACCCATACGTCCTTGATATCTTGGGGTCCCGCAACATTGGCACTTCCAGCTTCCATCGTGATTTGTCCAGAAAGATGGGTGTCGATGATGCTGATGCTGTTTTGATCATGGTCGATCCCAATGCAGCCGGATTACATGTGCAGACGTGCAGGGTCGCGTGCCTCACTATTACTCTTTAATTCTTTCGTCCTTATCCGCCCCAAAAGACAGTTAGAATAGTGTTCCCGAAGTATCGTGGCTGGGTTCATGTAGCCGTCATCAGCCTACAGATAACGCTGGCTGACTAGCCACCTAGACGGAGCAGCATGAGCAAACCTCTTCTCCGGTAAAGCTGGGGGCATGAATGAGAAGACTGGATCCGAGCCGACAACTCTAGGTACCCTGGCTACTTTGCTATAACACGTCATCGCCTAGTGAGTAGCATGCTCGTCTCTAGAGGCCTTGGAGGCACTAATGAACTGGATCCAGGTGCTCGTACATGACCGGCTAAGGATCACGATGATTGCCAAGGATTACACATAGCATTATACGGAAAGAATTGGATCATATTATTGTGCATATAATTCATTAACTTCCTACTACAGAGTGCCGAACAGCAGCGAAGTGACTGAATGGCTGTGCAAGACGCGACCTAGGTAGCAGTCAACTAAAGGCTTGAACATTGGACGGAGTACTACTGTTAGACCTCTTCGAGAAGCTCACCCACTTGGACCTAGAGATCACAACTATCCGCACCGTTCATATTGAAGGTGCTTTTTCACTAGCAAAACTTCACAGAGTGTATCACTTTCAGGCCAATTTGAGCCGAAGTCAATGCTAGGACGTTTGGTTAATACAACAATACGTTACCTGTCGACAAGACGCAGAATACCTGGGCCTCTGGAAAACAATTAGAGATCACGCAGCAAAATAGACAGACATTACAAGCCTTGATAGGAAAGTCAGCAACGTGCTGTTGGGAATCGTCAATCTGTCGCAGACGTCTACGCAAACATGATGTTGCCAGAGGAGAAAGAGGCAACATATGCGAAGCTCAATAACCATCTTGGAGCCATCTCATAAGAAGGTACGCCAGCCTGGTCGTACGAGAGTGCCGCTTGCCACTAGAGGGTAGGAAAGAAATACCCCGAGGATGCACCATCTTTGTATAATCGATATCCCAGCCGAGCCATCATCCAGAACTAGAACATCCTGCGATTGTTGCGCATCCTCTTGTACGAAGAATCTGTCTCGCACCGTCCGAAAACCTTCTACTCAACGGTTCGCGTAACCTTTTTCCTTCATTACTCAACGATACACCAGATCTGCGCATCTGTGCCATCTACAACATACTGTTTGTTTGCCGCCTCCCATCGCTTCACCATCGACGCACTTTGTCAGCACTCGCGCCTTTCCTTCGCGTCACCGCCATATACCGCAACAGATTTGCTTGGAGAATGCAGCTCAACCCCCACTCTACGTAGTGGCATGGTCGCGGCACTGTCCAGCTCTCGATCAAGTTGAATATATTGCCACTCACTTTGAAATTCCGCAGGCCACTGGAACTGAATGACTCCATTAAAGTGCATGCAGTGAGGAGTCGTAACGAGACGTGCCTGGATGCAGTGCAAAATGCTGCACAGTGGAGCCGACGTGGCTTGAGGGAAAGGTATCGCAAGTCAATCAAAATCAAGGAGCTGCACAACGATGGAAGAGATAGATCCATACAGCACTCTATC
Organism: Boeremia lycopersici; assembly: GCA_022609225.1. Taxonomy (NCBI): domain Eukaryota; kingdom Fungi; phylum Ascomycota; class Dothideomycetes; order Pleosporales; family Didymellaceae; genus Boeremia; species Boeremia lycopersici. The sequence goes on from JAGKPY010000022.1 coordinate 233,832, forward strand.
ACCCCAAGTCAAGACTGGATGTCTCGTGAGCGGGCAAAATGCCGTTACTAGCGCGGCCCACATTCAATAGCTGCCGCTGTTGTACCTGCATGAATACGAAGGTGTCAATATCGTCTCAACGTTCAGACGGTTCGACACCTTGAAGTTCCCTGGTGAGCATCTTACTTTCTGGAGAACACTTCGTCTGATTGACGTCGGAGCGATGCTCTCTTTAATATCACCACTCTCCGTGATCGCACGATGTACTTGCGATGGCCGGTGCGGCCTGCTTTGCCTTAGACAAGAAGGGAAGTTCACTTTAGCGGCGATAGGTATGACATCGAGGACGGGACGATCTTTCTTGTGCACGTGAGATTGCTAACAGTCATAAGTCGTCAAGTAAACCTCGGCCATAGCCTGGCGTAGAGACGGCATAAGTGTGCTCGGTGCTGGGCTCCGACTCCAGTGGCGCATGTTTTGCGGTCGGCGATCGCAATGGGTCATGCAGTGGCCCAGAGTGCGCCAGACTGTGCCGCCCCGTTCGACTGCGAAACAGATGACCTGGGAGTGCAGAGTTTTGAGCTTTAGACGATCGTTGACGAGCAACCGCGCGTCAACATCTCGGCTACTCGCGCGCAAAGCGACTCCACGGACGTCCGGTGAGAAGTGCTGTTGACGAATCGGTTTCGATCGAAGGCCCGACAGTGCAGCGACTAATGCCGGGCCCCCCAACCGGCTTGCTGTGTCGTAGAGGTGGTGTGGAGAAGGTGTAAGCGTAAGTCCTCGATCGAGATCACTGCTGTTTTCTCATCACGGCATTCCTTCGCAGCGAATCGGCAAATGGTGACATGTATGATGTATACTTGACGATGCCAAAGTACAAATATCGGCGATGGACTCTGACTGCGTTAGACCTTGAAGTGACTGTGCTGGCAAAACCGGGCATACGGGCGGTTCGGGTCGCTTGCCAGTGGACGATTAGCCCTAAAAGAAGCGCCCCGAAAAGTATATGCACGATAAGCAAGCCTTCACATGCTGTTGACATGTTCAGGCTTAAAGTCTGCAAGTGGGATTTCGCCAGCTCGCCGACGAGCGCCACATGCTCCCAACGGCGCTGTCCAAGTTTTGATCTGCGGGTTCTAGACACCTGCACGTCGTCGCAACCCCAAGCTAAGTTTCGAACCCGGTGTGGGTCAACAACCTCCTTATCGATACAGACCTGTCAACTTGCAGCTATTAGGCAATCTGTCAGGTACAGAAGGTCATCGACGCTGGAAGCGGGCCGAAGTCAGGCTCCCGGTGGTCACTGGCCGTGCTCGACCGAGCATCTGAGTCGCGAAAGCTGAGCAGTGGAGGTTTTGCGCCTGCAAGCTAACAAAGACTGGTAAATGATTGTGTCTCGTTTCTGACTTGTAGGTACTGGCTGTGACCGAGAGGCGTCGTTCGCGCGTCATGATGCAGCTCTCAGGAGAGGCGCATGTACCTGTCAAGTCCTGGTCAAAACCCGGTTCTCAACGCCAAAGCCGTCACCAAACTTGTCGCCAGTTGCAGGGTTTGAGAGCCGCAACTACGATCGCTGTCAGCGTCATGATTTCCTTCTTCCCTGACTGCCGGCAGCGGGGACACCTTGCGAAGATCCGCTCTCGCCTGTGGTGGAGTGTGCGAAACATCCACCTGTTTGTTCTGTTAATTTCCACATCAGAAAAGAAATGCAGCTTTAACGAAATCTTCGACAAATGAGAGTGCGCAACGAAGATCCGCTGGCTGCAATTTCAGGCAGGGGCATGCAGCAATGTTTGAAGATCAGCCACTTGTCGCTTCTCGCGTGCGACGGTGCCACTAGGCGCTCCTAGTCAGGAACCAGCACATGTCGACGTTTCGTTCCTGTCGATACCTCACAGTGCCGTTGTTTGCAAACATGCATGCGCTGAGTCTACGAGCCAATCCAAAGTGTGCGGTGATGAACGTCGCTATAACAACTGGCGGCTGATGAGGCACTGTCACTGAGATCTTTACGAGTCATCTGATCTCAGCGCCCAGCCCCTGATAAGACTTGGACTCCGTCTCTATCAGCGCGCGGCTCGCCAGGGCTGTGATCCACATCCGGAGAGATGCACCTAGGCGGATCTAGGAAACTCTGTCGCCCAACTAAACCTAAAAGTGGCTGGCCCTTTGTCGAGGTGGCTACCACGCCTAGGCGACCTGCAGTGCGCTGAGACAGCGCGCTCACATATATCTACACAATGCGCCCCTTCTGATAAGAGATCTTTGTCGCTGTTCTGCACACTCTTCGGCCTCCGGTACAGGAATACCTTCCACTCATTCTTTCTTTCACCCACACTCCTTGATCTAGAGTCCGAGACTCGATAACCCTCATTTCAAACACCAAAAAGCAATCTTTTACCGGTTCATTCCAACAATCTGATATCCTGATACCCCTTCAAATAACGACATTATGCTCACCAACATCTTCGCTGTTACGGCGGCCATGGCCGCCACCGCCTCTGCCTTCGACTGCAGTGGCCACTACTTCAGCTTCTTCAACCGCGCTGGACCCATGTCCTACCAGCGCCTTGACCCTGCTCTCTCCCCCGGAACCGAGAGCCCTCATCTTCACTCCTTCGACGGCGGTAATGCGCTCGCTGCGTCCTCGAACTTCGATGGCCAGATGGGATCGACCTGCACCACTGCCCGCATCAAGCCCGACAAGTCCCTCTACTGGCGCCCTACCCTCTTCTGGAACGGTAACAACACTGGATTCTACCGCGTCCCCGAGCAGGCTGCGAAGATCTACTACAAGTTCGGTGAGTCGGGTGCCTGGGCCAACGTCACTGAGTTCCCAGAGGACTTCAACATGATTGCCGGCGACCCATTCAAGCGCTCCGACGGCGACAACCCAGCTGGCGTCCGCTGGGCGTGCCACCAGCCTGACGGTCGCGATGACAAGATCTTCACCAACGGTTTCCCTACTGGCTTCCAGTCCTGCAAATACGGCTTCGCTTCCGAGGTCACCTTCCCTTCGTGCTGGAACGGCCAGAAGCTGAACCCCAGCAGCCCCAGTGCTCACATGGCTTACCCGACCAACGGACAGGGCGTCGGTGTCGAAAACTGCCCTACCACTCACCGTGCTGCTCGCTTCCCAACCATCTTCATTGAGTTCTGGTACGACATCTCCTCGTTCGACGGCCAGTACAGCTCCAGCTCTTCTCCTTGGGTCTTGTCCAACGGTGACCCCACCGGTTACGCCATGCACGCCGATTTCCTGAACGGTTGGGAGAAGGGTGTTCTTGGCAAGGCTACTCAGGAGACCGGTGGCTGCAACTGCGGTTGCGGCTGCGGCAACGATCAGATGAAGCAGTGCTTTGGTGATGACAAGGTCAACGATGAGAAGGACCCCGGCTTCGCCGAGTGCTCTGCTGGCACAAGCAACTCTGCCACTACCAAGGTCGACAAGCTCCCTGGATGCAACCCCATCCAGTCTGGCCCTGCTCGTGCTACCGCTGTTTCTGGTGCGGGCTGCAATGCTGCTCCCGTTGCCAGCGCTACCAGCGCTGCCGTCTCCGCTGCCTCTGCTGCCTCGAGCGTAGCATCTGCCGTCTCTTCCGCCAAGTCTGACGCTGTCTCTACCTCTGCCCCTGCTGGCTCAGTGGTTACTCCCTCCTCCAGCCGCACTCGTCGTGTCCGCAGCAGCACCAGTGCTGCCGCCGCCAGCATCAGCTTTGTCAACAAGGGCGTCGTCGGCGCCGAGGATGCCTACCCCACTGGCAGCGACGCCAGCAGCACCCCCGCTGCCGTCGAGTCCTTCACTGCCCCTTACCCCTTACCCAGCGGCAATGCCACCGTTGCGCCCACCGCCACTGGCTCCTACTCCTCCTACCCCACCGGATCGGCGAGCAGGAGGCCCCACGGCCACAACCACAGCAAGTTTCACTCTTCCAAGACCACTGCTGTGCCTGCTGGCAACACCGGCTACCCCACCACCCCCAGCAACTCTGGTGATGATGTCGATGCCGACGCGCAGGAGCCGAGCTGCTCGACTCAGGCTCCCGTCACCGTGACCTTCACACCCACCATCACGGTGACTGCGCAGGCTGCGGCTGTCAACAGCACCACGGTTCTCACCCTGACCAGCACCATCACCGTCCAGCAGACCGTCAAGGCCAGCGCCAGCGGGTACAAGTTCTAGATGCTTGGTCTTCGGAGAAAGCAGGAAAGATGGTGAAATGTTAGATCATGATCTTAGACTTGAATGGCGCCTGTGCAGACCATTCGTTACATTCGCTTGGAATCAGACAGTGGAGGGGGAAGGTTGGCGGAGGAAGACATTGTAGTTCATGTACATATACCTTGAATCAAACCACGGCAATTCACAAATCGCGTCGCCCTTGCCTTGATACATATTTGACCCTTGCTGTAACGTGCTTAATTACCTATGGGCGGCGACTTTGGTGTGCCACTGTAATCTTCCACGGCCGTGCGTAGGGAGTCGATGATGCTTTCGGCATGCCGAAAAGAGGACGGGGGGTCGGCATCAAACCAGCCAGGAGGATCGGGGAGTGCATCAAGTGCACCTTTCGAGAACGACAACTCGTCCATCTGAACCTTCAGCCAAAGCTGACTGTCTTTGCCCATGGGGTCTAGCACGAATGCGTTTCACAGCCCATTCTGTACCACCGCGCGTGTCACGGCTCAGACCAGGCGTTGGTGACAGACAGTAGAAGCCGTTTGTCATGTCACTGTGCTGGAAGATGGGACGTAGGGTGCGGAAGTCAAACTAGGGTATCGCCTGGGTAAGAGCTACCACCTCCAACAGTGTGCGAAAGCCGGAGAATGGGGCTTTGTACACTATCGGGTCAGGAAACTCAGTTTCGCTGATGGGCAGTGGATACTTGTTGAGGAGTTGACAAGTTGCAGTACCAACTCTATCTGCATCCTTCTGGGTTGGACAGACGTTGATATCGAGAGGTCCACCAACGAGATGACACCAAGTTTATTAAACACACCAAACCGACAGACACTGAAGTTACAGGCTTACCGTAAGACTATCAAGACATAGAGACTATCTGTATGGGATAACGCTCTACAGGGCGGGGCTAGTGGCCTTTGTTGATAGTCTCCACGTCTTGATGGTCTTATGGTAAGCCTGTAACTTCAGTGTCTGTCGGTTTGGTGTGTTCAATAAACTTGGTGTCATCACATCCCCCGGCTGTGGGTCCTAGTTGATGTCTACTGAGGCTAACACTGCCACGTGCCTGAAGTCTCTTCCAGGAACATCGGCAAGGTCAGCCAATGGTTGGATATTTGTGTGTGTGATGCCCATGTGAAAAGGTTTGACAACATGGTCCTCGTCGATTGACAGGCCGGCAACAGATTCGAGCCACACGTTGATGTTAAAGGTTTCCGCAGACGGAGCTAGCCGGAGTGAGTGGCCAGTAGGAGCTGTGCGTGCTTTTGCTGTTGACGGGGCTGCGTGCGATCGAGCTGTTGAAGGGGCTGCGTGCGATTGAGCTGTTGACGGGGCTGCGTGCGATTGAGCTGTTGACGGAGCTGCATGTGGCTGCTTTGTTGGCGCGTCGAATTCCCGGGCGGTCCTACGCTTCTTGAGCCCTCTCTTTCTCCTCGCTTCCTGGCCCGAAAGCCTGGTCGCTGCCTGGGTCATAGTCCTCATCTGACAAAATTGTACTGGCTCAGAGCCTGCAAATATTGTTGTGGTTTGTTGTGGTTTGTTGTGCGACGTCAGTGGGACTGGGGTGACAGGCAATGTGAAGTGGGCAAGCAAGCGGCGAAAGCGAAGAAGAGAAGGTAAGAGACAGCCGGAGAAAGATGGGCAGAGGCGCAAACGGAAAAATTTTCAAGCAAACGGGGTGAAAGTCACGCTGAACAGGCAACAAACGGTCTTGGCGCGGCGCGCGCTCTCGAGACCTTCGCAATTTAGGTACCTTCACTACAACAACCACAACGACATTCGCAAAAGGTTTATACAAGATGACAGACAACCCGTACGAGGGGCAGCTTCAAGCTGCAGAGCTGATGTTTGATGCCGATTCAGAGGAGTGTGTTCGACTGGCCAAGCTTAATCTGAGGTCAGTAACTAAGCAGGCAGCGCGAAATGATTCTCACATGTTACAGAGAACCCGGCCTCCCTGTCTATTACGACATCCAGAACCGCATTCTCATCTCGACTGCGTCTGAGTACTGGAATTATGCCAACGATTGGAGGCAAGATGCTCATCGAGCATATAAGAATTCTCGTACGAGGGCTTTACGTGAGCGAGATACAGCCACGCTAGAGGTAGTCATAATATCGAGCCATCGCGGATATTTTGGCTAACACTCTGCAATCACTGAAGAACCTCCCAGAGCAGTTGAAGGAATTGGATGAGATAGTCGAGGGGTACCTCACTGAGATCATAGACAAAGAGTATGAGGGCATGCCGCAAACGCCTCCAGAGGAGAGGTTGAGGATCTTCGGCGACGATGAAACATCCGATGTATCCAACGACGAAGAAGAAGATGAACCTGTTGTCGAGGCCGAACAGGAGGAATTCATCCTCCCGTTTCGCGGAAGCCCATCTCGCGGAAGCCCATCTCGCGCAGCCCCGTCTCGCGCTACCGGTACGCCCAACCCGAAAGCCGCAGCCACCACCGCCCCAGACGTCACTGCAACATCCACTCCAGGTTTCTTACGAGGCAGGGGCTTCTCCTGCGGCAGAGAAGCGCGGTACTCCGACCGGATTTGCCGATGACACACGAGTTCAGAAGAAACAGGGCAAGGAGGATGGTGGAAAGTCACGTGTCGTGGACGACTGTAGTTAAGTCCTGCTCGTGCACATGAGTTGGTTCGTAGTTCTGGGTCGTCGAATTAGCTTAAGCTCAATCCAAAACATAAGACTTGGCATGCCAAACCCATATCCTTCTGATTTCCTCGTCTTTAACCACTGTCGACATGCCTTGCTAGAAAATTCTGAATGACGTATTCACTGTATCGGTGTTTGTCGATACCTAATGTGCTGACCACCCCCTACCTTGGTACAGTATACTGTCACATTCTACAACGTGCTTAATTACCCATGGGCGGCGACTTTGGTGTGCCACTGTAATCTTCCATGGCCGTGCATAGGGAGTCGATGATGCTTTCGGCATGCCGAAAAGAGGACGGCGGGTCGGCATCCGGATACGCGACTCAGGCCCTACCGTGTACTGCACCCAGGCGCCTTCCCTTGGCACATCTGAAGATCCCCCTTCGCGTTAACACGGCTAATAAGGTTACAGCCTGGCCCAATTGCGTGCGATTTGCCAATCACACGCAGTACCGGCGCGGTTTCGATCGTTTCCATGCACCAGCAGACCTGCGCGCTGCCAAGGGGCCGGTCGAACGTGCCTGTGCAGAGCGTGCCTGTGCGGAGTGGCCCTGCCTCGCCGATGCATCCGCAAATGTAGGGGCCAACTGCACAACCCAGCCCCTGGGACATCGCGATCGAGATTCGAGGCTGCGGAGAAGAGCACACAGGTAAGGCAGCAATGCAAGCGCGACGGCGCCTCGGAGATTTGCATCGACGAAGGATCGCTCCCGAATAATCAGCGAGCGCCGATTATAGATTCATCATGCTCCTTCGGCGGCAGTATTTCCAATCTCGCACGTCTGCGGAGGACTCCATGTCGAGGGGGATCACAAATGGGTGCGATTCTAGGCCGACCGGTGGGGGCATGCACAACGACTATAACGGCGAGGCGGTGATGGAACAAGGCACGCCTTAATGTCCACAGCAGACTGAAGAGATTATGTGCGCAGGTTGGATGATGAGAGGGCGAACGCGTGTTCCTTTTACCGGAGGCGTCGACGCCTACCGCGCTGGACGGCGGTAGTATGTTTCGAACGAGCGGCTCGCAGGCAATAAGGCTCGCAAAGGGTCGATCAATTGCAATGGTCCAGTGAGACTCACACGGCCGGGGTGCTGTGCGAACGTGGGTCTGACGAGCAGTTGCCACATGGGGATGTGATGCACAGTGGATCCTACCCAACGGAGCCGCTCCACGCGCAGGAACAATTGCGGAGCAAACTTTGTGCTGTTCGTGGAAGAGTCTTTGATGCTCCGCGACCCCGTAACCTGGTCATGTCGAGATATTGCAGAATCGCGGGCGCATGGAATGCAGCCAGCTGAACCGCAGAGCCGGGTGTGCTACCATGCTGCGAAACCTCAATAGCGCTAGTCGAGCGGCCCCGACTCTCGTATATGGCTTCCAGGGCTCTTGATGGTTGGACCAATATTCTAAAAGTAAAGTCCCTGGAGTTCGAAGCTGGCGCTTTGCCATTTCTGGTACCATGTGCTGCTGCTGCGTTGATGATCTGGTCTCAGGAAAAGTCCTCTCAGCCTTTCTCATGCAGTGTAACGAGATCTCACGTATGCACGCCATGGGATCAGAACTGTATGTCATCAGACGTGGGATCTGGCTGGCGCGTGCTACATCAGAAAGCCCGTTGCGGGTGGCTGTTGTAAGCGGTGGATAGTCTGATGCTCACGGGCCTTGCGTTCCCCTGAAGTACAGGATTGAGATAGTTAGCACCGATGTTGAGACAGCGGCAATGAGTAATGTCAATATTGACTCCGTGGTAATTTCGTCGTGTGTAAACCGAATAATGAGACCGAGTAATTGAGGCCGCCTGTGCCGTATACAGGATTTGGCTACGATTCATGCAGGATGTTCCACCAAACGAAGCAAGGAATGTCACTTGTTTCGCGCTGTACACTCGGACGTCTGGTATTCATAAAAAGAAAGTGAGACATTGGTTGAAAGAAAAGAGATTGATGCGCATCGACCCTCGTCAAAGGCTTTTGGTGTTTGGTGTTACGGGCGCCCAAGGATAGCCCTTGAAGTTGCCGCACGTTAAAGGATCGGGCCGGGGGGTGCAATGCGTGTTCGTCCGAACCCCGATGAGGCGGCTGATCTACCTGACTGTAACCGGATGCGCCTACTGAATTCCCCGTCCTTGGGCATCAATAGTGTACATACGAATCAGCTTCCTAGCTGCCACGAGCCATCGGTATTTGACGGACAAGCGAGATCAGGCAATGTCGCAAAGGTGTGAGCAGGACCCTAAGTGTTATGTATTTGTGCCACGCCTGCGGTTCCAGGGCAGACGCTAGCTGAAAAGCAAGCTTGATCGCCTTCTAAGCAGGCAGGAAGGTAGCGAAGCCGAAAAGGCTGCGTCCGTGCCGAGGCGATTGTACAGGCGGCATTGCTTGACCGTCGAATCTGGAAGCTATATCGAGCCTAGATGCGTGCTCATGACCGGAGCAATATAACACGAGATGCAACGTCTCGCATAAGAAACGTAGAAAAACAATGTAGTCGTGGAATTGCCGTTCTTACCACCAATGGACCTGCCAATAACAACCACTCGGACACAGCGCACAAGCATTTCAGCCACCGCCGATTCCGACCACCTCTGGCCCAAACACTGCGAAGACCGTCATTATCACCTACATCGGCTTTCCCTAAAAACAAATCCCGCCAAGACTAGGCGGAAGCGGGGAGACGACCGCTGTGCCCTAAAATCTCTTGCTCCTCAGGCTTCTCGTGGTTCCAGAATCTTACGGCCTCCCCTCAATCGGTACTGCCGACCTAGGGTACCCAACCCAACATGAGTATTCGGATAAATGCAACTGTAAATGAGGCTAGGGCCGCCGCAGGGCACAACAGAGAGCAATGGGACCGGTTCTACGTGAGTTGCGGGGTGTTGTGCCGGGCCAACGCGTGGGGCTGACGAGAATAGTTCATAACGAAGGACGAAGCGAAGCAGCTCGCCGACGCTCACGAAGAGTGGACAAGATGGATCCTGATACCCTCAGATGAGAAGCACCGATTGCTGGAGAGGATCAACAGAAGGTTGCAAGCTGAGGGCATACCGCCAGTCGAGATGATCATTCTTAAGTGGAGAGTCTCGCAGCTCTTACGCGACATCCAACGCAAATACAGTACGTGCGAATACCCCGCTTTGTATATGCATGTCATGGTGTACCGGTAGACATGGTGGTTGCACGTGGAACGCTGGCTAATGATAGATGCTTAGCTGAAGGAAGTATGACAAAGGGAATGCAGGGCTCGTCGTCCGGGTCGCCGATGCAAGTTCAGACACAGTCGCCGGAAAGCAGCACGCAGCAGTTGTCCAGCCCTCAGCGTTCGGAATATTCACCAAGCGAGACCCGCCCGTATGATCCGATCCGGGATGTGTAAGAGAAACGACAGCACGTTGTGTCGCATGATTGCGCGATTGTGTCCATATGGATACGAAACGAGACAGCGATTGAAAGGTTTCCATGGCGTTCGAAAGAGATACCCTAGAGCGACAGTAAGCAGAGAACATACTATGTTGTGGGTGTATGCTGAGGGCGTTTTTGAGCCCATCAGGATGGAGTCAATATCGCTAAAGATGTCTGCGTCTTAAGAGAGGGATATGCATGAAGATTGATAGTTCGGCGGCAGATTGCACGTATCGCGGGAAGCTGGTGGAGCAAACCCACAGTGACGCGGAAGCGAAGGTTTTCGGTTACACAGGGTGGCCCAGGATTCGTCCTTTTTCGGAACATATGGTACGTAGCTGGGTGTGACCTCGGTCTCCATACATAACGCGTGTAAGGTAGCAATGTTCCTGTGCTGCATAGCATCTTTCAAGTGTCTTCCCTTCGGGTTGCCGAGCATCATTTCTCGATCGTCGTCGTTCCATTACGTTTATCGTTTACTTGCTGGCGATCCAGTCTGCAATCAGCGCCGCATCCCAGCTGAAGGTACTGTTGTTCTCACTCGAATGCTGTCAGCACTTGTCCTAACCCACAACTGCTTGTTGAGCTATCAGCCACTCTCACAACTACGGTGGCGGTGGATGATATGGATGTTCCATACGACCAGTATATGGCCTCAATACCTAGGGGCCGATGCATGTGATCCATGTTTTGTAGCCAAGAGCGATCTTGAGTGGCTCCTGCCTCTTCTTGGTTTAGTCTTTCAAGTCCGCTCGTAGGGTGTCGATCAAGTCTCGAAGGTATCATGTTGGCATCTGAGGCCATCGGCAACGATGTCGTAAGGCCGGACAGAGCCTGCCAGAAGGATTTGGCCGCCTGAATCCTCGCCCCGAGCCCATCTGTAGCGGTGGCTGTGCTCAGTGGCAGAGGCCTACACACGCCATATGCGGTGAGTTCGAATACGTCGGTGCAGTGGATGGCCTTCGGAGCACATAGACAGGCTCAGTGAGAACGTATAGATGAGGGCAGGCCGAAGCACGATGAAGGAGTGGGACGGACTGACGTTCGCTGCTGGGACAAGACCGTGACCAAACACTGGTACCCTAGAGTTTAGTTACGGCCTAATCCCAGTAAAACAGCCACGCTGGAGTCAGGGACGCGTCCGACCTTCTCTTGCTGCGCTGGATCGTAACTCGTACCTATATTCCTCTGCTGTCTCTAGCAGGCCGATGGAGAAGCCCACTATGTGTTTGCCCAGCAACGGCAAAGGACAAGCCCGCACGCCATCTGCTCGGCACCTCCTGCCCATACTGTAGATGCTCGAACCCTGTCCACGCACTTCTCCATCCAGCGCTGTCTGCGTCAAATGAAAGGCTATATCGACGATGCGCTTCTTTGATCTCATCGCAACTCGAGCGCTGGAGTGGCCTCAGGGGGCGCCCCGCTCCTTCCAAGAACAAGTTGAGCCGAAGTTATTGGAAGTCTCAGTACATTGGCGCGCTTACTCCTCACTGCTATCGTCCGCCTCGACGCGTTCTGCTAGTCAAGACACATGGAGGCTTGCGCTAGAATCGACACTGCAAGGGGCCTGATCGGTGGAGCGAATGCAGTCGCCAGTCCTCTGAACCGTAAGCTCTCTACACCATCAGTACTACATTGAGGCCTCCAAATCGCGGTCAAATCGAAAAGCAAAAGAACACTACGCCTGAAAACACAGCATAGGAGGCCTGCATAGCTTCAGAGCTCTGCGTCGTTGGCACGGGAGTGCCGGCCAGCAAGCTCTGCAGACAGCACACAAAACACGAGCAAGCGAGACAGATACCACTCGACAGCACTAACAGCCCAATTTATACAGCCCCCCAGATTCCTCGCCCTTCACCTGCGCCCCGGCACGACCCTACGCGGCCCCATCCGCCCGCTACGACAGGCCACCCAGCGACCCGGTCCACACCTCCGGACCCCCTCCGCCCTGAATACGACCTGCCGTAGCCACACCGCTGGGCAGCGATCTCCGCAATGAGCCCCCGCGCGGCGAGCTTACCGCTACTTCCACACCATACACATGCGTCATAGGGCTGCCCGGCCGCGCCAAGCAGACCATACTGCTACACCAGCACAGCAGTCACAGGCACAGACACGCCTCCATTGGCCCAGCGCGGCCCCCGCCTGCGACTCACTGCAGCAAGCACCCGCAGCAGCGCACAGACAGACCCTACGCTCATGGCGGCGGCGCCCCGCCAGCCCGCTGCGGCAAGGTACTGAGCCGCAACGCTCCCGCCGGCTCGCTACACACCCGCCGGTCGAGCCTCCGGGATGCCATGCACTCTGCAGGGACGCACCGCTGCACGTCTGGCTGTGACGCTGTGCTCGCTAACGCCGACGCAGCAGGGCCAGGGCCAGGGTCGGGGCCGGGGTCAGAGCCAGTCGGGGGGCGGAGGACTGGGTTGTCGGGGTAGGCGGGAGATGCAGGTTTAGTATGAGGGTGGCGAGGTCTAGAGAGACGAAAGTCGATGTGTGGTCGGTGTTTCTGCGGAGAGTTTGAGCTTTGCTGCCCTGTTATGAGCACAGGTGTCCCCCGGCCACAAGATATTTGCGAACATTTCGCCTAGACGCACATATTCAACATGGTGATGTATAGCTGCTGCAGGGCAAGAAGAACGGCACGGCAGGTGTTGAGAGGTGAGGTTGCATCGCAGTTGGACGTCTGGGTCCTGGTATCATTGATGTATTTGACAAGCCGCGTAGCTATCCAAGCTCTTTCCGTTTTCTCTGGCCTTGCTGTGCGGTCCACGCCAAAGCTTTTAGTTCATAACTCGTGCCAGACAGCTGCGCTACGCGCGTGCTACTGTGCTTCTGCTCGCCCCTCAACTCTGCTCTGCTCGTCTCTGACACTGCTCGCCCCTGCTCCCTGTGCTCTCAATTCTATGCCGCCATGCCAAACCCAGGCTCAATGCCTGCCTGTTTCAGCGCCTTTGCTTTCCTCGAATCCGCCGACTTCTTGTCCGCCTTCTGCTGGGCGGCCAGTGTCCTGACCTGTTCTACGGGCGCAAACTTGACGCCGCGCGGTGTGTCTTCGCGGTCGAGGTCTACAGTCGCGCAAATTGTGACGTTCTCGCCGCGCACGGTCATAAGGCCAGGAAGCTTGACGTCGTGTATTAGCCACGCCGGCTCTGTGGGATCGGTGCCGAAGTCGGGGTTGCGCGCTGCTATCCGCTCGTAGCATTCTGTGAGAACGAGGTTTGCTGGGGGGTGTTAGTGCGTGCATGCAGGACAAGTGCGGGCGGACGGGTGCATACCGAACTGGTCGTAGGAGCGGAGGATGCCAATGTACTCCTTCTCGTCGCGGAGCAGGACGTCAACCTTCTCTGTAGCTGTGTCAGCCAATTGCTGCGGCCAGTGTACCCGCGCGGGATCTCTTACTGTCAACCATATCCAGCAGCATCGCCGAGGTCAGGAACGCCTGTGGTGGGAGGTCGATGGGGAGAATCACTGGCGGCCCTGACGGTCTTCCCCCGCCCAGGGCGGGGGGGCCTGAGGGCGGCGGCCCACTGGTGCTGTATACGCCTCCATAGCCTGTTCGCGCTCGTCAATGACATGCTTGTGTGTGCGCCTGCAGGCATTGAGGCGTACCTGGACCCGAGGACGCTTGCCCCGGGGCTTCTACGGCATTGTCGGGCTGCGGAGAGTCCACGGAGCGTTGAAGCATGGCGTTGAAGTTCTGAGCCATGTTCGGGGGAGCACCGGCGGGGCCACCGTGGGGTTGGTTGGGGAAAGACATGGCGCAGTGGCGTGTCGCAGTGTTTGGGGCGTGTGCGTGGGGGATCTTCAGCGGCTTCGGAATGTGTGTGGAGGTGCTGCCAGCATGGCGAGGCTTGCGCGCGTTGTTGTTCGTCTCCGCCGCTGCTGCTGGCTGGTCGTTGACGCACCTCGAAGCTAAAATTGCTTGGCATGCTGGAGGCCTTCGTCACTTCCGCTTCCAATCCTCGCTTCCTACTCTGTATACGAGCAAGGGCTAGCAGCAATCCTCGAGCTCCATCCTGCCATGCAGCTGCCCAAAAAACTACGTTACGCGTGGTCCGCGAACGGACGAACATTGGACGACGGGCCAGTGCTTTGTGGGAGCTGAAACTATTTAAGTGACGTATCGCAAGGCCCATATACTCTCGCAATAGAACAGTAGCTCGCGTCTCGATCACCTCTTCTCATTCTCCGCCCAGGCTCCTCGCGATCCGCATTCTACATCTCCACCATGGCGGGTCTCTTTCGCATGTTCAAGACTAAATGGATCACACCGCACAAGCCCACGGCTGAAGACTACAGCGGCCGAATCATCATTGTCACAGGAGCAACTTCAGGCATTGGCAAGGAAGCCGTCTACAAGTTTGCTACATTGGGCGCTTCCAAGGTCATCATCGCTGCACGTGACTTGAAGAAGGGCGCGGCTACAAAAGACGAGTTGGCAAAACGACTCGGTCGCGATGATCAGCTGGAAGTATGGGAGCTGGACATGATGTCCTACGACAGTGTCATCGCGTTCGCAGAGCGTGCACAGGTGCTTGAACATGTCGATATCGCTATTATGAATGCTGGCCTGCACCGATCATCCTACCACACAGGCGAGCATGGCTGGGAAGAGGACTTGCAAGTCAACACGCTCTCCAGTGTACTTCTGGGCGTCCTTCTCTTGCCTAAACTGAAGCAGTCGAAGCAGTATACCGGCAAGACACCTGTGCTAGAGTTTGTCAACTCTGGCCTCCACCAAAGCGCAGTCGTGCCCGCTGAAGTGCGGCAGCAGCCAAGTGTCCTAGAATACTACAACAGTCGCGAGAACTTCAAGGAAGGCAGCCAGTACAAGTTCACCAAGGTTTTCCTGATGTACGCCGCCAACAAACTCGCCAGCGAGGTATCGTCTGCGGATGTTATCATCACATCGATCTGTCCTGGAGCCGTCAAGACCGATCTCGGGCGAGATCACTACTTTCCCGGCATCTACATTCTGGCCGCTGCCTTGATCTTCCTGCTGATGATGTCGCCGTCACAAGGAGCGAATCCTATCCTGAGTGGGACAACGCAAGGCGAGTCGGTCCACGGGAGGTTCTGGAAGAGTGATCAGATCCAGCCGATACCACTTGCGCTTGCAGGGGAGGAGATGAAGGAACTGGGGTCGAGGATTTGGGGCGAGATTGTCGAGGCGCTGAAGAGGGATGTGGCCTCCTTTTCGAAGTGTCTTGATGCAGCGCTCTACTAGTGTCACAATGATTAATCTTACCCACTCGAATCCACACGTCGTATGTACTATGCAGTGCAGGCACAGTTGAGTGTCGGGTGACGGACAAGCGCAGCCCTATGGATGTTCTGGACCACGAGCACTAGTGGCACGGACATGGGACATGACGTCTGAGGGATGGCATTCAAGCTTCCGCATCAGCTCGGAGCAGCGCACCGCATCCCATTTGCCTCTGTGTTTCGTGGTTCTCCACAGAAAGCTGCGGCCGCCCGAGCTGCCTGAATGCGATCACCCTTCCGCCGCAAAGCCCCGTCCGTCCAAGGCGCTGCCTCCCTCCTGCGCCTCTTCTTCCCCCACACCCGCGCACGCGCACGCGCCGAGCTCTCGAAACTACGCCAGAAGACGCTCCCCTCGCTCAAGCACCGTGCGCAGTCCCGCATCTACAAGTACATTGTCTACCGCCAGGCGAAGAAGCTCAGCAAGAAGGCGGGGCTCCTCCAGCGCCTGCGCGGCCACGCTCGCAGACTCCTCGGCAACGGCTACCTCGAAAATGAGGCGCGGCTGAGACGCAAGAACCTGGGAAAGAGCACCGACGGTAGCATGACCAGCTACCAGGCTGCCGAGCCGGGCAGCCGCCGCCGCAAGCTGGCAGGCTATCTGAAGGCCGCGAACGAGATCCGCCAGACGTACACGCAGCAGTATGCGCCGGCCTGGAGCAGCCGCGAAGCCAACTACGACTACGATGACGACACCCCGGGCAGCTTCCCTGACGCCGCCATCGTCCGCAGCGGCGAGGAGGAGATGATTCTCTTTCCCAGCTATGCCCGCAAGCACATCAAGCGGAAGCCCGAGGCAGCGCCGGGCACTATACAGGAGACATCGGGCGATGGTCGACATGTACGGGACTCGATTGGCGCCGGCGACGCTGAGTTTTGGAAGCAGCAGTGGGACAACTACGAAGACGACAACGCCGTCGTGGATGTCGACGTCCGCGGGTGGATCTACTCGCCGCACAAGGGGCCGATGAGCAGGAAGCAGCGACTGTTCATTGGTCTGGCACGCCAGCTTGTGGGTGTGTCAGCACCGCCTGCCGGAGCGTCTGCCTCGAATTCGACCGCGAACAGCCGCGACCCGAGCCCGAACCACGTCGGATTTCGCGAGCGAGCGCAGATGCTCCAATCGCAGCGTGATGAGGACATCGCGGCAAGAGAGGCCGAGGAGATTTTGAGGAAAGGCGAACGCGAAGCTGCAGCGGCCGCAAAGGGCGCATACAGTGAGCGACCCAACCGCAGCAACCAGGATGATACACAGGTATACCGGACGCAGAGCAGCGACAGTGTTCGCACTACAGGAAGCAAAGGCCCACACCAGCTGGCCCATAGTCAGTCCAAGAGTTCACTACGAAGCGACGATGAGTACATCACCCCTCTGCAGAAGCGAGCATCGTGGAACCAGCCTGCAGACATGAGTCCGGCTGAGCTTGCAGAGGCAAATGCGCGCTTGATGGCTCGACTACGGCACTTCCTCGCTATGCCCATGGCGAACACCCCGATCAGCGTGTTCTTCTACAACGACAAAATCTCAAAGCAAAGGACTATCTACACTAACACGGCAGGCCACTTCAGCATGACAGCCGCACTAGACTTTGTGCCGACCCATGTACGCATCTTGGCCTCCGAGCAGCTATCAGCTACGGAAGAGGTCCTAGTCACCGACTCCACGGGAATCAGTGTCATCAGCGACATCGATGACACGATCAAACACTCGGCCATCAGCAGTGGTGCGCGAGAGATCTTCCGCAATGTCTTCATCCGTGACTTAAGTGATCTCACCATTGATGGTGTCAAGGAGTGGTACAACAAAATGTCTGAACAGGGTGTCAAGTTCCACTACGTCTCGAACTCACCCTGGCAACTGTACCCGGTCATTTCCGCGTACTTCTCCATGGCTGGATTGCCACCCGGCTCATTCCATCTGAAGCAGTACAGTGGTATGATGCAAGGTATCTTTGAGCCTGTCGCAGAGCGAAAGAAGGTCACTTTGGACAAGATTGCTCGAGACTTTCCAGAGAGACGCTTCATGTTGATTGGTGACAGTGGAGAGGCCGACCTAGAAGTCTACACTGACTTTGTCCTCGAGAACCCAGGACGCGTCGCAGCTGTTTTTATCCGCGACGTGACGACTACTGAGACTGGTGGCTTCTTTGACCCTTCGGTTGGGCCAGCGTCAGGATCATCTTCGCCTCGACGTGGCGGTGGCTTCAATATCCCAGAAGGACCCAGTCCGGCCAGCGCGACGCGTGCCCTTTCTGAAGAGCATGATCCTGAGCTCAAGGCTGCGATAGCTGCCTCGTTGCGTGAGTTTGAGGAAGAGGAACACAAGCGCCCAATGCCGCACCTGCAGCAGGACCACCCGAATAACAGACCCGGGCTGCCGACACGGAAGTCCTTCCAGACAACCCAAGAAGAGCCTGTAGCAAATCTAATAGACCTCTCTTCAGACGATGAACCAGAGAGTGCCCGGCCACTACGACGCATGAAGACAGACATGGACATTTTCAGAGAGCCGCAAAGGACCTCGAGCTCGAACGTTGGGACAGCGGCACCTCCACCACCGAAGAAGCCCACTGCCCTTCGAAGTTCAACAACGGAAAGCTCTCACATGCCATCTTCGCCATCAACCAGCTCGAGGGCGCCGCCACCACCCAGTCCCCGACGGCCTTCGTCTACGATCCGCATGGTTGGCCAACCCAGTCCATTGTCACAACAGAGCAACGCACCCACATCACCACCTTCAAATCGTCCTGCACCACCACAGCCCAACTACAGCACAAAACCTCAGTACGACAACAGCAACCAGAGCTACGCAGGCATGGCCCGCGACAAGCTCTACTCCGTATACAACAACCTGCCCGCCTGGTCAGCCGAAGACCAAGACACCTCAGATACCGCCAGCATCCGCTCCGGCTCCTCCAAAAGCAGCACCCGCAAGACCGCCCCCCCACCTCCCCCACCCCGCCGCAACCCCGCCGGCGCCGCCGCATCCTTCGTCGGCAACAAAGCGTCCTCCGCATGGCAACACGCGCCCTCGCTTCCGCATCGTCCGCAGATATCCTCCGCACAAACCTCCGCGCCCTTCTCCACCACAACCCAGCGCGAGAAACTGAACCGCACAAGCACGGGCTCCACGCTCGGTCCCAACGGCGCCGGCGTCAACCAAACCGCCGACGGCCAGTACGTCAACAAGCGCGAGCAGCTGTGGTGCCAGCGGTGGGCGCGCGCCGAGCAGATTCTCAGCGAGCAGGGCGTTGTTCTGCGGAGCTGGAGAGTCGGAACCGATGCTATTGCCGAGGCGGAGCGGATCATCAAGGACGCTGCGCGCGAGAGCAGGACGGGGAACAAGGGGGGCGCCAGGGCGGCGGTGAATGAACGGAGTAGCGGCGAGGGGAGCTTGAGGCGGAAACCGTGAGTGTTGTGATATACGAGGGTTTTCATAGTATATACTGCTTTGCATACCTTACAGCCCCGCCCCTCCTGCTGAACAGTAGCGCAGGCCGGCATGATGAACGAATACTACACCCACCCACCTAGCACTTTTATAGCTCCGCACCCTCTCTACTGCACATCTACACCCGCACACCTCCGCTCAGCGCACACCCAGCGAGAACCAGTCCCACGACCCGCCAACCCCCCGCGCCCGACCACAGTCCACCTCCACCCCCAGGCCCCCCACAAGCTCCCCAGCCTTCCCCAGCAACCGACACCATACCATCCAGCGAGCGTAGATTCCCCGGGGCGCCACGCAGCGAATCACCATCGGGCCCGCGCACGCTAGTCTGCATGGTGTCTAGGTCCGCCCGCAGGTTGGCGCGGCTCGGGAAAGGCCCGCTTTTAGCCGTTTTGCGCTGGCATCTTGCTTGTTTGCCGTGTCGGTAGTGGGTGTTTGGTGTGTTCGTGCTGTGCGTGGCTTCGGGGGGTGCACGAGTGGTTCTGCAAGAGAGGGGAGGGGAAGGGAAAGGGGAGGGTGGGGTTGGGGAGGGAAGTGGAGGGTGTGTAGGGGTGGAGTTGCGCATAGGGTTCGTCTATGATACACGTGGTGTTCGCTTGCTTCGCACGTGTTTCTCTCTACGCGTGTGTTTCTTTGTTGCACGTCACTCCACTCACTCTACATGTTCCAATCGATTACGTGCGCCTTGACGTGCGGAGCGAAGGGCGTGCGGCGCCCTTTTCGGTGAGCCATGGCGTAACGAGGCTGACCGCAGAAAGTCGACCCCGGTCAATCGCCATTCTTACACTGCGGCTTACTCGTTGCATGGAAGAGTCATACGCGCGGCGACTCATTCTCGATCGAGGCCTGCTGTTTTGCACTTTTTCGGGTGTGGTGATGTAGATACTGTGCGGACGGAGGATTATAGGGCGGTACTTTGGGTATGTTCTGCTGCACGCGCATACCGCTACAGCACGCACATAAAGCGTGCCTGCGCGACACCTCAGTAAGCATATCGAGAACCGCCCCGGTACTTATTTTCGGAGCTGACACTCGAGTCCGCCATCTCGAGCGCTGTGCTTCCCAACAAGTCCGAGCAGCGCCAACACCACACCCTCGCACCTGCGCCCTATCATGTCCTGCCCCGACTGCTTCCGCGGCGGCGCTGCAACCGGCACGCCCAGCGGCACTCTGGAGTCCCTGCACGGCATACCCACCTACATTGCAAAGCCCCCGTCGGCATCCCCAACAGCGACTCCCACCCCCGCCTCGGCCATCATCCTCTTCACCGACGCCTTCGGCCACCTCCTGCCCAACAACCTCCTCCTGGCCGACGCCCTCGCCGCGCGGACCCGCCTCACCGTGCTCGTCCCAGACATCATCCCCGGCGGCGGCATGAGCCCGTCCATCCTGCCACTCATGGACACCTTCACGTCGGCGTCCGCCAGCGCGCTCGCCAAATCCT
Organism: Boeremia lycopersici; assembly: GCA_022609225.1. Classification (NCBI taxonomy): domain Eukaryota; kingdom Fungi; phylum Ascomycota; class Dothideomycetes; order Pleosporales; family Didymellaceae; genus Boeremia; species Boeremia lycopersici. The sequence continues at coordinate 254,230 of JAGKPY010000022.1, forward strand.
GGGCCCTGGCGCGCGCCATGCGGCACGTGATCCCGTTCTTCGTGCGCGCGAGTCCGCAGAGCGCCGCATGCACGGCAGCCTGTGAGGCGTATGCGCGCGCGGTGCGTGGCGCGCTGGGCGCGGGCGCGAAGCTGGGCGTCGCGGGGTACTGCTGGGGCGGGTACGAGGCGTTGTATGTTGCGCGGCAGGAGGGCTTGGTGGATGCAGTGTTTGTGGCGCATCCGGCGCGGTTTGAGGTGGAGCAGGTGGTGGGCGCCGTGGGAAATGCGGTTAAGGTGGGGTTTGCGCATGCGGGGGATGATATGTCGCTGCCAGGGGGGAAGGTAGAAGAGCTGAGGAAGGTGCTCGGGGGGAGTGAGGCGGTGGAGGTCAGGGTTTATGAGGGGTGTGCGCATGGGTTTGCTGTTCGGGCTACGCCGGGGAAGGAGAAGGAGGCCAGCGCGGCTGATGAGGCGTTGGCGCAGGCTGTTGCGTGGTTCGAGAAGTGGCTGTGATGGTGGTTGAAGACGGAGGAAATGGAAAGAGACGGGGTTGACATGCTTCCTCTTGAGTGTTTAATCAAGCCGAATTTGGCAATACGAACGTTACCCTTATCGACGTCGGTGTGGATTACAGTGCTGAATGTTGTGGTGATATTGGTCAGAAGCCTGATGCCGGTATTGATGTTGAAGCAAGTCTGGTCTTGAAAGCACCTCAATATCCGTGTCGAATTGGCGACCGGCGACACTTTCAGAAAAGTCTGACGTGATATTATCGATCTAAAGCTTACCGCGACTTACCATAACATGGATAATACCACCGTGTTGGGTTCGGCAGTCAGTCAGGCGCGAAACAGAGGTGACATCCAGATCACAAGGTTCCAATCATGGCGCTCGTTGATAAAGTTTGGGTGCACCACTGCAGCATTGGCGTAAATGAAATGAGGAGGCTGGTACATATTGCGCGCCAATAGTACGTGATGATGTCATCCGATATTACATCAAAACAAACTGATCTGCAGGTACACGCTCCACGCGACGAACGCTTTACCTCAACCTTCGAACTCCGGCCAATTTTCCAGACCCACCTTCGTCGCGTGCGCATTACAACCGCAACGATGCCTTCATCCAAGGGAAAGCCAACAGACCCCAAGCTTCGCGAGAAGGTCAAGGAGGACGTGAAGGCGAAGCCCAACAAGGACGGCGGCGGCAAGGGCCAAATGGCGGCATGGAAGGTGAGAAATCGCGCTATTTACGCGATTATTGCTTCTGAGCTCATATTGACGCGTGTAGGCTGCCGAAATTTCGAAGGAGTATGAGAAGCAAGGTGGTGGTTACGAGAACGAGGCTGGCAGCAAAAATGAGCCCAAGAAGGGTGAACCAGAGGCGAAGTCCGACAGCAAGAAAAAGGCCGAGGAGAAGAAAGCAGACGCGAAGAAAGACAGTGAAGAGCAGCAAGAGGCTCCCGCAAGTGCACAGAAGCCGAAAGCCAATGTAGGAAAGAAGGCTGATAAGAAGGCCGACGACAAGGCGAGCGACGAGAAGGAGAGCGACGGGAAAGCCGAATCCAAGAAAAAGGCAGCAACGAAGAAGGCAGCAGCGCCCAAGAAGGAGAAAAAAGTACCTCAGGAGGGCACCAGGCGAAGCACCCGAACAGCGGCTAAGAGGAACTCCCCGATCAAGGAGGTCGACACTGACGCCGATGATGACGAGGATGAGGCACCGAAGAAGAAGAAGTCCAAGAAGTCCAAATCCTAGTGTATCTCAACGACGGCTGCTTCATTGGTTGTTTGGTGGTTGGTTAGCCAGAGGCTGGGTCTCAAATGCAGCCGAGCGTCTACGTTCGCGCGGCGCGGTGCCAGCGCCACATGTCGTAGTGCAGAGAGCGGGTCGGTTTTTGATAGTCCTTTAGCTGAGTCGTAATGATATTCTCATACTACAACTGCCTGCCGATGCGTCACTCGCAAAACGCCGCTGGAGAGCCGTGCCAGTGCGACCCACTAAACGCTGTGCCCTCTGAATGCTCCATGGCATTGCTCGGTCATAGCCACAACGCTTCAAAGCAAGGGACTGTGGGCCGAAGCCGACTTTGCCGTGAGAGGTACTTCAGTAGCGTTGCCGCCCACCACGTCGCCCAAGCTTTGTGGACATGAACTTTGGAGGCGCTCTCGCCCTTGACATGCGTGCCTCGCGAGTGGCCTGATGCCGACATTTGTCACCAGAGCGGCATCGAATGACACACACAACCACCAGCGTGTGTGGAGCCGCGGATTTGAAGCCGGCTTCCGGACCATATGCAGCAACTACTGACGAGGGATCTTAGACAAAGAGACGAGCTTCGCCACAACTTTGCTCCTCAACGCTTGCGAGCAAAGACTCAACAGGATCGATCGTTCCGCGAGCATGCCAGCGGCTCGAAGGGCCGGGGGGCACTGACCTCAAAAGTAGCCAGGGGCTGCATTGACTGTACCACGCTCGATATCGATGGTGCAATCCGTCCTGCGCTGCAACAGCCCTGACCAAGGCCCTGAATGCAAGCACCGCAAAGGATGCATCTAGTAGGGCCGCGCTCGTAAAAGACATGTGAAGGTGCAAATCGCCGAAGCGATCATGATCGACGCGGTCCATTTCTCAGACAGCGCGCTTACGGGACGATGCAGCTCAGACCACACGGGAGCTACCCCATGCAGCGTACCCGACATTGCATTGCGAGCCACCAGCTCGTTTCCTGACCCGCATTTTGTGCGTCGTGGAGCCATCTCCCCTCAGAGCCAGCAAACGACGGTTTAACGCGTGGAGCACCGCTCTAAGGCCTGAGGCCACCGCGCTTCCTGCTCTTTGGATCGCTTGTCGCAACTCTCTGGATGAGCCACGCGCAGACGCCTAACGCCTGTTCTGAAGTCGCACGCAGTCAGCCTCAGTCCGCCTTCATGTCTACCAGTTCGCAGCAATACAGAAGCGCCAACCCTCACTCGCACTACCAGCACTACCACAGTAACCACGACCAAGCATACATTAATTATACAGAGCCATGGCAAGACAGCACCCACGGCTCGTACACCGGCCCGTCGTCGGTCCCGCTGCTGCAATACCCGCACGCCGGACTGAGCTCCGACTTTCCCAGGCCGTCGCAACCTCCCACTCCACAGACGTGGAATGCTGCCTATGCGCAGCCAAGTGAGCAGCCGTGGAGTGCTTCGGTGAGCGACCGTGCGAACGAGCAGAGCTTCGAGCCGCGCTTAGGTGGCTCCTATGATACCTCTGAGGGAGGCGCCTCTGTGCAACACACCTCTAACGCTGCGCGGCCGTACCCACATCAGCACCATCAGCAGGCGTCGACGGCGGAGCACGATCAGCCCCTGACCTCGCCCGACGATGCTTTCAGGGACACAGAGCGCTTCACCGCGTTACGCATCACCTCTGTGAGTGCGAAGTGGCGCACGTTACTTAAGCCGTGACTAACCTGCCCAGGAATCACCTGCGACGCCCGTCGACCCACCTTTTGCGACCCATGGGCGGAGGGTGCACTCAATCCCGCATCCATCACACCATGCCGTGTCAGAACCGAGCGCAGAGCAGACTCACCCTGTGTTGCAGGCCTCGACAGCGTGGGGAACCGCCACCACATTAGCGCCCACCGAACACCAACATTACGCCTCTCATGCCAACAGTGCACTGTCGTCGACCATGATCACCAGCAGGCCAGCCAATGTCCAGAGCACGCAATGGACGACCGCGCACACCAGCGCCATGCCTCCTGCTCCTCCATTCTATGGCCACATCCAGGCCGAGGCGCAGGAATGGCCTCTGATAGCTGCAGTCCCGGACCAGAGGACTTTCGAGCTCGAAGGCACCCAAGCAGACCCATCATCAGAGGCCTACGCGCATATTAACCATCGGCCTGGTAGCAAGAAGAAGCCTGCAAAGGTGCCGTCATCGTATGTCGAGAGGCAGGAAAAGATGAAGGTGTCAAAGCGCAAAGGCCCGCTACAGGAGAAGCAGCGAGAGAAGACGCACACGATGCGTAAAACAAAGAGGATATGCGTCCGTTGCAGATTCTACAAATCAGGCTGTGATGAGGGCGATCCGTGTCAGAAGTGCAGCAAGATTGAAGGGCATGCTCGGTCTTTCCGTGAGCCGTGCTACAGAGAGCACTTGGAAGACACGAGTATCATCCGTCGATGCAATGGCCGCGAGCAACAGGAAGAAGCCGAGTTTTTAGGCTACGACTGGAAACCGGGAAGTCAGCTTTGGGAGATGGACATCCTGTGGAACCTGCCAGGCTATGGCCGTATACCGAATGCTCTGCCTATGCGTGTCGCCTTTCGGTCCTACTCTCCAAGACGAGGCCGTCTTGATACGGCGACCTCGGTATGGACTACTAAAGAGGGTGATGTCTACGCCATCGAGCAGCCAGCATACGCTATATACGACACGGCAAACTTGGTCACTGCATTCGAACGATACTTCTCGAGTCTACAGCCTGCCATCGAGGCCTGGATCTTTGATCGTATTCAAAACGACAAGATCGCCACGCAGACGTACCGAGAAGTGTTTCGAATGCGGAGTGTGCATGGCTCGCGGGCTCTTGACCTTGCTATGCGCTTGCAATGTCTATCAGTCGTGTCTCAAGGCTACGGAACGGTATGGTCAAACGACATTCCGGGGATACGCGAGTTTGATTACCGTCCTCTTGGACGGAGCGGTTACGAAGCTTATGATCGAAATTCCCGCGATCGACCATTGCCCGGCGCAATCACACACCAGATGGATGTTGCTGCTGTCAAGTACCTATGCAAGCTGGAGAAGTTGTTTGTCAAAGAACTGGCGTCTCTCATTTTTAAACCGAAGATAAAGCCGTGGTATGAGCTCTTCTTGACTTTCTACATTATCTTTTGGAATCTCGAATACATCAACCAGGGAGCGAAAGGCTACATGAAGTCGAAAAATGGCACTGTGAGTTCACATGTTTCTATTGCAAATACAACTGCTGACCTTTGCAGCTCATCGAACACTCGGTCAATAGCGTCGTCAGTAACCAGGTCAAGAAGTGGGAATTCGCATTTCCTGTCTTGTTGTATCATTGGCGTTGTACTCTGCGCGGTTACTCACCCTTCAAACTCGCACGTGACAACCCAGAAGAGTTGCGCGAGCGTGGACACATCGATGCAGAAGGGTTTGCATATGTTACGGAAATCGCAAGGATCTTCGATAGCCAGAGCCCTGGTAAGCCTGCTCCTCCTTGAGTGCGGATAATCACTGACAGGTGCAGATCGGTTTCAGCCACCGCTTACTGGATTTTCTGCAACCAACCATTCGTTCTCAAGCGAATGGATCACTCAGCTGTTCAAGGAAGCTGGGGCCTAGCATCATCTGAACCATGCTACAAAGACCGCATCTCAGCAAACAAGAAATGAATGATTCTCAGTTTGGTTTCCATATGTTGAGCAAGACTGTCAAAAGCCGGGTCCATTTCAGTATGTTAAGAATCAGACTCCTGTACGATGAAGTATCATGTAATTAACCTGTATATGCAGCCAGAGACCATGAGCGATTGAATGATAAAAGTCAGGACTGCCTCCCAAGTGCACAAATTATACTCCTTGCTTGCCCATGAAACGTGGTAAATGCCCGAAACGAACGCGTTTCCCCATGCTGTCAGAATTACCACCCATGTCGCAGAAAATGCAATCAACCATGGCTCTCACGGCCACTAATGGCACGCCATGGGTCCATATCAATAATGGGCAGTTCTTGTGGCCTCCCGGGCATGAATGGATCGTCAAAGTTGCTGCGGGAGCGGGCCGGCTTGTCCCAAGAATTCTCGGGATCCCGAAGGAACATGCGCAGTAGGTGGCGAGTGCTCGCCTTCCCATTGGTTCCCTTGTATGCTTCGCGAGCATGCATGATGCTCAAGTTGTTGATGAACTGTATGTCGCCCTGCTTACGATCGAGCTTCGTACTGAATCGTGTCGCTAGAGCCTGGACAACATGCATGGCATACACCTGCTTGTCTGACACCTTCGGCATGCTCGGATGCCGCTGAATACGAGGACTTCCGAGGAGCGGTGCTTTGACGAGCTGACATATGGGCCTGCCCCTCGAGAAGAAAAGGGTTGGGCCAGGTTCAAGGTATGGCGCTTGGTCTCTGTTCTTTGGTCAGTCTATCTCGGAATTACATGCATGGCACGCGACACTTACTTCTGCTTCAGCTCAAACGGCCAGTCAGCCTCCGCCATGGTGTCCAAGACCTCAGGCTCTGTCTGCAACAGCTCATTATAAATTTTCCAGAAGCTCGCAAAATACTGGCCACCACCCAAACCTGCACCACCATCATTTCTCACATGAAGAGCGAGGATGTCTCCCGAAAATCGATCGCTATGGAAGTCCATCGCGGCTGTAATCTTCGAACCGGCAAGTCCAATATCTTTCGCCCACTCTGGGACGGTCTCCTTGGTCGCATCACGGATGTGACTCAGAGTCTGATTGGCGTACGAGTCTGTCGCACGCTGTGCTGCAACGTACGAGCATACACCCGCGAATGCGATCACAGCCTCCTCGTCATTGAGCCTGGCCGCATCCAAGCCACGTAGCACTACCACACCGAGTCCCTCATGGATTTCCCTACTGGCGGCCGCGAGCTTGCGCGCTAGATCCGCTGGCAACGAGAACGTGCTCTTGGATATCGCGCTACGTGGGAGCCCCTGGAGCTTGAAGCCAACTACAGCGGCCCGGATGCTTTCGACCTCGGAACTGGACAGTTTCACGATGTAATCGGCAGGGCGCAGTTCGGCGCCTTCCCATACCATGCGGCCGGTAAGAGTTGGAGTGTATTGGTCGGGAGCAGAGGCCGTGGAAGAGCTGCTGTGTGTGCTATGCAGGCTCTCCGAGGATGACCTGGGACTCAGCGAATGCATTGACATGGTTGCCGATGTGTAATTGGTAGAGCAGTCGACTCGGTTCGCTACGGCAAATGTGATTGAATGCCGTTTGAAGTCGAGGATGAAGAGAAAAGCTGTTGAGCTGTGGATGATGAGATGGAAAGTCGATCCAGCGAGGTCTTATAAGCTTGAGCTCTGCTCATCCACGGTGTTCCGGGCTGTGAAAATGAGTGACGCGATGGTATGTGAAAGGGAGCCTTCAGTGCTGAGCCGAACTGGAGCTGACAGAGCCGCAGATATCACTTGGCCCCTTGTCACATGTCTCAGCCCGCCGTTGGAGGGCCACTCAACCCACTCAACAAACGAGCCGCACTTACTGGCTGCAGCATCCCCTCGTATTCTAGGCCAAGTCCCAGACTTCGCCTCACGTCGTCACCTGATGCCCACCGCACGCTAATGCCTGCCGGTCAGCGTGCTAAACGGCTCCAGTGTGAACGCATCCTAAATCCCATCGCAAGCCCAGAAATCGCTATGCGGGTCAGCGCGAAGAACGCCTTCAAAGCTTCGCCACACGTGCCTAACTAGCCTTCCCCTCTTTCGAATCGCTATGGCTGGTCCCTCACCCGGTCTCTCGGTGTCTCCACACGACCAGCCAGACGCGAATGGCCATGTGGGCCCTTGGATCTGCCGTGCCCACTTCACCCGCGGAATTGGAGCAGAAATCCATCGCACATCTCGCGAAACGCTGTTGAGAATGCCGGCATGGGTGCCTACGAAACTCTTGCCGGGCGTTTGAGCATTGCAGGGGTTTCTTTGTTCTGACTCCTCGGTGCATGCGATCGTACATGGCGACGATCAGAAGCACGCGTCAGCCCTACGCTCGACGGAGGGCTTATTCCTTCCACTGCTTCCTACTCGTGCTCTTGAGCAGGCCAGCGAAGTCATATGGGTCGATGGCCCTGCATATGCCATGCATTAGAGCCTTCAGCCTTAGGGATATAACGACAGGAAGGATTTCCGGTGCCCAAGTACGCCGTACAGTCAGCATGGTCAGGGCGCAGACAGGCGGTGAAAGGCACTTCTAAGTATCTGGCTTATGCTCAAGTAACGTCGCGAATGTATAATCACGCGGCACGCTTCTCATGCGGAGTGCCGTGTCCATGGCCTTCTTGTGACGAGCAGCTTACCGCATTGGTCACCATGTATAGCGGGAAACGCCGCCATGGGCATTGCTTTGATCTAGCCATAGTTCACCGGTATGCACGCGATAAGGCAAGGTGATAAGTATAGTAACTGTGACAGTGATCGAAATGACTCTGCGCATATGAATTCCTACCACTCGATTGCGAGGATATACAGCCGCGTTTAGCTAACGACAACAGGGTGTAGAATATACCTCTGTTTCATTGGCCAGACTATGGGGATTAGCGGCCGACTTCTTAGCTCGCCTGTTTCTTTGTCTGTCATTGGCGAAGCCTTATGTGTGTTAGTGTGGAGCGGCTTAGAGGCCCACGAGGCGGGACAGCATGCCATGAATCGGATGGCGTTCAGTAACGGTTGGAGCGAACGTGCCGCATGGCGCGAGTGCTATCGCTGTTGGCGCAAATGCTATCGCTATTGGCGCCATTGCTGTGGGCCGGCACCTAGTACAACATATATGTGGCTTGCCTTCGTTTAAGCGTTCACCCATTGGGGAATTGAGGCGTCGCAGCTGAGCGTTTCAGGTGGCTTGTTAGCTTTGTAAGAAGGCTGGTGATGACGGTACGGTACAGAATGGTCCGTTATGCTGGCAAGAGCCGAATTCATGACGAAGGCTACGCGTGGAAGATTCGGGTCAGCGGATCATCGAACTGGGAGACTACAATCTTGCAGTCCGTTGAGGGATTCTGGGATCCTGGCAGGGTCCTATACAAAGAACCGCCTCAATGTAGTAGAGACGTGACGCGTTCGCCAAAGGAGTCGTCCATATCGAGCGAACCGCATGGGAAGCCTAAGGCATAATGGTATGTATATTGCATTAAGCCACGCTATAACCTAGCGGAGGTCAAGCAAGTGAGGACCCCACCCACAGCGGAACGACACGAGTCTGCCCTGACTGGAAAGTTCCGTAATATTCCTTAGTGGAAAGGATCTCCTTAGTGATGCAGATTGCATTCAATGTGCCAATATCAGGGCTTCGCTCATTGCTGTAATGGCCAGAAATTGGGTCTGTGCTTGTAGCCAGGTCGTTCTGGTGGGTGATCATGTTTTGTGTCTCAGGTCTGATCAAGGGAACCGGAACCTCGTCACCCCACTTTGGCGGGCCTACCGACTCATGCATATCTGCAGCATCGCATCTCAGCCGAACCTGTCTATTTCCGCACGTCGAGGCGGTGTCGACCCTGGACGGTTTCTTGTTTTCTCTTTCATCACTTTCCCCTCGAACCCACACCTTACGTGTCACACTCACTGGCACTCTTGCCACAGGAGTCGCCCACCAACTGGCATCGTCGATGACCAGCTTGATTGCGCGTACTTTGCTGTCGTCTGGCAGCCAGTAGGAGGACTGCGCTCTGGAGGATCGATGCAGACCGTATTGCAGCCTGCAGGCCCGCTCTGTATGTCGTAAGTCTCCATCTGAGTCTCAGAATAGCGATGCGGTGTGATCCTGTGGCTCGGCGCAGTCTGCCAGAACCTTCATGTAGGATCAGCATCGCGTAAATTGCTAGTTTAGAGGCCTTCAAGCCCTCATCGGGGCGTGGGCGGCGCAATTGCCGAAAGAGCCGTCTCTCACGCATCCTGAATTGGTATAGAGTAAGGCCCAGCTGTATAGATGCGGCGTAGTAGGCTTGGTAAACATGTAGTCGGATGGACTTGGTCGAGCTCCGCTCACGAAAGGATGAAGGATGGCCACGTGAACTGCAAGCTTCGATCGATTGCAAGGGTGACCCAAAGCTGGCCGATCATGAAACGGAGCAAATCTTTTGTGAACTTCTCCGTACCACCACCTTCGTCAAGGCTCGAAGCTGAGTTTGTACCGGATCTGACTGGCTGCATGATGCTTTTTGACGTTGATGATCTTGGCTGCTTCAATGCATCATTTGTCTGGGTATGCGAGCCGAAAGTTGCACCCTCTTCCGCGAATCCACAGGATACGTCGCAATATTCGAAGGTATTAAAATGCTGTATTGTGGCATGTCGCCGACATCGATGAAAACCTTGATGCTATAAACGTACTCTCGACGAAGAAGCTCTAGATTTGGTTAGTGTCAGATAAGAGGCGGTATGCCCTTTACAGAATGCTCAGTGACGGGAACTTACATGCGAAGCGCGCCCGCTGCCGCTGTTTAAAGCACGCATTCTGTCATCAGTAAGCGCAAGCGAAGCCCGCAGACCGGGGTAAGAGAACTCCGTGAACACAGCCTCACGTTCCGCCGAAGAGAGCCGATCAAGATCCGTGAAAGGCAGTCGTTCATTTAATGACTCGTAAGCAAGCAGTCGTTGAAGAAGTGAAGTCTACAATGTCGAAAGCTAACTGGCAAGAAAGATACAAAGGAGGTACCTAGCACTTTCCCACAAGCAGACTAGATCAGCCCTACCGATCGCCAAAGTCCGCTTCGCAATCTGGAGACAACATCGTTCTTACCCGTCAGCTCTGTCCTTACGTCAAGATGGAATCACATGGAAGTCTGATCTGCAGCCTCGGCAGTCGCGTCTCCAGTATCCTACTGAGGTGATCCAACACCACCAACAAATGGACGCCTTGATCTAGCTCGAATTGCACGTGGCCTAATCGTACAACATTCATAAAGCCTGTATCCCACATATAGTTAGGACCGAAGGATACCAAGACACGGTCGGCTTTACTTTATTCAGGTCCCACCACCACCGCCCGGCTACATCATGATTTGCCGGACGCAGGAGCTGTGGGCATATGCCCAAACCAGAAAGCGCTCCCTCTGCACTACATCTACAGTAGGTATCTAAGATCTCGATTCAAATTCCCGTTTTTGAACAACGTCATGAACTAAAGCGAGTGCGAATCCATGACGTGTAATCAGGCATATGTTGCCTATCTTCACTTAAAATAGAACGGTGAGCAAGGAGTGGCTTCGATGTGGGACGCTAGAGCTCAATGACCGGAATCACACCATCTTAACAGATTCTAGAAAATATTGACGAATGACTAAATTCGCTACTTAGACGCGGTTTCCGCCATTATATACTAGTCCTTACATTGCTCTTGGCAGGCCAAGTACTAGGTAGTAAGAAGTGACGATCTTACGATATGACGCTTAATATATTCGTCGCAGGATCTTCCAGAACTATCGGGCATGAGTCTAGAGTGACGCCGTGCTCTTTCGACGAAAGCTGCCCGCTGGTGTCGTTGGCCTCCATATATCTTCTGTTCAACGAGTCGCTATCTTGAGCTCGGCCAAGGAAGTTCTAGGGCGCTAGCATTATGCTATTGTACGCGAATACAACGTCACCTAGAACAACTTTAGGATATCATACGCGTGATGAATACGTCCATTTCCATTTGCTCAAAAACGCCCGGCACGGGGAATCAGGGCTGTTACTGCTTATGGACGATCGTAGCTTTCGGCGAGAGTGCCCATTTCAGTACCAAGACTGAAGTGGGTATCGTGGTACAATGTTTCCGCAGCCCTTGCTGACTATCTGAATATTGAGATCATTGGAGAAAGTACAATGAGATATCGGTGCCAAACGAAGAAGTCTAGAAGCGTCATGCAAGAAGATAGTCCAGGAATGCGGAACACATTGTTTTAGAAAGCTTGAGTATCATCGTAAGAGTCTGGACTGCCAGATATGTATGACAGGTTTGCTGCAAATGTCAGTGTGTACCTCTCTCTACACTGCAGAAACTTCCTTCGCTCATCGCCGTCTCCAAAGCTTTACACTCAACGACATTACCTATAATTTAGGAGCAGCGCTCCGTAACTGCCAGTGTGCTTCGTGATACCACATGAGAGCAGCACATCGGTTTGATAGATGGCACCGACGCGGCACGCACGCAGCAAGCCAGAACCTCTGGAAGCTTTCCTAGATTGGCCAAACCCTCACCCAGTACCCCGGGGCATCGATCGATCGCGGAACACGTACCCCTTAGAGACGTAAGCTAGTCGCCGAAGCGCTCCTGCGCATCGAGTACAGCAGCCAACTAACGCGATGGATGTACGACATGTCCGATGAACGAGAGCTACCGTCCATCTTCCTGGCCAGAGACCGGTTCTACCACTCTCCTATAGCTACTCCAGCTTCAGGGGCCTAGAAAACCCGCACAAGCAGTTCCGCGCAGAAACGGCGCGCACTCTACCCACACGTGGTCACTGTTTCAGCATCTATAACCGTTTACCACGAGAAGTTGGGGGAGGGGTGTCGGGCAGCATACTCGCGCCTGCTAGTTACGAACGCTTCTTTGCTAGACCGACGTGGAGCAGATATTACAGGAGTACAGACTTTGGTATTGAGAGGACGGCAAGGCGAAATGCGGCCGGGACGGCGTTGGAGGACCTGTGTGATAGGACTTCTTGAGTTGGTTGGATGGTGGTACGACGTTGACGGCGTGTCGCTGGCGCGTTGTTGATTCAACCGGCCTCGGCATTTCTACATAACTGTTCGAGTCCGCGAGCTCTCTTGCTTCCAGTAATCTTCTTGACAGCGGGACGTTGGACGTGGAACCCGAAGAGCGACACAGTGGTCCGTGTGCCTTCCTCATCTGTCCCTGACTATTGTATTCCTAGTCGACGGCACGGAATCTCCTGTTCTCACGGAAGCCAATCAAGAACACGCAGTGTGGATTCGAGATCAGATCCAAAGCGTGCTTCTTCAAACGACACGCCGTCGCTCAGCTCTCGGAGATACGCAGGAACGGAGTATGTCCGCTAGCGGTCAGCGTGCTGCAGTGCAGCATCGATGATGCAATGCTCTGCCATTGATCGACGAACAACATTGAAGTACCCCACAATGCGACGCTTGTAATCCTCTGCGGCTTCATCACGTCGCATTCAAAGTCACAGCATACACTCATAGCAAGAACACGCCACAATCTCGCAATGGCACCAAACGGACTTGCAATTCTCATAGGCGCTGGACCCAACACGGTACGTCGAGGGTAGCGATTTTTAGAATAACGACCAACCGTCCTGTAGGGCACAGGAATTGCACGCATCCTGTCCTCGCCGTCCCACGGTAACCTCGCCGTCGCGCTCATCGCACGCCGGCCCGAGAACCTGCAGTCTGTGATCTCCACGATCCGCCAGACCTCGCCCGATGCCGTCCTCGAAGCCTTCCCCTCAGATACGTCCAAAGCGTCGATCGAAAAAGCGTTCCAGGATATCAAGGCGCACAAGAGCTTCGCGGGGCTGAGAGCTGAGGTTGCGGTATACAGCGTGAAGCACTCGTCCAAGAAGCCGTTTCTGGAGGAGACGAGAGAGGAGTTTGAAGGGAGTCTGGAGGATTATGTTGGCGGTGCTTTTACGTTCGCGCAGGAGAGCATTAAAAGGTTCTATGCTGACCACGGAGAGAAGGCGCTGGCGGAGGGCGGGGAGAAGAAGGGCGTAAGTGGGCGTGTCGGTGCGAGTAGATAAACGGCTAACATTAGAAGACTCTTATCTTCACCGGCACACTCGGTGCGCTGCGATGCAGCGCGCAGTTTGCCGCGTACGGAGCTGGTCGCGCTTCGGTACGACAGCTGGCGCAGACACTGGCGCGGGAGCTCAGCGAGAAGGGCGTGCACGTCGTGCACACGATCGCGAACGGCGCGATTGAGGACAAGGACGGTGAGGACCAGAAGATCGGGAAGAAGATGAGTGCTGATGCGGTCGGCGAGACGTATCTGTGGCTGCATAACCAGAAGCCGTGTTTGTGGACGCATGAGCTCGATATGCGACCGGCAGCGGAGAAGTTCTAGAGTTGACGATGACTGGCCTGCCATAGTCTTTCTCAACAACGCACTGGCGTGACAGGATATGATGGGCAACCTCCCCCGTCACACTTCTCGTCCTCCGCATGGAGTTCCGGGCTCTTCATCCCGACACATCCACTTCGAAATATATGAGATGTAGCAACATGACGCAGTTCATCTGGTGCCCATAGCAAAGCGTCGAATGCGAAATGCAGGCTTCGGGGCTTCCGACCCTGGTTTTCTCGGCGGCGGCACAGATGCCACTCCAGTCTTTTTGGGCCCAGCCGGCGTGGCTTTAGTAGCAGGTGGAGGTTGAGGAGCTGCCTGCGCTTTTACCTGCAACAAAGACCTCGCAGCTTGGATTACCGCAGAGTTCGGACTCCCCTTGTATACGTATGGCGTTGCCGATGCCGCCATCGGTCTGCCCTTTTGTGTTTTGCGAGGTTGAGGTAGCGCGCCGGTACGCGCAGAAGGTTGACGAAATCCGCTCCCCCTCTTGAGTTCGTCTGAAAAGCCCAGGGCAGTGTTGACCGTGGATCGTACTATTGTCTCGATGACGCGACTCATTTCTTCTTTGACCGTCTCAAACTTGGCGGCGATCAAAGGCCCTACGCCGTGCATTCTTAGACTGCCAGTCAGGTCGACACTGCGGCCTAGCCTTACCACATTCATCACGTCCCTTCTGTCCTGCATAGCGGTCGCATCGACAAGTTTGCCTGTCTCATCGTACCCCTGGGCCTTTAGTGCTTCCACAAACGCCCTGCGCAGCCTGCGTCGTGCCCATGTCCGCACACATCCCGACTTGGAGATGTCCGTGGCGTTTGTCGCATGCCACCACAGCCCCTCCTTTTTGTGCTCTGCATGGCGGCGTCGCTGCGAAATGTGTAGCGGGTGCGACGGGTTGATTGCGATGTGGTTTAAAATGAAGCTGGTATATGAAGGCGAGTAGCTGACTCTGAATGTCGTCAAGTGCAGCTTCGACAGGCCGAGGACTGCAGCCTTCATACCGCCATCAGTGCTCCAGATAGTATCGCGCGAAAAGAGCGTGTGCGGCCGGCGGTCGGCGGTGAATGCTCGGGCGTACGATGCGCAATGACGCTGGGTGATGGATTATTTGTCGAGCGGCGCACTAGCCCCGAAGCGCGCGCTAGGGCACACATCGATGGCCCCAGAATGACACCCAACATTAGTATAATAATACCAAACGCTGCCGCCCCGCAGGCTCCGACAACAAACACACGACTTCTTCGCCAAGCCCCCGAACAGTCGCCAACATGCCTAAGAACAAGGGAAAGGTGCGTGCTCTCTTCTTTTTGCTGCGACCGTCGTCGAGGGGCAGCCGTGCCCCGCGCTGAGGCGCGCGCATATGTGATGACGCTGAAAGTCCTGCCTGGCCGGCCTGCACAGCGCTCACCTGTGTGCGGCCGCACGCGCTCGCACGCCACTCCAAGCAGCCCGCAGCCACTAACGCCCCGCAGGGTGGTAAGAACAGGAGACGTGGAAAGAACGAGAACGACAACGAGAAGCGCGAGCTCGTGTTCAAGGAGGAGGGCCAGGAGTACGCCCAGGTCGTCAAGATGCTGGGCAACGGCCGTCTGGAGGCGCAGTGCTTCGACGGCGCGCGCCGCCTCGCGCATATCCGCGGCAAGCTCAGGAAGAAGGTCTGGATCAACCAGGGCGACATCATCCTGCTGTCGCTGCGAGACTACCAGGACGAGAAGGGCGACGTCATCATGAAGTACTCTGGTAAGTACCGAATATTCGAACGGTGCAGGCGTGGCGGTGTGCTAACGGTGCCGCGCGTAGCCGACGAGGCCCGTTCATTAAAGGCCTACGGCGAGCTCCCCGAGAACGCAAAGATCAACGAGACCGACACGTACGGCGACCAGGGCGACGAGGGCATCGGCTTCGAGTTCGACGAGGACCGCGACTCCGAGGACGACGAGGACGTCGACGGCACGGGCAAGAAGGAGATTGACATTGACGACATCTAAACGAGTGGCAGTGTGCGGGTGGAGGACGTCGGGTTCCGCCATGCTGTCTCGGCTGCTGTGCGAGTACACGGGGCTGAGCTGCTCAAATGCTGCTTCTTGCGAGCGGGCGGATGGATGGTGGAAAAGTCACTGACGAGGGGATGAGATTATGTGGGATAGACAAATACAGACATACCCTTCCTACATGCATTTGCTAGCCTTGCTCGTCTTGTTCGTTACTGACATTAGCTGAACGTCGGCAACTGCACGTCCTCATACACACTCCGATTAAAGAACCGGTACACCCTCCGTCCCACATCTGTTCCAATCAGCCAGCAAATCTCCCTCTCCAGCATATTCGCCAGCTCCTCAAGATTCTCCACCCTCAACATCAGCGTCGTGACAATACTCTCATTGACCCCCGGCAGCGTCCTGAGCATATCCTGCGTCGTCTGGTTGAACGAGCGCATCTCGTCGCCGCCCATACTCGGGTCCAGCCCCAGCGACACGGCCTTCATCGGATCCGGCTCGTCCTGCTGCTTCTTCAGCTCGGCAAAGATCTCGGCCGTCTGATACGGACTGCTCGACCAGACGATGCGCAGTCGAGGAAAAGCAATCGTCAGCATGACCAGCTTGCTCTGCAGATCCGGCGTCGCCGCAAGCCCCGACGCGTTGCTGGCAGCGCTGAAGTCGGCGAATGGCTCGAGCGTGAAGGACTTGTTGGCGTCGAACTCGATCAGCAGCATCGGGTGCTTGTAGTGCTCCGTCATGGACTCGACCTGGTTGTACAAGCGGCCGTTGGCGAAGGAGCCGATGAGGTCGCGGACGGACTTGCGCTCGATGCAGATCTGGGGCGACAGAACATAGTCTCCGACGGTCAGCATGCAGGGGACGATGACCATGGCGCGGCCGTGAAGCAGCGAAGGGAGCGAGGAGCGGAATTCTCGGACGTCTACTACTACGCGGGGGGGCTCTGTTGTTGCGGTCAGACGACCGCCGCCTGCGATGCGGCTGTTGATCGTGCGGAGGAAGCTCTCTTCAGGGGCGAGGTTGGCGTTGGTGTTCAGAGTTAGAGCCATGTTCGCGCGCTCTTTGATCAGGCGTGTGAATGCGTCTTTTTCGCGGCGTACGGCAGACAGGTAGCGTTGTTCTTCCACGCTGCCGCCGTAGTACATGAAGAACACTTTGACTGTACGGTCTGTGTGAGAGGAGCGGTAGACTTCGATGCGCCGGATGAACGCAGCGTCAGGCTCGTACATGATAACGTAGCGCGGTTTGGTCTCCTCGAGGATGTGTTCGTCAAGGTCGCCAGAGTAGGGGTGAATGATGATGGTCGAGTCCATTGAGAACAGTTCGTAGTAATCTTCCATGTTGTCAAGAGGATCGAAGCCTACGTCGCCTGGCTTCTGGGCGGCTTCCAGCTCGGTAGGCTGGAGTTCGGCCATGAGGCTTGCAATATGTGCATCTTTGTCGCCTGCTGTGCGCACAGCGCCGAAGTCGTTTCGTGTTGGGTTTCCAGCGTTGCCGCCTCCCCGGATGCGCCGCCGCTTATTAGGCGGTGGTCTGCCTGAGGACTTGCTACTTTGAACTTTCTGGTCGGTGCTACCGTTGATGGCCTTCTGGTTCTCCTGGAACAGAGTAGAGCTGACTTTGCTGAAATCACGCTTCCAGGATAGATAGTTGCGAAGCTTTCGTCTCATCATGAGCTTCGCAGAAGGCTCGTCTTCATCCTCATCCTCACCGTTACTCTCCTCAGGCTTGATATACATGGTCTGTAGATATTCTCTCAGCTGTGAACAAGTACCATGATCGCCGCACATGATCAAGATAGAGCTGTTGGAACTGTCTTGTGGCGTAGGATTGAAGTAGGCATCTTGCTCGATCTCCTGAAGTATCTCTGCAAGCTGCGTCCACTTTGGGAATTCTTCCAGCACAGGCTCCAGGGCTTCTGGGGCGATATTGGCGTCTCCCGCCAGTTCTGCATTAGTAACCTTGCCCGTATACACCCTCCTTTTCGCGGTGCTGAATATCGTATCGGCGGCGTCGAGGAATAGCCACGGCGACTGATTTTGCCTGGTAGAACCTGGCGGCGGTTGTGAAGCCGCTAAGACAGTATCGAGATACTTATTAAAGCTCACAGCATCGTAGGTGAGTAGAGCATGTAAAATCGTGCGTAGCAGCGACAGATCGCGAACGACTTGTCGCGTCTTGAACGTGGTGCGATGCCAGACAGGATCCAGTTGACGCCTGATGATCTGGTCAAAGTTCTTATGCAGCGCACTGTCCAGTGTCCAGTCTTCTACCTCGAGGCCTGGGTTCGCCTTCTTGAGCTCACTGATGCTAGCTTCCACACACTCGAGCACCGCATTCTGTATATCCTGCATGGCATCGGTCATTGGCACTTCTAGCTCGATAACTTCCGCCTTCTTACGCCCTTCTAGAGAGTTGGCGACCGAGACATGGAAGCGCGGGTACAGAGCTGGCTTCTGCAGGAAGAGGTTCTTCATCATGTTCGTAAGCGGCGAGTAGCCCATCGTAAACGGCTCCGGCGTGTCCGAGAAAGCCTTCAAAAAGCCCGACTTGTTCTTCTGCCGGTAGATCCTCAATATGAAAGCCTCCAGTGACGTTGCGACCACCTTTTCGGCATGCAGGACCACCATGCCGGTCACCGTCTCTGGATTCAGCAACCCTGACAAGAAGTCCACAATGAGGATACGCGATGTGATGCTAAAGAGGCCGCCCTGTGCGTACATCTTCTCGCGCGTCCCCACGGTCATCAAGTCCGTATTGACCAAGCTCAACCCTCTGCACTTCGGCGCCTGGCTGACAGCCGCGTGCTCAGCGAGCGCCTCGCCGATCCATACATTCTCACGCTCATCTGCGCCCACAAGCAGAATGAGGTTATTGCCGGCGGCGTCATAGGAGTGGAGGAGATTCGTGACTATGCGCAGCAGGCCGAGGCCGCGCGCCAGGAGGACGAGCTCATCCTCTTCGCGTAGCTCCTTGAAGATGTCTTGTTGGAATTCCTATGATGTCATTAGTCCTATCCGACCGACGAGCGCGAGGGTTATGTACAAGAGGCAACGAGAGCTTCACGGGGGCTTGTGCATCGCTGGGCATTGGGTACAGCTGTAAGGGCGGTAGTGGGGTGGAGAGTATGAATGCGGGACCGAGAGCGCGTCGAGGGCCGAATTGCGCTTGATCGCGTAGTCACGAGGTCATCACCACCTCCAACCTGTCGCTTCAGCATCAATTGGGGCGAAGCGACGAGTATATCAAAACACATGAATATCGAGTTACTAAAAGCTGCCGTAAGTAGATTAAATTTGGAGTAGGCTTGACTAACTGGAGACAGACTTCCAGCCACTCAGCATGAAACGATGTCGTGTAGATGTTCGTAATACCATTCAAGAAAAGCGAAGATTTTGGTAGTTCTCATAGTCATACAGGTGCAATATACACATGAAGAAAGAAACGCCGGCAATAGCAAGATCAGAAGCGTGCTTATTGCGAAGCATTCCTGATATCCTGCTGGAGTTTCCTGCTGTCGGCAGCGTACGCATCGCGCTCTTCCCTCAATCGCTGCTGCTCTGCGGCTGATTTCTTTGCATCGCTCTCCTTCTGTGCAATCCAGACTGATAGCGTCAGTGTACACACTCACGATGAACAACCTGATATCCGGCACTTACTTGGTTTGTCGGACTTGGACAGGTCCTTGAGCTGGGTCACGAACCCATCGAAATCCTTCTGGCGCTGTTCCCTGTTTGCAAGCGCCTTCTTCTGGAGCTCAGGACTGTAGGCCTGAGGGCGTTAGAAGCGTCGTAATGCACGTGGCGACCTGCTTACCTTGAATATCTCTTCCTCAGTCGGCGTCACCCACATGACCAAAGCTGGACCACCGATGCAAAGTACTGCGCCTCTATGACATATTAGTTAGCGAATCGGGGTGACCGAGAGGAAACCAGGTACGCACGCCGAGATGGCCTTGATGTATGTCCTCATAGCAGCCATGTTGGCGGTTATTGCGAGCTATTATCAGCACAGCCGGTTTATGAACGTGTTCGCTGGTTGATGCGTCAGGGGAATGGCAGCTTGCGGGGGCTCGATGTCAAGGTTATCGTTGTTGATGCCCTAGCCTTTGAGAACTCGATGATCCATTTCATCGGCTTGGAAGAGTTAGCTGTGGCACTGTGGCGCAGCACCGCCACGCTTATCAGAAGCATTGCCGTTGGAGCGTGCTGCCCGCCCCACCCGCACGCTTGTACCCCTGCTGCATGAGACCATGAGCGTTACGGGGCCTGAGGATGGATCCGAAGCGGATCAGCATTCGCGGTCTCAGGGCCTGGCACCATATCATTGGCACGTCTCTAATGGTCTGTGTTTGCAGCCGCCAGGCGAGCGTCATAGGGTAAAGTGTGCATGATGAAGACGAAAGTGTACCTAGGTAGCCAGGAGGTCACTTGAACATTGATTGTGTGAACAACGTATTCCTTTCAGGCGGTCCACATTCCTCATTTATAATCTCCTCGCCTGCCAGCGCTGAGGTTGCACCGACCTTGATGATTGTGGGGTTTATGGTTCAAGGACTCCCACGGTAGCGAGATTGACTGTCCTTCCACTTGCTTCAAGGCGCGGACGCATCCACCTCGCGTCTCAAGCACAGCCGTGGCACCAACGACGTCTGAAACTACGCCGGAGAGCACAGCATTGAGGCTTTGCCACGCTGTTCGCTGTCAGCAAACACATGTAATTTGACCTGCAGAGTCCACCCAGCACAACGCTTCCGGCTCCCGTTCTCTAGCGACTTTAAATTGAAGACCCCTGTCCAGTACCGCGCAACCTTGCTGGCAGCGCCGACACCCGGCCCAGAGCTCCGCAGTCTGTTGTTTCGGTGTCGAAGAGAGATACGTCCAAGCTCTGACTTAAAGGCTGCGAGTCCCGCTGCTGAGGGGCGCGATCCGCACTACTCCACGATAGAACGCGCCCGGTGCGCGCGCCTTGCTGAACCGGATCTACGATAAGCACCTGCGTCGCCATGGCCTACCAGCACCAGTACGACAGCCGCGCGCAGCCGCGACAGCAGCAACCACAATCTTACGACCGGGGATATGCGCCGCAGGGACAGCCGCAGTATGCAGGCTACGACAGTCAATACGACCAGCAACACTACGACTATGGCTACGATCAGCACGGATACGACCCGCACGGATACGAGCAGCACGGACACGAGCAGCACGGCTGGGACGACGGCTACTACGACGACCCGCAGGCCGGCTATGGCAACGCACAGCAGCAGCAACAGCAACGGTACAACGACGGCGGCGCATACGGGAGGCCGCAGCAACAGCAACAGCAACAGCAACAGCAGCAGCCACAGCCACAGGGACGCCGCCCACCACCACAGCAGGCGCAGTATGCGCCGGACGCCGGTCGCGGCGCGCAGCAGTCACGGCGACCACGGCAAGAGCAGGGGCAGGACCCGCGGCGGCCAACGGGTCGAGGCAATGCGCCTGCGCCAGCTCCGCTGCAGGGTCGCGGAGCACTGAGACCACCAGGTAAGCTGCCTCGAGCTTTGCGAACACCACCAGCAGGCTAACCGTTGCACGTAGGCCTGGATCGCTCGCTCCTACAGCAGAAGTCCCCCAAAGCCATTCCACAGGACAACCCGTTCCCCACCTTTCCCGTGCAACACCCAGGGCAGGCGCCTAAGAAAGACAGCCTGGACCAGGCCATGTCCAATATGGATATTAACGGTGGCCGGCCGGCTGAGAGGCAGCGGCGACCCTCGGCGCGAGGCATGCACCCAGACGGCCGTGGTCCAGGACGAGCAGCGCCGAATGCCAGAGCAGACTCGGGCCAATTCGAAGGGAATGCGCAAGCACAACGACGGCCACCGCCCAATCACATGCCGCCTGGACAGCGACCGCCGCCCCTAGAAATGGGCGGTGGTAGAGGCCCACCTCAGCGGCAACAGGATCCAATGTCGCCTTCACAGCAGATGTTTGGGCCTGGCACGCAGCGGGCAGCGACGATGCCACATCACGCAGACATGAACCAGCAGCAATGGGCCAACCCCGGTGCCCTCGACAGCTACCATGGCCCTGATTCACCATCGTATATTCCTCCTGGGCCACAGCCTGGTGGCAACAGGCACAACGGAGCTCCTAGGCAACCACAACAGCAGCCGCCGATGCCGCGGGTGCAGACTACTCAGCAGCCACAGCGTGTCACACCAAACCAGCTATTGCCATCTCCAGATGATCACAACCCTACCCTCGGCAATTTCTATGACGACTACTATCAACAGGGCAACGACCGGACAAGCGTAGCTGAAACAATAGACATGCCGGACTTCGATGCAATACCAGAGACGAGTCGTGGGCACCGGCGAGGTGACTCGATAGACAACCACCTCGCGCCAAGCAACTTGGGTGGCCGGCGACAGGTCGGGCAGGCAGTCCGCCCAGTGGATGGTGTTCCCCAGCCGAATAACTTCCAGCAGCATTCACTACGCAGTAGATCGCAACCTGACCTGAATGCGCAATACAATGGCGCATATGAGATGGCTGCAGATGCGCCTCCTATGCCATTGCCCGTGAGGGCAAATACTGGCTTTGCAGAGTCCAACGGATTACCAAATGGGCCTCGCGGACGAGGACCGCCTCCACGTAGCATGACCACTGACGGCATGCAACGAGGACCTCCTGGCCAGGGCTATGGTGTAGGGCAGCAACCAAACTTCGATCCGCAATACGGGAGAAACCCGCCGCCTGTTCAACGAGGTTACTCAGACGACTCCGCCTATTCGGAGCCACCACCGAATACCATGAGGAACGTCTCCTCACCGATGCCAGGACCGCCTATGGTGAGACCTGGGACAGCTGCACCTGCACCGGGGCGAACACCAAGCGACCCTCTCGGCCGACGACCAGGAACAACCCAGCCACAGACGAATCCAGATGCTCTGCCTGCACATCCGGTCCCTGTCCGGGCCGGGCTCGTACAGCAGCAGCAACCACAGCGTCAGCCAACCAATGCACAGAGACCGCCTCCCATTCGACAGTACAACAGCGACCAGTCGCGCATCAGCCTTGAAAGTCAGCACTCTATTGCACAGCAATCTGCGGGTCAACGGCGTAGCTCTGTACCGCATCCTGTCACATTCGACGAACTCAATCGCCTCCGCAGAACTTGGAAAGATAAACCCACAGACGATGCTACAGGCCTACTACTCGCCAAAAAGCTGGTGGAGGCTGCAAGCGTGCTGGCAGACGAAAATGGCACCGCAGACAAGCGTACACGTGACAAGAACAAGGAGAAGTTCGTGCTCGAGGCCCACAAGATTGTCAAGAAGCTTGCTCAACACCAATATGGCGATGCCATGTTCTATCTCGCGGATTGCTACGGCCAGGGGCAACTTGGACTGCAAGTCGACACTAAAGAAGCTTTCACACTGTACCAGGGAGCTGCAAAAGCAGGCCACGCTGCGAGCGCCTACCGCACAGCCGTCTGCTGCGAAATGGGCCACGAAGAAGGCGGCGGCACGAAGCGCGACCCGCTGAAAGCGGTGCAATGGTACCGGCGCTCAGCAGCCTTGGGCGACACCCCCGCGCTCTACAAGATGGGCATGATCCTCCTCAAAGGCCTCCTCGGCCAGCCCAAGAACCAAGGCGAAGCCATCAACATGCTCCAGCGCGCCGCCAACCAAGCCGACCGCGACAACCCCCACGCCCTGCACGAGCTCGCCCTCATCTACGAACAGCCCGCCACAGGCAACGAGCGCGTCATCCCCGACGAAACCTACGCGCTGCAGCTCTTCATGCAAGCCGCCGACCTCGGCTACAAATTCTCGCAGTTCCGCCTCGGCCAGGCCTACGAATACGGGCTGCTGGGGTGTCCGATCGAGCCGCGCAAGAGCATCGGCTGGTACACCAAGGCCGCCGCGCAGGAAGAACACCAGTCCGAGCTCGCCCTCTCCGGCTGGTACCTCACCGGCATCGACGCCGTGCTGCAGCAGAGCGACACCGAGGCGTACCTGTGGGCGCGCAAGGCGGCGTGCGCCGAGCCGCCGCTGCCCAAGGCCCTGTTTGCCATGGGCTACTTCACCGAGGTCGGCATCGGGTGCCCCAAGAGCCTGGACGAGGCGAAGCGCTGGTATGGGCGTGCTGCTGGTGGGTTCCCGTTTTCTTCTTCTCTCTTTCTCCGTCTCTCTCCGTCTCTCTCCGTCTCTCTTCGTCTCTCTTCGTCTCTCGTCTTTCGTCTCCCTTTCTCCGTCTTTGCCAGAAACTAAACGCTAACCCACCCCAGCATACAAGTTCCCAAAGGCCCAGGAGCGCCTCGAGGAGCTCAAGCGCGGCGGCTCAAAGGCCCAGATGAAGCGCGAGCGCCACAGCCGCAGCAACCAGAAGCAGCAGGAGGAGAACTGCACTGTCATGTGATGCGGGGGCGATATACCCGGTGTGTGTGTGTGTGTGTGTGTGTGTGTGTGTTGGGGGGGGGGGGGGTGGACTTGGGCGTGGCGTGGCGTAGGATGGGATGGGCTTGGGCGGGCGGGATGGTCGCGGGCCCGGTGCTCTGGAGTGTGCTGGGGATTCGCGTAGCCTGACTAATGGATGAGTGAGCTGCTGGCCTGCCGCAGATGTCAGTCGAGTGCGTGCTTTGTCTGTTCTGGGTGATTGCGGTTCGCGAGACGGGACAAAGGTGCTGTGTGATCGGTCATGTGCGACGTGCATGCGTCACGTTGAACCACGCGTGGTCTGTCTGAATGTGGTTGCGCTGTGCACATGGGACAATGTCTTATTATATGATTATCAAGTCTCGACGCTTCGACATGCCACGCCCCCCCAACCGCGCGTCTGTACAACCTGCCTCATTGCACCGCCCAAGAACCCTACACCTTCCGGCGCTTGCTACCCACCCCCTCCTCGTCGCCCTCCACCGGCGTGCCTTCGCCGCCGTCGCGCCCGCCCCCGCGCCCATGCACGTTGCGCCAGGTACTCACGCTGCGCTGGACGGACTCGAACATCTCGCTTGCGTCCTCGACGACGCCGCCCTCGCCGGGGTTGAACATGATGGCGTTGACAAACATGCGCATGAGCTCTTTTTCGAGCTGGGCGGGGTTGACAATGGCGCGGGGCGGGACGAGGTCCGGGGCGAGCGGCAGCTCGACGGTGGCGCCGGGGCCGCCGGGGCTGCCGAGCGGGGTGTCCGAGGCGCTGGCGGTGACGTGCTTGGCGCCTGTGGAGAGGGCTTTTTTGATCGTCGAGAGATCCGTGGGCCGCTTGATGAGGTCGTAGTAGCCTTCTGCGTCCTTGAGCTTGACGGCGTGGGCGAAGATGGAGGCGTGTTTGTGGGAGGTGATTTCGTCGAGGATGGTCTGGCAGATGCGGTGGAAGTTGCGGTAGGCGACGACGGTGCGGTTGGGGCTGGGGGTGCCGGGGTCGTCGGACTCGGCGAGGGAGGCTTCGCGGGCATTGCGTTTGCGGCGCGCGGAGTGGGCGGTTGGGGGGGCGGCGCCGCGGCGCCGTGTGGTCATTTGCGAGGGCGTGTTGATGGGCTCCTCGTCCATGCCATCGGTCAGGGAGCCTCGTCGCTCGGTCTTGATTTTGTGGCCGGCTTGGGAGTCGGTGTCGGCTATCGTCTCTGTGTGAGATAGGACGGATCGACTCCTGCTGCGACCTCGAACCGAGCCGCCAGCCCGCGAAGAAGCGACGCTGCCGGGTCTCCCGCGCTTTGCAGTTGCTGTGCGTCGTGACCGGCCTTGGCGCGTTGCAGAGTCGGGCGCAGGCACTTCCAACGAACCAGTCGGTAATGGTGTCTCTGGCTGCACATCCTCGTCTGGCGCCTTCTCTTCTGTCTTTTCCATCTCCTTGTCCTTCGCCTTGCCTCTTCCTCGCGGTTTCCGTTGTACTTTTGTCTTGGTCGGGCTTGGTTTCGAGGCAGGCATCGGCGGGACGTCGTCAAGGGGCTCCGGCACAGGACGTGGTGATCCGGCCGGGACCGCAGGAGCAGCGAGAAGGCGGGGCTTCCAAAGGCTCTTTGCTGACTGCGGCGTGCTCAAGGCGCTCTGCGGCGATGGGTTGGTGAGAGGAGTTGATAGCGACTGTCGAGCGTGAGTCACGTGCGGATGGGTAGGCGCACCAGGTTTGGCGACAGGGGTGTGCTGATGCTGCTGGGCGGCCGAGCGCTTGTTGATGGGCGTGGAGACGTGTGGATACTGCGGCGTCGACGGGGGAGGGTGGTGGACGCGGGAAGGGTCCTGAGGCGAGACCTGGAACGGCGGCAGCATGAAGCCGGCTTGGGGCGGGGGTGGCTGGCTTGCGTGCGGTGCAGGGGCAGGGGCAGGTTGTGGAAAGAAGGCGTTTTGCTGCGGTGGGTGCACGCTCGGCGAGTGCGGTCCTGGTGCTGGCGGGGGGAAGCGCTGGGTGGGAGAGAAGGGCTGCAGGGCTGGCGGGCCATACGGGGGCACGCGGTTCGCTCCATAGGGCTGTATCTGAGGCTGGTACTGCGGGCCTGACGCACCCACCGGCGACTGCGGGTGTGGACGCGCGTGGGCGTGCTGCGGGCTGGGCTGCAGCGGCTGCAGCGGCTGGTGGGCGGGCGGCAAGGGCGAGAGCGCAGGGTACGGCGGGCCGTTGTAGGCGGGGGTTGGCGGGGGCTGGCTCGGCGGGCCGGGCGACGCAGCAATGGGCTGGGCTGCGCGCGGGGTCGGGCGGTCCTTGTTCTTGCGGGGCGACGTCTTGGGCACGCTGGGGCTGCGCTCGGCCAGCTTTGCGCGCAGCTGCTCGTCCCAGTCGCCGCGCTCAATGCCCTCGACGTCGCGCTGCAGGCGCCCGTAGCGGGCCTCCTCGGCGCAGATGTGGTCGACGAGCTCGCTGCGGTAGGTGGCGTACAGCTTCTCGACCAGGCGCGGCATCAGGTGCTTGTACTGCAGCGACTCCTGCACGGTCGGCAGCACGGGCGCGGCGGCCTTGGGCTTGCGCGGGTTGTCGCCATGCGGGCTGTCGGCGGCCGGCTCCAGCTCGAGGTCCATCTCGCGGCGCAGGCGCTCCAGGTAGAAGCTGCGCAGGGCGTCGGGGCTCAGGCGGCCGCGCTGGAAGAACTTGTGGGCGGTGACGTCGGGGTTGGCCTGCAGCAGCTCCGACGTGCGGGCGAAGGCGCGCGGGGTCACGCCATACGTCTTGAGGCACTGGAACACGAGCAGCGACTCGAGCGTGGTGTAGGCCGAGGCGCTGGCCGGCATGCCCCGCGACAGCTGCTCGGCGGGGGCGCGCGGCGAGCGGGCGGGCGGAATGGGAGCCAGCGCGGCGGAGCGGCAGAGGGCGGCAGAGGGCGGGGCGGGCAGCGGCGCGTCACGTGCGCAGTGGGTGGTGACGGCGATGGGGTGGTGAGCGATGGCGGTGCCGATGCGATGCGTGGTGTTGGGTGCTGGGCTTTGCGTGCAGTGGCCGCTAGGCGGGTCTGCCAATCGGCGTGCAGACGCGTCGAGCGCGAGGCGGGACTGGGACTGCCTGCGGCTCGATTAGGCGGAATGAGTGCTAGCACAACGCGCATTGCCGTTGCGGACCGCTGCAAGCCCCATCCCTCCGCGTTGCAATGCGTCGCACGTCGCACGTCGCAGTGTCGCGCGCCGCCGCATGCTCCTGCCATCTCCCACCGGCGCCGGTCGCTGCTCCCCAGCTCCACCGGCGATCAGCGCGGGCAGGGTCTGTGCTACCGTAGTCCTTGAGCCCCTTTCGCACGTTACTTCGTAACCACCAGCCCGTTTCTGTTCCATGACAGGACGCCTCTTCATGCCCGGCTGCTGTCCCACCCTTTGAAACATCCCATCCCGCTTGCAAACATATAACCCGCTGCTCGACGCCCACCTGCTTGTCTCTCACCCGTGCTCCAGCATCGCCCGCGCCGCCTCACTTCCCAATCCGCCCAAGCCCGCTCCACGTCTCACCATGCAGAACCAGGCCTCGGTGCAGCGCCAGACCGCGCAGGACCCTGACGCCGGCTGGAAGCCCAGCAACCGCCCTCAGTCGTAGGATCCCCCGCTAGCGCTGCCCCCGCCCGTTCTGACAGATGCAGCACCGTGGCCCTCAACTTCATGGACGAGCTCGACACGCTGTTCAACCTCGACAGCAGCCTCGACACCCTGGACAAGACCATCCACGACAAGTATGTTGCCGCCCTGCAGCCCATCCCTCTGCTGACCGTCCCAGGAAGCAGGCCGTCAACACACAAGCACAGGAGCTCGAGGCCCTGCAGAGGCGGCTGCGCGAGGCCGAGGAGCGCCTCAGCCAGGCAACCGCCAGCTCGCCGCTCAAGCAAAAGGACGACCAGCCCGCCACCGCTGCCGCAAACACCCCGCTGGCCGCCAGACACCCCCAGACCATGGACATTCCGGGTACGCCATCCGCCCTGCACACCTCGTTGTCGTGCTAACTGCTGCAGAGCGACCGCATTCGGCCCACTCGCGCGCCAGCGTCAAGGTCTAGACGGCCGGCGCCTTGTAGTCCGACATACCCCAGACTCGCGCAGCGGAAACATGGCGAGTCTGACCCGACGCCGTATCATTTTAATCAACGAAGAAACATTTCTGGAGAGTCCATTTTTGCACTTGCTTCTGCTAGGCCCATTGTTGGCTATTGTTGGCCCATTGCTGGCCGGTTAAGGGGGCCGTCTCCATAGGCACGGCATAGCGTAGAGAAATTTTACTGAACCACCTCATTTCGCGTGCCCGTTGTGCTGTAACACGCCGCAAGTGCCTGCTTAGCACAGACGTGGCTGTGTGGTGTTGATGAATCTGTAGCGCGCTATCGCCAGTTGGACGTAGTGTGCCAAGTCCTTTGAGTTACACAGCACTGAACGGCACCGCTGCAGTGCTAGCGTGCCATCGCCAGTTAGATGTAGCGTGCCAAGGCCTTTGAGTTACACCACGGGCAAGAACTTCGACCACGAAGCGTGTTGCTGTCGGCTGCTCTCACCTGCTCTCACCGCCACTGAACAGGCGTCACTGCAATGCCAACCCTGCTTTCGATTCCAGCGGAGCTCATCTGTGAGATCTTACATCACCTCAAACCCACCACCCGACTTGACTACTGCTATCTCCGGGAGGAGCGCAGATGGGACATCCGACACTGGCTTCGCACCATTGCCGCTGTCGCACGAACATGCCGCTCTCTACGTGATATTGCTGTGCCGCTGCTGTACTATCGGTATGAAGCTACCGTCCAACGGCCAATCATCCCTCTAATCGACCGCTTAAACGCTGAGCCTACCATACCAGGCTTGAAGCATGTCACCATCTACCCAAAGGATCATACCCGCCCCGAAACCAAATATGTCCCTACGCAAGAGCGGCTGGCAGAGTACCGTGCCTGGGCGGAAATTTCTGGACTGGGCTCTTATGAGATCGAAAGAACTGAGCTAGGTCAACTTGAGCTTTGGCGATTGTTTTCTCGAGCCCCGAACTTGGAATCGCTGACCGTTGCGCTGGGTTCGGAGAACGTCGAGGGTCTCCACATGAACAGCCATCCAGCTGTGTGGTTGCTTCCCATTGTCTCAGCAGCTCAAAACGTCCCGACGGACCCACAGTGCGACGGTTGGTTTCGGAAGCTGCATTCGTTGGATCTCGATCTGCATGGTCAGTGTGGTTCATACCTGATCCAACTCTTCTCCCTACCGCGCCTTCGGTCCCTGCGCCTCGCAGGCATGGGAACGTATCCGCATCAAGATTCGGCGCCCACTCTGATCTGGCCAGATACGAAGGCGACAGCAACGTCTGGTGTTCAGAAAATCGACTTTGATGACGTTAGTGTTCCTGGCGACATCATTGCCAGGATGATCAACTGTTGCAAAGCCCTCGAATCCTTCAAGTGTAGCCGTGCATATGACCCACGGCCCGCAAAGGACGGGCTTGGTAGAGACCTGTGTGTTCACATCTTGGACACTTTGCAGCAACACAGGGATACACTGAAATCTCTGAGCCTCTCTCCTTCTGACAGAGACCAGCCAAGACATCTAGCCCGGGAGTATGGACGTGTTGAAGGGTTCCACACACTTGCCGCTCTGGAAAACCTCTACGTCCCCTGGCATGTTCTGATGGGATCTCCAGCAGGCTTACGAACTGGGGAATTTACCTGGGGGGCTGTGAGCGGCTGGCAATACCCTGCAATGCGCGACGTTTTGCCCTTTAATCTGCACAGCTTGAATATCGCCATGCCCGAGTTAAGTATGCCTAGCTTTGACGGTGTCGAGAAAGCCTTGTGCAGTGGCCTGTCTGCAGGGAAACGGGAAGACCTGCCGCGCAACATTCACTTTGGTTACGATGGCGCGTATTTCGACGAAGCACTGCCCCTAAACTTCTGGCGCGTCCAAAACGCCTTCCACAAGCTTGGCTGCAACTTCGTCTACGAAATTCACCTCGACCACGACGACTTTAGTAAGCACACGGGCGCCGCGGACCCCGTGTCCATCCACTGACGAGTGAGCAGTGTATGTCGATGACGCCGAGCACGACAGCCAACTGGGCATTCTGGCCCAACACCTGGCCAAACAGGGGCTTCCGGGGGTGCAGATGGCGACGCGAGTCGAGGTCCCCGGACTGCCGAGGAAAGCTGCATTGCCACAGAGAGTAATGGGTGTCCTGGGTCTTGGGGAGGACTGGCTCGACTCGGACGAGGCCAGAGAGGTCTTGTTTGGCGCGCACGTCGATTACAAGGGGGATTCGGAAGGCAATCCCGAACTGCTTGCTATGATGAAGCAGAGAATCCAGGCTCGATTGGCTGCATTGAACAAAGAACGCGGGCTCGATGAGCAAGAATCCGAGCGCAATGAGCAAGAATCCGAGCGCAATGAGCAAGAATCCGAGCGCAATGGGCAAGAATCCGAGCGCAATGAGCAAATATCCGAGCTGTAATGAGCGAACAACATTCGCTGTTGTCTGCATTGCTCGACTACCCGACAACAACCAGCGTAGCGCACCTCTCCAATACTTCTCCACCGTACCGCCGTCTCCTGCAGGTACACATTACCCAACCGCTCGACTTACCCGTTGCGACATGCCGCGTCCACAGGGCTGTAGTCCGGCACTCAGCTCTTCGGCACATGCAATTAGAGCACCCAGCAGCGCGCAGGCCGTCGAGCGCGTACCGTGCAGAGCCAGACTGTGCCTGATGCAGGGTCCTGGGCGATGTGGGTGTCGTGGGGCGCACGCGGTGTAGGGCTGGCGCTTACAGGACTGCGGCCTCCAAAGCGGTCGCTGGGCGCCTAAGAATGGCCCAGAAGGGCAATGTTCGGTGTCCTTGTGAAAAGACTTGTCAAAAGCGGCGCTGTGGTGGGGGATGCGGTGTGATAGCGGAGGCTCGCTGTGGGCCGAGGAGCGTCTGTGGTGGGCCGTTCATAGCGGACGAATGCAGTGACGGCAGTAAGTCCCATTCATAGCGGACAATGCAAGTCACAGCAGTCCAACGACAGCTCCATCTGCGTCTGCTGTCGTTCCAAGTGCATTGCTGCGCCGTCGCTTCGTGCCTTTCCGTGCACGGGACGGGTGAGCCGTCGGCCGAGTCGAGATCTCCAGTTGGAATCGACGAGCGTCGGAACCAGGATCCGAATTGCAAGGACAGGAAATTGATCATTGATGGAAGCTCTCAGCCTACGAACGCACATCAGCGGGCCAGCCAAAGCTTGATTTCCGCTTAGTCTCGAGTCGGATAGTGGGCGCTTACACAGCGATTGCCAGCCACTCGAACCTACCGCACCCATGCCAACCCCGCTCCACATCTCTGCTCCCATGCATACATCTGCACTCCATCCAGTGCCCTGCGATCCAATTCTCCAATTCGCCTGCCGTCAAGTCATGCGAACCGGAGGCGGCCCATTTGGGGGCTCCGCAGCGCGGCCCTGAGCCCAAGCCAACGTGCATCCAACGGCTGTGATTCGACTGCACGCCCACGAGGTGGCTGATCCGTCTGTGTCGCCTTCTCGCCCAGCCCGCCGTCGCCGCGACGGCTTGAAGACTCTGCGCGCTGTGTAATTTCTGAGCGGTTGAACGCGACGTGCGACGCATTCGCAGGCGAACGCGCTCGCAGTTGCACCGTCTCATCAGCCCCTTGCGTGAACAGCACTGCAGAGCGGGCACGGATCGAGGTGTCGTCCCGCTGCACCCGAACGCCATCGCTTAGCAGTCTACCTGTCGTCGTACTGCCCTGGCGTCCGTTCTAGCCCCATTGGCCGGATTCGCGGTCCCCCAGCCAGTCACAGCGGCCATCACGCATGATGCATACGCTCGACGGGCTCTTGAGGTATGAATCGCCAGTGCCGTCCGCGAGCGTGATAGTGCCTCACTACGTCCGTCTCTCTTTGGTACCCCTGTTAGATATTGCCATCACACCTTGGCCCAATAGCGCGGGCTCGCGAGCGGTTGAGTAAGATCCGCTATTTGCTGCCACGATACCGACCTCTGAACCCGGCGTGTGACGCTTTCTCCACTCAGCACCAAAGTCACCGTCACTTAAGGCCGGCTGACGCACGCTATCTGATCGCTGTTGTCAAAAAACGGTTTTCGGTTTCTGCGTTGCTGCTCAATCTGGTAACCATCTGTCTGCACACAGGCCACAGATGAAGGCCGCACTGCACCACGCACGCCACGCACGTATCAACCGGTAGCACAGACGACAAGTCTGGTTCGCGCTGCCGTGCTCACCACCGCATGAACACAACCGACGCTACTCCACGCTCGTACCCATGTAGAAACGAGTCCTCGGTTTCTCATAAGCACTCGCTGTCCCGACTGCCGTCTACTGGACTTTCCACCGGATCTGGCCAAATTCTTCTGTGACCCAGCTCCTGCTGGCAGCAGGTTCCACAAGCTTTTACCACGCACCATGCCCGCGATATCAGAGGCAGTGCTGGGCCACGATGTGGCCGACATGGTCGCCTCGCTCGTGCGTCGCATCAACATTCCCTCCAACAGCACAAGCGCCCCGGGGCTGATCGAAGCCAACACGGTGGACCCCTGGAACAAGAGCGGGAAATACGCGCTCGCATATGTCTACTTCTGCATCCCACTGCTGGTCATCACGGCGCTGATGCGCTACTACCACCTGTTCACGGACAAGATCCGGACTGCTCTCCACCAAGAAGAGGTACTGCAGTCCTCCGCGACGTCCTCCCCCGACACAGACTACGAAATGTCGGTTCTCTATACTGACAAGTCTACTATGAAGTTCTTCCCTCGCGAAGGCCCGTTGCCGAGTGGGCCCAAGACCCAGTCGAGCGTGTCTTCTGTAGGGCCGATCAACAACCTGGTGGCCCTGTTCCGTTTCGTCTTCTACCGCCCCGTGCCGCAGTTTACCATCCGCAAGGGCTGGAGGCCGTTGGTGTTTCCGTCGCTGAGCGTCATTGTGGTCGTGTTTCTCGCGTTTGCGCTGGGCATCTTGTACAGCTGCGTCCCCCAGCCGCTGTTCTGGAGCAGTATCGCGTATGGGTCGCCGCCGCTTGCGATCCGCTCGGGCATGATGGCGGTTGCGCTGATGCCGTGGATCGTGGCGCTCGCGATGAAGGCTAATATGATTACCATGTTGACTGGCATCAGCCACGAGCGGCTGAATGTGCTGCACAGGTGGGCCGCGTACTTGTGTCTTGTGCTAAGCATCCTGCATACGGTGCCCTTTTACGTCACTCCGATCTGGGAGAAGGGTGCGCGGAAGGTGTTTGAGAGCTTTTTTGCGCAGGAGGGCTTCTACGCCTACGGAACTGGTGAGTGGATTGATCACGCACGAGATGTAGGCTAATTCTTTAGGTATCGCTGCGCTCGCACCACTCTGCTTTCTGTGCACGCACTCGATTGCACCCCTTCGGCACCGTATGTACGAGCTCTTTGTCACGCTCCACGTGCCCGTGTCCATGGTCTTCCTGGGCATGATGTTCTGGCACTGCAACAACTACCTCACCTCGTGGAACTACCTCTTCTCCACGCTCGCCATCTGGCTGCTGTCGTACTTTATGCGGCTGTTTTACCTGAACTGGGCCAACCCGTTCCGAATGTCGTGGCTGATTGGCGACGAGGCTGCGGTAACGCTCATGCCGGAGAACGCTGTCAAGATCACGATCCCCACGCAGACCAAGTGGAGGCCGGGGCAGTATGTGTACCTCCGCATGCCGGGCATTTCCGTGTTCGAGAACCACCCCTTCACCATCGCATCGCTGTGCGACGATGACTTCCCGTCCGAGTACGGCGAGGGGTACAGGGACATGGTGCTTGTGTTCAGGCCGTTTGGCGGCTTCACAAAAAAGGTGGTCGAGAGCGCGCTGACACACGGCCCATGGCACACGTACCGCGCGTTCGTCGACGGACCGTACGGCGGCATGCAGCGGCGCATCGAGGCCTTTGACGACGTTGTTCTCATCGCCGGCGGCAGCGGCATCACGGCCATCATCTCGCAGCTGCTCTGTCTGATCAAGAAGATGCGCGACGGCAAAGCGGCCACGCGCAAAATCCACGTCATCTGGGCCATGAAGCGGCCGGAAACGATGGAGTGGTTCAAGGAAGAACTGCGCATCTGCCGCGAATTCGCACCGCCCGAGACGGTCGAGTGCCAGTTCTACATCACAGCCGCCAAGCGCGTCATCGGCGGCGGCCTGGTCAGCGCCAAAACGCCCACGCGCCCGGTCTCCATGTTCTTCCACGACAAGGTCAACGACGCCTTCCAGAACATCGCCGACCACCGCCTGTCGGGGCTGAGTGCCATCTCGGCGAAACGCCACTCGGCGCTCATCCGCGACGAGGCCGCCGGCGACGCAGAAAAGGAATTCGCCCTGCGCGCCGAAAACGAAGACGTCGTCTCGGCGCTCCCGCAGGCACACCTGCGCCACCTCGCGCCCCCGCGCGCCTCGTACCACAGCGCGCACTCGACGCGCTCCGACGAAGACCCAGACGGCATCGCGCCCGCGCCCCGCCGCTCGCAGCGCAACCTCTCCCTCGACATCACCACCGCGCTGCGCGCACAACCCGGCGCGCTCGCCCCGGACCTCGCCGCCGACCCCGCGGCGCCCGTGTCCGGCTTCGACTTTGGGTTTCCGTCGACACCAACCGAGTTCCAGAAGAACCTGATGCGGTTCGCGTTCCTGCCCGCGGCGAAGAAGCGCGACGGGTGGAGCACCGAGTACGGACGCCCCGACATTGGGTTCTTGCTCAAGGGGCTGGGCGCCGGGTTCGGCAAGCGCGCGTGCGTGTTTGTGTGCGGGCCGCCCGGGATGCGCGAGGGCGTTGCGAGGGCGGTGGTGGGGCTGCAGCGGGGTGTGTGGGAGGGCGGCGGCGAGGGCGAGGTGTTTCTGCATGCGGAGAATTACGCTGTGTAGGATGCGGCGTGGAGGAGTCGGCGTGTAGCAATCACTCCGTGTAGGAAGTAGGCGTGTGGTGGGCGGCTGGTGTATATACCCTTTTGTGTAGCGTGGTGGTGGTGGTGGTTGTATTGTAATACGGTAGATGTAACGAAGTCACGACTCTCCGCGTCTCGGGTGTGGTAGCAGAACAAACAGCGCGCCGCAATCCCCTCAACCTCGCTGTCCTCCCGTACCTCGCTGTCCTCCGCCTCGTGCCGTGCCGCAGCCACAAGACCTCCCTCCCCGGGACCATACCCGCCTTCCCCCTCCCCGTGTCTTAAACCCCTCCTCTCATCATGTGTCGCATTGCAAGAGCGCCTCTCGTTGGGTTCCAACAGTGCAAACCCACCCCTCACCCCCTCACTCCGCCTCCCCATAATTCCCCTCCTCACTCCGCCTCCGCCTCGCCCACAACTTCCTCCCCATAGTTAGCCTCCTCCTCCTCCTCCACCCGCTCCCGCTCCCGCTCCCGCTCCCGCTCCCCCTCCCCCTCCCTAGCGCCCGCCCCCTCCTCGGCCATCTTGGCCGTCAGCAGCGCGTTGGTGTCGGCCTGCAGCGCCTTGAGCGCGGATTGTAGGGTTGCTAGGGAGGCGGTGCGGGAGGCTGTGGATAAGGCGGGGGAAGTGGTGGGGGATGGTGGGGAGGGTAAGGGTAGGGGGGTGGTGAGGGTGTGGGTGCTGAGGGGCGAGGCGTAGTGGCCGTAGAGGGCGAGGGGGGGCATGGTGGGGGGGTTTTGGGTGGTTGGCGGTGGCGGTGGTGGGTTGTTGGTGGTGGGTTATTGGTAGTGGGTTGTTGGTGGTGATTTACCGTTGGTGGGTTGCTGGTGGTGGGTGGTTGTTGGTGGTGGTTTACTGGTGGTGGTTTACCGTTGGTGGTTTGCTGTTGGTGGTCAAGCGTGTGGTCAAGCGTGTGGTCAAGCGTGTGGTCAAGCGTGTGGTCAAGCGTGTGGTCAAGCGTGTGGTTAAGCGTGGTTCAAGCTC
Organism: Boeremia lycopersici; assembly: GCA_022609225.1. Classification (NCBI taxonomy): domain Eukaryota; kingdom Fungi; phylum Ascomycota; class Dothideomycetes; order Pleosporales; family Didymellaceae; genus Boeremia; species Boeremia lycopersici. The sequence continues at coordinate 290,323 of JAGKPY010000022.1, forward strand.
GGTGTGCCGGGTGTGGTGGGGCGTAGCGTGGCCGCAGGGCTTAGTTCAGCCGCATGCATGCATCGCCCTCGGACGTCGCCCTCGCCGCCGAACGACCTCACGACACGGCCTGCAGCCATGTTGTGAGGCAGCGCTCTGCCCCTGCTCCCCGTCGTGCTGGCCATGACCGCTTCGACGTGACGCGAACTGTCCCCGCTCGACGTGACGAACTGTCCCCCACCGACGTGACAAACTGTCCCCCACCGACGTGACGCATCCGCCATGCAGCCCACGTCGCCCCCCCCGCAGACGCCCGGCCCGCGCGCGTCGCTCGACGAGTACGACTCGGACTCGCAGTCGCAGCCGCGCCGCTCGCCGCGCCACGCCCGCGCGCTGCAGTCGCCCGGCGAGCCCGCGCCCAACTACTCGCGCCCGGCCATGGCCCACGCCCAGAGCCAGACGTCGCTGATCGACCGCCACCTCGGCCACCGCCCGCGCCAGCGCTCGCAGGGCTACTTCGAGCCCAGCCTGTCGTCGATGCGCGCCGATGCCCTCGCCTCGCCGCCGCCGCTGCTGTCCGCGAGCCAGCTGGCCGCCCAGGCCGCCTACCAGCAGAGCGCCCACATGCGCAAGCGCTCCACCACCATCCCCGCCCCCGCCGACCCGGCCCCCGCCCGCGGCCCGCCGCTGAGCCCGCCGCCGCTGCCCATGACCTTCCGCACCAACGGCATGACCTACCAGCAGGGGCTGCCGCGCGCCGCCGCCACCGCCGCCACCGCCGCCTTCCCCACCAGCCCGCTCATGTCGCCGGGCTACGCAGACCCCGCCCCCGCCTCGCCGCGCCTGGCCGCCGCCGCCCCCGACGTGGTGCTGCAAAAGGCCCCCAAGGAGAAGAGCAAGATGAAGCTGTTCTCGTCCAAGCCCAAGCCCGACGACAAGCCGCTCGACAAGAAGCACCAGCCGCTGCCGTCGCCCGGCAAGATCGGCATCGGCATCCACAGCGCCCACGCCCTCAACCGCGTCATGAACCCGTCCACCACCAGCCTGCTCGAGTCGCCCGCCCCCAGCAGCGCCGCGTCGCTGTACTCGTCGGCGAACGTCTCGACGTCGACGCTGGTCCCCAAGCCCGACCCCGCCAAGGAGAAGCACAAGCACCACTTCCTGTCGCGCACCAAGGCCAAGCTCAAGGACAAGGACGACCACGCCCTGCCGCTGTCGTCGGTCAACAGCACCTCGCGCCCCACCAACCCCAACGCCCCCGAGTCGCTGTACAACTTCGCCCCGTCGTCGCCGCTGCCCGGCAGCTCGTTCCCCAGCTCCGTGACCGGGCTCGACCTGCGCCACGCCGGCCGTGGTCTGCGCGAGGCCAAGAAGAACGCCAAAGCCGCCGCCTATCTCGGCGACAACCTCGACCCCGCCTACACCCAGCGGCCCTCGTTCAGCACCGACCGCTCCGAGTGGCCGTCGCTCGCCAGCAGCCTGACCAACACCCCCGGCGCCTCGGCCTCGGGCACCTCCATCCCGCACACGGCCGAGATGCTCAACCTCGGCTCCTCGTTCGGCATCAACGGCCTGTCGCCCGACGACGCCTGGCCGCTGCTCAAAGCCCGCGTGCTCCAGATCTTCGAGGGCGAGGACCCCCGCCCGCCCGTCGAGGACTTCAACGCCCTCGTCTCCGTCCACGTCAAGCGCTGCATCCAAAAGCGCTCGCCCATCCTGCTCATCGAAGACCTCAACGAGCTGCTCACCACCGGCTTCTCCTCGCTCGACCAGACCCTGCGCCACATCCCCGACGAGCGCCTCATCCCGCCGCTCGTCGAAACCTGGCTCGTCGTGTTTACCTCGATCCTGCCCTTCCTGCAGGCCGTGTTCCTGCCGCTCGACCTCGAGTTCCGCGGCACCGGCATCATGTCCAGCGCCCAGGCCGCCGAGTTCTGGGGCGTCGTGCTGCCGGATGAAATGGCGTCGCGGTCGCCCGCGCACAAGAACGTGCCGCTGCTGGGCGAGCTCGACGTGCGCCGCATCACACTCCTCGCCTTCCGCGACGCCGTCATCCTGCCGCGCTACGACGCCCTGATGGCCGTCTTCTCGCGCCTGGCCCTCGACAACCTGAACCCGGGGCTCGACGCCGCGCCCGACGCCCCCGCACGCTCCCGCGCTACCAGCGCCGCCTCCGCCGGCTCCTTCACCCCCGTCCCCGCCCCCCTCCTCCCCCCCGCCATGGACTCCGCAAAGGTCACCGAGACCGTCGGCCGCATGCTGCAGTGCGTCAGCGTGCTGGTGTCGCTGCAGAGCGGCGACGAGCGCCAGGACCGCAGCGTGCGGCTGGGAAAAGAGTTGAAATACAACTGGCTCGGGCGCGGGCGCACGGGGCGCCAGCGCCAGGGCTTCGTGGGGCCGCGGCGCGGCGGCGCGCTGCAGGGGCTGGGGCTGGGCGATGTGTTGGGTGAGGGGGTGGTGTGATGGGGGGAGGGGGGGGGGGGCGTGTGTACGATATCTGGCGTGTAGGTAGGTACTTGTGTTTTGGCGCGCTTTCATACCCCGGGTTGCGGCATGCAATCCAATCCAATCCAATCCAAATCCGAATCTGAATCAAACCCTCCAAAAACGACTCGGAATCCAGTCCAACCCAATCCAATCCAAATCCCACCATTGTCCCGTCGGGCGTCGCAGCCGAACACGACACTAGTTCCCACGTCTGTGTTGCAGAACCTGGTCTTGCAGAACCTGGTCTTGCTTATGGGGTCTTGCTTTAGGGGTCTATCGATTGCTCACGGTCATACTCACAGTCATACTCACAGTCATACTCACGGTTATATCGTTAGAGCATGCGGCTGCGAAACGACTACGGACTCCCCCAGCAAGAGCAGAGCGTCAACACTAGTCACGAATTGCGGCTACAAGGGGCGCGAAACACAACAGTAACAATAATATGGCGTAAAATACAGAACGAGCCCAATTTCGGCCTCCGCCTACGATTCACGCTCAACAAGCCTGGAAGACCAGGGGAAACGTCGTGCTGGGAAGGAAGGACAAGCTGCACAATAACGGAGTGAGGGATCGGCAGTGTCTATGAGTATGACTGGCAGATGGATTCACGGACCCGTCTCACCGCCTGAACACCCCGATGCCCCATCGACTCCAGTCCGCGCCGTTCCCCACTCGCCCCCCCTCGCGCACTCTCCGCACCTCCCGCGGCCGCTCCTCGCTGCGCACCGCGCCCGCACCCCTCCGGCCCGCACGCTGCAGCGCGTCGCGCTCCCTCCGCAACTGGTCCCGCAGCTCACACTCCTCGGCCTCGTCTTCCTCGCGCTGGCGGCGCAGCCGCTCTTCCTTGCGGCGGATCTCCGCCGTGATGAGTTGCCCCGCGAGCGAGTCTTCGATGGCGCACGCGGGATTGCGCAGCTCGAGCTGGAGCTCCAGGGCGCTGGGCGCGGGGTGCGCGAGCAGCGCGAGCACCGTCTTGAGCGCGCCGGCGCGGTCCCCCGTATACCGCATGTGGCGCGCGCCGCGGGCGAGCAGCGGGCGCCAGAGGTCGTCGGCGGTGAGCAGCTCGGCCTCGCGCGCTTCGGCTTCGGCGAGCGCTTTGCCGCGAGGGATCTGGTCCCACATCGCGGTGCACAGCACGATGTGCGAGAGGAAGTGCGGGCCGCTCATCAGCTGGAGGATCTTGAGCATCGTGTGGTCGGCGCCCGTGAAGCGCTTCTCCGTGATGCGGTGCAGATACACGATTCCTACGATCGAGGCGCGGTCTGTTTGTAGCCAGTTGGCTATCGCGGAGAGCACGTCTAGATCCGAGCGTGTGGTGTCGTTGAAACCGGGGGTGTCGACGATCTGGACAACGTGTTTGGTGTCCAGGGGAAATTCCACAGCCTGGCAGCTTGATGTGACTACTTTCATCAACGTTGGCATGATGTGGTCAAGATTCCGACTGACAAGATCTGAGATTGTGGCCGACTCCAACCGCTTTACCAGAGACCGTTGCGACGAAGGACGACTTGCCCGCGCCTGTCCCTCCCAACACCAAAATCGTGTTTGGTTGTCGTGCTCGCTCTGGTAATCTCGGCGCCAACGAGCCAGATGTTCGAGGTGTCACTGTCACGGTTGGAGATCCCGTGTCGTCCATCTCTGTGTGTAACTCGTACCTATACATGTTGATGGATAAGAATTGGAGAAGTGTCTGATACCTAAGAAGAATCAGTCTTTTAGACTCTCGCCATTGTCCGCAAATCGCACCATCGGCCTCGATCTGACGTGCCGCTGCTAGATCAAGGTCACCGGTCGGGATACCAAGGCGCTGCAGCAGTGTCACGACTCTAGTGTTGGATAGGATCATTGCAAAGCGGCACTATCTTCTTGATCAGGAGCCTATCACGAAAGATCTCCCATCTCAACAGGTCAGGTTGTCCACAGTAAACGGTCTGTGTCAGCTCTGTTATGCATCCACCATCCTGGCGTACTTCAGCCTTCCGGGTCACTGAGGCTCACTGGATCCCTCGCACGCCATCAATAAGCTTGGCAATCTTGACAAACCTGCAGTAGTGGTACAGTCTGATGAAGCAACTCTTGGCGCTGATTGTGCTTACGGTGGTGCCCGATGAGGCTCTGCTAAACTCAGCCTGACAGACGATTGTAATGCCTCTCAGTGATAAAGAGGCCTCAGCTACAACTCTTCAGTTTATTAGAACATCAACTCAAAATGTCACAGAAAGGAGATATACTCATTGCTGTGATGGGCGTGACGGGGGCCGGAAAATCGACCTTTATCAACAATGCGACCAGACGGGATGACATGAGAGTCGGAACAGGCCTGCGTTCTTGTTAGTCAGCTGAACTGAATCTCTACACCTACTGACAGTGATAGGCACGAATAGCGTGCAGAGTACTCGCTGCTACATCGGTGGCAGATGGGTCACCTTGATCGACACCCCTGGTTTCGACGACAGCACTCGTTCAGACACCGACATTCTCGAAGACATCGCTCAGTTCCTTCTCACAACGAAAAAGAACGAAAGGTACTTGAGTGGTATCATACTCCTCCAGCCGATCACCGCAAACCGCGTGCAAGGCACCGAGAGGAAGCGCACTCGCTTGTTCGAAAAGGTGTGCGGCCCTCAGGCATCTCCCAACATCGTGATCGCAACAACCATGTGGAGCGAAATCAGCAGCCAGGCCGAGGGCGACCGCCGCGTGCAGGAGCGCATAACTGACCGACACTTCTGGGGCGTGATGGTCGGACTCGGCGCTCGCATCGTCAAAATGGCCGCCAGCAAGCGCGGCGTAGAGCTAGCTCGTCCAACGAAACGGCAAGGTCGTCGAAACAAGTGCCGGGCGGCAGCTCGACGCCGACCTGAGCCAGACGAGCGTGGCCTACCAGCGCAAGATCAACGATCTGAAGAACGCGCGGAATGCTGCTGACGAGATCCGCGAGCTTAGAGCCGAGCTCGAGAAAGTCCAGGCTGAACGGCAGCGATTGATGAATGCACGGGTAAGTCGTTCGTCTCCTGTCGTGATCTTGTCTGAGCTAAGGCGTGCGCAAAGAGTTCGTGGTCCGTCTTGACGCCTACGTGGCTGGCGACGCTCATGACGGGCGCGGGTGTTGCTCTTGCTTCGCCTGCGGCTTGCGTCATACTGTAACCTGTAGACAGCTTACACATGGACAGAGTCGGTGCACGATATTGTGAAGAGAGCAGACGCGGGCCTTACGACCAGTGCCCCTGAACGAAGAGTGAGATGCAAGTGTCGAGAAGATGGTACTCACTATGCTGTGACGTTGGCAATTCGGGTCGGTCCTTCCTACAATAGTACAAACAGACCCCGCATGAACTTGCAAAAGTCTTAGACGGCATTTAGTAATAGAAGGGCAGATCGCGTCGCGATGGGCTACCACACTGTCTGCTTATCCGTCATTTCACCAGACAGACTACTTCAACCCGTGTTTTACTTTCCAGTTCCAAGATGAAATTGAATACAGCGCTTGGTCATACGCACGAGAAGCGTGTCGCAGCTCACTTTTTCAGTGCTTATTTTCTTGACTCGCGTTACTGCTGATTGACAGTTACCGCGGAGTTACGCGACTCCTGTTTGGTTCCTGGATAGACTGCGTCATGGTAAGAGCGCAACACTTTCTGAGCCATGAATACGCTGTCTGTGGCTGGTATGGTGCGAACTAGCTCACTCTTACACATACGGTGTCGGGAAAGCCACCTGGGATGTCTCAGTACCGATTGCATGTTGAGCAAACGTTCTAGTCATGGGGTGTGACCTTTACACAACCGCCGGCGCATCAATCACTCTGTATTCACTTGTGACGCGCGCGACGCGCAGAGCTAGGTGCAGGCGGGATTTCTGTGCCTGGCTTACAGCATACAGTATGTCGGGGGTGGGTATTCTATGTGGATTTGAGACTCTGGGCAGCCAGCTAATAATAGAAAGTGACCTGTGGAGGTGTACAAAGTATTTCAGCTTTGGTCGTAGGACTTTATTGTCTAGTCTTGTGGCTTCGCTGTTACTTGCAGAGAGGTGCTGCTAGAAGAAGAATGTTTAGGGGTTCACATGGATTACTTACCCCTGCCATACTGTAGGTTGAAGGTGGCGCCACGTCTGCGATACTGGTACCTGTCTGTGCGTTAATAGTCAATGCTAGAACCCAAATGCGGGCAGATTGAGCGACTGGGCGCCGATGTTTATAAATTCCCTTTAGCTCGCAAAAGTCGTTCAATTCCCTCTCTTTGCTATTTGACACTGTAGTAACGGCTGTATCAACGTTGACTTGAAGTGCTCGATGCGTCTGTATTGCTCTGTTTACGTCAAGTGTACATATGTAGCGCAGAGGTACCTGGAATAACCCCTGATCCAGTGATTGAGGCTTTCATGATTCATACTATTAAGTGCGAATTAGCAAGCACTTCGCTTATGTATACAGCTGCAATCAAAATTATGGTGCCTTGACACACCTGTGGATGCATGTTCGATTCATACATGAGGTCCACGTCGAGAGAACTCTTATTAAGGGCTGCGTTGTCTCAAGTAGGCGCGCTGCTCCATTCATTTTGTCTTTCTACATTCCGAACGAGGCGCGTACTGTATGACATAACGAGTATGTAGAAGGTTACGTTATGTATACTTCAATTAAAATGTGCCGTAAGGTCAGCAGAAGACCTAGCTGTGTTGTGTGGATTGGCCTTTTAATACAAATCGCCGTGGGTATTAGCATGATAGCACACGGCTACATACAGATAGGCGAGCATCTTGAGATCATACACACTTCGCGCAGTGCGAGGCTCACGAATGCTCTTCCAGCCAAAGAGAGGTCTGCGGGCGACGGGCGAGCGGTTCCTAGCTCCGGTTGCGGTTTGGACACAGGCTACCCCACAGTGGATCGCCAGCATCCGCAGGTGTCCCTCCAGCACCCCTCACAACGATGACGTTCACTTGTGGAGCTTGGATGATGTATAAAACGCGAAGTAGGCGCTTTTTGTCGCCGGTACTCGCATTCCAGGAGGCTTTCGTATTGCAGCAGTCGCATTCGACCCGTTGAACACGGCAGAACCAGATTCATACCCCTCATGGCGCGCGCTCCGCAGGACGCCGGCAACATCATTCCCCTCCTGGATCCCGATCACGACCCAGGGCAGGTACCGGCCGAAGACACATCCGCGAACTCAACGACTATGGCTGGCGACAAAATGAAGGCAGTGCATTACGAGGGGCCATTTAAGGTCTCTGTGAAGGAAGTTGGAATACCAACGATTGAACATCCGGATGACGTGATTGTTAAGGTGACAACTGCGGCTATCTGCGGATCAGATCTGCACATGTACCAAGGGCGCACTGCGGCAGAGTCCGGGCTGGTTTTCGGACACGAGAACATGGGAGTCGTAATCGAAGCTGGATCAGGCGTGACTCTACTGGAGAAAGGCGATCGCATAGTCATGCCGTTCAATGTTGCGGATGGAAGGTGCCAGAACTGCGAAGAGGGCAAGACGGCTTTCTGCACAGGGTGAGCACAGGATGTGGAAGTAATATGTTTGTGGTAGGAGCTGACGGTGGCACAGAGTTAATCCTGGATTTGCCGGAGGTGCGTATGGATACGTGGCAATGGGACCCTATCAGGGCGGTCAAGCGCAGTATATTCGTGTACCATTCGCAGACTTCAATGCGCTCAAGTTGCCGAAGGGCACAGAGCACGAGGCCGATTTCATCTTATTGGCAGACATCTTTCCCACAGGATGGCATGGATTGGTCCTCTCTGGGTTCACGAGTGGCGAAAGCGTGGCCGTCTTCGGGGCTGGTCCTGTCGGTCTCATGGCAGCATACAGCGGCGTCCTGCGTGGGGCCAGCAGAGTGTTTGTTGTCGATACCGTGCCCGAGCGACTGAAGGCCGCAGAAAAGATCGGATGTATACCCATCGACTTCAGGAAGAGCGATCCCGTTGAGCAGATCATAAAAGCCAACGGAGGTATGGTTGACAGGGCAGTCGATGCTGTGGGCTACCAGGCTGTCGACTCCTCAGGATCGAAAGAGAAGCCAAATATCGTTCTTGATCAGTTGATCATGGTAACTAGGTAAGCCTGACCTCACAACGACCGATCCAAGCTGACACAGTTCGAAGACCAACGGGAGGTCTTGGCATTCCAGGGCTGTATGTGCCAGCGGACCCAGGCGCGCCAGACGAGCAGAGCAAGAAGGGGCAGATTCTGATTTCCTTTGGAAAGCTTTTCGAGAAGGTAAGGATAAGCGTAGTCCTACGCCCAGGTGCTGACGTTGCTAGGGACTTTCGCTCGGCACAGGACAGTGCAACGTCAAGGCTTACAACAGGTATCTACGTGACATGATCATCTCTGGCAAGGCAAAGCCAAGCTTCGTCGTTTCACATGAGATCGAGATCGATAACGCGCCGGAAGCGTACCAGAAGTTTGACCAGCGGATCGACGGGTACACGAAAGTGCTGATACACCCTAATGGGCCACTGAACTGATCAGCTTCAAGCAATTGTATATAGCAAGCAACTTGGAAACTCACTTCAAGCGTGTCAATCTGGAATGTTCTCACCGTTGGGTATCGATCTATTCTTGCAATAGTGTGTAGCCGTCTCTTCAAATCTACTCCTTGATGATGTATGCCTTCAGAATCTTAACTTCCTCCACAGGCTTGTCTTCGCGGTCTGTTCTCACAAGCCCAAGCTTCTTGACCGCCTGCATTCCACTCTTGACGCGGCCAAAGATTGTATGCTTGCCGTCCAACCAAGGCGTCGGCGCCAACGTGATGAAGAACTGCGACCCGTTGGTGTTGGGGCCAGAGTTGGCCATACTGAGAATGCCAGCGCCAGTGTGCTTCAAAGCAGAGGAAATCTCGTCCTCGAACTTCTCGCCATATATCGACTCGCCGCCGCGACCAGTGCCGGTGGGGTCACCACCCTGGATCATGAAATTTGGTATGATACGGTGGAATATTAAGTCATTGAAGTAGTTGCGCTGGGCGAGAGTTGCGAAGTTCTTGCACGTCTTGGGCGCGTGGTCATTGTAGAGCTCGACGGTGATGAGGCCCTGGAATCGTCAGCGATCGCTGTTGTTGTGTAATTGCGAGACATACGACAGTAGTATCGAGTGCGACTTCAGTAGCCATGGCGTCGAGGAGCGAGAGTATATGCGGGGGGAGTACAATGTTGGCCAGCTCACACCTGCCCTTCAAAAGTTGCGCACAGATGGTGCAGCCACAGCTGTGGCGTCACTAGCGTATGATGACGCCGTCACTATCGTTTGACTCGTCGTTTCTCACAAATAACATCACCACGCGGTTGCAAAGATGAGTCTCGCAGAATGGGCGCTTCCGCAGCTTTCGAAGCTGCTTCCTCTAGACAACGACTCTTTGGGGCAGATTATCTCCTACACCGAGTCGTTACCAAACAGAGAGGCGGCGGATCACCTGCAGAACATGCTTGGTGACAGCCCTCAGGCGCTGGAGTTTATCACATCCTTCAACAACAGGAGGAGATCAAATGCACCGGCTGCGACAGCTCAATCTGCGTCTTCGAATTCCTCTGAAGTGCCAAAACCCAAGCCGCGAAAGAAGAAACAGGCCGGCCTGGGCAAGCCGTTACCGGCGCGACGGGTTGACGATGCAGGCAATCTAGCGGGTGCATACATGAAGAAAGATGAGGACGACTACATGGCTGGGGCTTCGAGACAGAAAGTTCCCAAATCAAATGCCTTCGGTTTGTCGCAAAAGCCGGACGCTCTGCAGTTACCAACGGCTGCATCGTCTGGAACGGCGACGCCAACATCACGCGGAGTCTCGCCGGCACCTCAGGCAAACAGACTCCCACCATCAGCCGCAGGCCAACTTATTTCTGAGGTCAAATCTATTCGAAACTCGTCGCCGAAACCGAAAGCAAAGATCACCGTGGCTGGAGGTACTCCCATGCATGGCGCATCTACAGCACTGAGTGACCTTGAGAGTGCGATCAGAACCCTTGAGATCCAGACTAATCCTTCGCTGTCTGCCCAAGACAGCAGTAAACGAAAGTGCAACTGCATGGCTACTCGACATCCGCTCCTTGGGGCAGCACCAAACTGCCTCAACTGCGGCAAGGTCATCTGTGTGAAAGAGGGTATCGGGCCATGCACATTCTGCAATACGCCGCTGCTCAGTGCCGATGAGACTCAATCGATGATTCGTATTCTACGCGAAGAGCGAGGAAAGGAAAAGATGGCTGCGAACAATGCAGGTCAAAAGCGCGCAGAGGTTGCACATGCCCCTCGGCCATTTTCAACACCAAAATCATCTGCGCCGAACTCCGACGTCGACTCTGAGAATGAGAAATTGGCGAAGGCTAAGCAGCACCGCGACAAGCTCTTGGCTTTCCAAGCACAGAACGCGAAGAGAACACAAGTTCACGACGAAGCAGCTGATTTCGAAACAACCACTGCCGGCCTGAGCATGTGGGCATCTCCTCAGGAGCGTGCGATGCAACTTAAGCGTCAGCAGAAAGCCCTACGGGAACAGGAGTGGAATGCACAGCCTGAATATGAGAAGCGAAAGGTTGTTGCAAGTATTGATCTAGCAGGAGGGAGGATCGTGAAGCGCATGGCTGCTGCAGAGCGGCCAAAGACGCCCGAGAGCGAAGATGAGCCTGCTGAGCCTGCACAGCATTACGAGACTGGTGCTATATCGAAGGGGAGCGGTGCTTTCAGCAGGAACCCACTTCTCGGCGCCCTGATCCGCCCCACCATCACAATCGAAAACAAAGGCAAAGACAAACAAACCGAGAAGAAACAAACTTGGAGAAGGGTTCAAGATGACAACGATGACAACGAGCAGTGGATTCTAGACGGTGGTGTGTATGGCGGGAAAAACGAGACTGCGGAACCAGAAGCGGGTCACTGAGTGTGCATGAAAGTGTTTATCATTGAGCTCAAATCAGTAGACTATCATCTTGTCACTACCTAACTCGTAGGTTCGACGAACGCTGTGCTGGTCTGGTCAGACACTTCAGGAGAGATGACCTTGACAACTCGGTGTCTACGCCGACGTACGCTCCTCGGTCTGCTTCGGGAATGCTTCTGTACTGGAACCAGCTTTAATCGAGGAGGCGAAGTCAGGCGTCAGGCAAAAGTTAGCTGCTGTCGGATTTGACAGCCAGGTGGCGGAGCGTCGATCGGCTACAGCACGGCCGTCGCCAGCAGCCTTTCCTCTTACTTTTCCGCAGCGGCAACTCTAGTAGGTACCAATGACAAGCAGCCAAGCTCAACTAGAGTTCTTGGTACCGCGACTACCGCCGCCTTCGAATTATTGCACCTTCCTTATCGATTTAAAGTAACGATGCTCGCCTGCAATTGCCGCGGCCCAAGACAACGTCCAAGACTCCAAGACCACTTCCCCGCAAAGTTTACCCATGACATCCACTTCCAACATTCAACATTGTGGGTATGACATGCACCCCACGTACATGTAGCCGAACATTACTGCGTTTGATTGATCTGTATCGTGGAAATATGACTACGTGGCGTTTCACCGCAGCGCAAGCCCGTGTGAACTGCCACTGATGCCTCGCCTCCCTCGCGACAGCTTGAGCCAAGAGTGGGTCCTGTATTGCATGGCAGATGTCGGTAAATGAGCGGAATTGCTTCTCCAGAATCAGGAGCAATGCATGTATAACTGATCGTCCCCAGAGTTAACCGCAACCACTCCTTGTATCTGACCACGCAATTCGGCTCGTGACCTCAGCCACCATCATGGTGAAGGAGATCGCTTTCAAGAATCAGGGTGGCACACATCTCGAGAACGTTGAGAACGAGAAGGGATTCGCAACACCGTCGTCGTCGTCCCAGAATGATGCACCATTTACCATCGACCCAAAGGTCTCAGCTCGTCTGCGGCATGCCATCGACTGGAGACTCATCCCCGCCCTGGGCGCCATGTATGGCATATCTTTGATGGACCGTAAGAACGTCTCGAACGCTGCCATTGCCGGGATGCTGGTAGACCTGAAGATGAATAGAGGCATGGGATACAATCTCGTTAACCTGTGCTTCTTCATCACCTACGTCCTTTGCCAGCCTTTCATGGTTATTCTGTGTAGGAAACTTGGGCCGCGCTACTTCTTGCCAGGCACGTATCATTCTACACGTGAATGAAGCTTATCTGACATTCCACAGGTATCTGTCTTGCCTGGGGTGCTGTCATTGTCGGCTTCGGTTTCACGAAGAACTGGCCAAGCTTAGTTCCCTTACGCCTGATGCTAGGGTTTTTGGAATCTGGATACTTCCCGGGATGTGTTTTTTTACTTAGCTGTTGGTATACGAAGTGTAGGTTGTCCCATCTCATCAGAGATCAGATGTTAACATCGAACAGTCGAGATCGGAAAGCGGTACAGTGTTTTCTACTTCATCGGCAGTATTGCATCAGCTCTCTCCGGCATTCTAGCCTACGGACTACAGCAGATGGAAGGCGTGAACGGCATCCGTGGATGGCGGTGGTACGCTTTGCCCCAATCCTTCAAACCTCACGCCGGCACTGACCTTGTTCAGGATCTTCATCATGGAAGGTGTGATCACCTGTGGTGTCGCTATCTTTGCCTTTGCCTTTATTATCAAATTTCCTGACCAGGAAAGGGCCAAGCCTTCGTGGGGTTTCCTGAAGAATCCGGGCGATCTTGACCTCGTCATCGACAAACTCAACGCCGACCGCGGCGACGCCACACCTGAGGCGTTCACCTGGAAGAGATTCCTCGCACCAGCCACACAATGGTACATCTACGGCTTCGCATTCATCTTTTTCTGTGTAACAACAATTGCGTATGGCTTCGCCTTTTTCCTCCCAATCATCCTCAGCACAAAGCTCAAGTTCAGCGTCGCCATGGCGCAGTGCATGGGCGCGCCCCCCTACGCAGCCAGCGGCTTCATGATGTACGGCGCCGCGTGGTTCAGCGACAAGTACAAGACGCGCGGCCCCGTCGTCTGCTTCCTGTGCCTGATCTCGCTGATCGGGCTGCCCATCATGGGCTTCGTCGAGAATCCGTGGGGCCAGTACGTCGGCGTCTTCATCACCGTCAGCGGCACCAACAGCGCGATCCCCGCCATCATGGCGTACCAGGCCAACAACATCCGTGGCCAGTGGCGGCGCGCGTTCTGCTCTGCCACGCTGACGGGCCTGGGCGGTATTGGCGGCGTGGCCGGCGCGCTGATCTTCAGAACCGCGGATGCGCCGTCATATGTCCCGGGCTTTGCGGCGTGTATGGCGTGCAACGTGCTCGTTATTCTGACGACGGGCGTGCTGACGCTGTACTTCAGAAGGTGCAATGCGCAGGCAGACCGTGGCGAGAGAATTATCAACGACGATCCGACATTCAGGTTTACTATCTAGTCATTCTTCTTGCACGACACTGTACTCCCGACGGAGCCGAATAGCACAAATAAATACATCGTCTCAAAGAACAACCCAGAATCCGTGACATTCCCACTGACAAAGCATGGCAGGCCAGGGTGTACGTGTACATGTACATTCACGACAGCAAGTGGCACGAGCGCAGCGCACAAGTCCGTGTACGAACGACATGTATATGAGAACGACGTCCATCGTATGCAAGAACGGAGTCTATACGAGAAGAACGCCTGTCCAAGAACTACCTGTCACATTGTAACCCTGCGGTTGAGTCGTGTAGTTTACATTGACGGCGAGGGGCGGCAGTGCGGTCGTGTGGAGCCACTGAGTCCACTTTAATTGCTTGGCTCAACGTCTGCGGTTGCACTTGCATCGCTGAGAGCAGGACGAAATGTCTTATGCTGGTGGGACATGCTGATGAAGTATATAAGCGGTTAACGGAACTCACCAGGATACCTTGCACTGGTGCAAAAGTCACATGGGGTAGGACATCGAAGTACTCTGTTTGAACATGTTTTCAGATACTGGGATTCGACCACTCTTCCCTATTCAATCTTTCGCCCCCGAGCAGCGCTCCCTCGTCATCGCCGCCCAATATTACAAAAGAACGCCCGTCAATGTTGTAGTAGTTCGGATCTTCGTGATTTACCCCGGCGCAAACTCCAAGACAGTGTTTTGTCTAGACAGACACCAAGAAACGAGTGGGAAAGAAAACAACGAGCGCACAGGAAATGCCGAGTGAAAACGGGGTGTCCAGCCCCAGAGGCCCAGATGCGGTAAATGCCCAAGGTTTTATACAGTGATGCAAATGCAATCAAGTAAGGGCTGCCATGCTATACAAAAGCGCCATATATGCCATGATTTGTACGAGCCGAGGCTGCAAAATGCAAAGATGTTGATGCTCAAGCGAAGATTCAGATTAACAGTAAGCGGCGCAGGCGGCGCGGCTTGAGGTGGAGTGTTGGAAACCCCAGCCTCAACGGACAGTCGTGATGTCGCATTCTGGAGCTCGACACCAGCGGGTTCTTAAGCCCGGGTGGCCAGTCGCAAGATCCGAAGTCGCAAAGAGCTAGCTGTCGGATCCGAATGCAGATGCGTCTTGCGAGAAATGCCGCCAAGAAAATGCCGTACAAGTCGAAGAAGGAAACGTCTATAATTACGTGCGTTGCGGTGGTCGGTATGGGGTATTGTCGTTCATCGTAAGCAAATGTGACCGCCCACGAAGATGGATCGCACTAAAGGACCATCCGGCAGTCCTCTGTGATCTAGAAAGAAAGAAAGGCGTCGAAAAGCGCCCGAATGGCTTATGCCTTGCAGTCGGACATGAAAGAATTTTTTGGCCAAGGATAACCGGTCGATTTCCTGTTCGTTCATTAGCACAAGCACGCTGCGGATTGAATAGTAGAGATACATACCAGTCTGTGTGATTGGGGTTCTGATAAGCATCGGGGTGCTTCTTGATGTAGTCGGTGGTCTCATATCCTTCTGGATCGCAAGTTATGTTCTCCTCACCCTCTGCCTGGTAGATGCGAATATAGTCGATACGCATGATGGCGGGGAGCATGGCCGCAATTTGGGCGAAGTCAATAGCTGCGAAACTGTTGGACATGCCAAAGTTGCCAATGATAGTCAACGGTTCCTCTGGGATGACTCGAGTGCCAATGTTGCCGGTGGGGCGTGTAGCCGGTGCCTTCATTGTCCAGGTCTTGTCATCACCCACGTACCAGGTGATGAAACCCTTGCCGCCTGTTTTGTACTCAAAGGCGTACTTCTGGTATTGCTTGCCGTCGTACCAATCGGTGTTCAAGTTGGTAAGACCTGAGATGGCCTGCTGGTAGGGTCCACCCTTGTATGCGTTCATCATGGTGATTGTGTTGTCGTAAACCTCCATTTGCTCTGTTCGGTGTTAGTCGAGTCTATTAGCTTAATTGTCTGATGCTTACCATAGTCTGGCATGTACCAAGTGTCGAAAGGCGCGGCTTGGAAAGACTGAGATACCACGCCTACAGCGTTGCTCTCGCCGGGTCCTAGGAAGTGGACTGAGCCTTCCAGGGCATCGATCTCAGGGGCGCTGCGAGATTTGCCAGGAGTGGGGTGGTCTTCGCCCCTGCAAGTGCAGGCCGGGAGCCTCATACCGGGCAGGAAGCTGAGACCATCATACGAACTCTGGTTAGGAGTGATGCCGATATCGCACTCGTCATGGTAGCTGTATGGCCACAATCCTTCAGTCGAACCTAGGTAACCAGGGCGAGCCAAGTTGCCCATGGTCCAGAAACCGGGCCAGAAACCACTGACGTCACCCTTTCCAGGCAACGAAATACTGGCCTCCAGATGACCACCCTTGTAGCATAGCTTATTCCAAGACTGGATCATGCCTGATCGGTAGTTAAGACCGTGGTTCTTGAAAAGATCGAACTTGAAGTTAAGTGTGCCGTTTTCCGTGTAAACCGCATCGGGGTCGTACCACTATTGCAAGTCAGCACTAAATCACAAATCTCGATGTGTCGCATACCTCCAAATCCTGCGTCGCGCCATACCAGATGTCGACAGCCTGGAAATACGAATCATCGCCATCGTAGAAAGTACGTCCGTCGGTGTTGAATTCGTCGGAGAAAACCAGGTTCTGCGTTGAGCCGTCGTACGACTTGCGTGTCATGGCGGATTTCGGCGTATCTGGATCGATCAGGCCGTGTCGCAGGTTTGTCAAAAGCGGCTCGCTCTCTTTGCCCTTGATACAGAGCGGGTTGTTCGTGCAAGGACCGACTTCCTTCTGCGTCAACTTATCAACGAAAGTACTGCACATCTGTCAGTAATCGTAAAACAGGCGCCGGCGCCGAATATGGACATACAGGATGGGGTAGCCGATGAACAAGAAGAGCAGGCCAAGCATCATGATTCCGAGACCTCCCAGATTGATCATTCCTCTTCTTGTGAAGATGTCGCAGTCGCGCTTCTCCTTCTCGCCCGGCTCAGGGTTGTGCAGCGCATCGTCCGCCTCGATGTCTTCTGGGAACAGCAGCAACCCCGCCGAAGGGTGGATGTTGAACTTCTCCGAGACTGTCTGCGTGTTGAGGTCCTCTTCGCTGCCAGCGCGCGATGGTGCTCTCGAATCATCAAATGGCGAGGCAAAGGGCCCTCTCGACGACATGTCAGAGTCCCAACTTGTGCGCCGCGAGGACATGCCTGACGGTGAGCCCAGCGGCGACTCGTCTCGGAAAGCCTTCATCTTGGACTTTTGCGGTGGGAGCAACAAGTCCCCAGAGTCGGCCAAGGCGACATTGGAATAGACGTTCGGCACATTTGTCGCTGATCGCAGGCCAGGGTTTGGTGCCGTGCCGGGTCGGGATGTCGTCAGTGATCGCGCCGAGGTGGTTCGTGCGGTGGCAGGTCGCGCCGAGTTATCGTCAGTTATTATGTCATGCGAGCCTGAGTTGAGGCGCAGGTGAGGCGGGTTCTCCCCTCGAGGGGACAGCGGCGCCGACATGGTTAAAGAGCGTATGCGGCAAAGGTGCTAATGATCGTGTTCTGTAGTTGCTATAGTGGTCCTAGAAAGGGCGGCCGTCGGCGGCAAACGAGTGTTGTTGTTGGCTATGTGCGCGGCATGCACTTGGAATGCCTGAGAAGGGAACGACGTGCGTAGCGCCCTGCAGGTGGATGCCAGGGCAACAGCAACACCTAACTGCGCAATCGATGCCTCGTGGTAGGCGGTCCGATAACAGGCAGAGGGCGGAAGACTGCTCGGTATCGCTGTTGGTGAGGAGCAGAAGAAGGGACGCCGCGAGGAGCGAAAATGGAGTGCAGGCGCACGGGGGTGGTATCTTGCTCCTGGTCTAAACGACGGAGGCGTCCAGGGTGGGCAGATTAAGCAGGTACGACTTGGCACACTATCTCCGGGTACCTACTCGTGGGGCTGAAGGTAGTGAGCACGAGAGCGACGTTGACGTTGAAAGCGGCCTCGAGACGACGCAGGTAGACGCTGCGCAGGAACACTAATGCAGAGGTTAAGGAAATGGCCAAGTTGGCATGCAGAAACAAGATAATCAAGATTCACAAGGTGGCGAGCACGGCCTGAAGCTCAGGGACGAAGATCTCAAAGCTCGAACAAGGAGCTGACCAAGGAGCGGCCAATCAAGGCGCTTGCATGGCGGCGACTCTTTGCGCAGCCGCTTGCACCCACCGTCCACGCCCAGGCTAAATTTACTCGGCCTAGAATCTCAACCACCGCAGTCGATTCAACAACATGTTTCAACCTTCAATAGCCTTACCCTGTGCGACCCCATCGCCGCCTGCCAATCGATAGCAGGAATCGTAAACATTATGCCCGGCCAGGCTGATATTGCTGTCATGCGCTGTCGAGTCCCAGCCTCCCCTGCCCCTTTCCAGGTGATCAGCTCCCTGTTCTCGTTGAGTCGTCATGCGTCCGCAGTCCCTGTTGTGCTGAAACATCGGCCTATGGCGCATCCTCGCCGTGACTTTGCCCTCGAACCCGTTGCACAAGACGGAGAACAGCATCGCAAGCTGCTCACTGCTCACTGCCCACTGCACACTGCTCAGACTGCGATGCTGGAGAAAGAGGTGCGTGCTGAATCCCTAGCGCTGCGATCTACGATGCCGAGGTGACGCGTCGCACCACATATAATGTTCCCCCCCGCGCAAAGCCAACCAAACGCACCGGCGAATCTGCGCAACACTGCCCCGATTCTTAGCCCAGAGGTTGCGACTGCACCGCGATCCCAATCTTACGTTCACGCTCGACATGCGTATCGGTGCGCGGGAGCGGCTATTTAACGGGGATCAACGCTCATACCAAGCACTCTACTGATCCTTCGTGGCAGTGGTAAGATTGCGAGGCTGAATCCTGTGGTCGAGGCTGTATTAATCCCTACTTTAACGATACATCAATACTTCGCATATGCAGCAGGCGAAGAATGCTTAGGTTTCGCCAAAGAAAGGGGCGTGAAAACTTCATTGACAGCCTTAGCTGCATGGCACGGGAAAGGCTGCGGGACGAATTCCCCATGACTGTGTTCTGGAAGAGCGCTCAGCCGCGGCTAGTGCATGATTGGCTACGTCGACAGATCGCTGCAGCAAATGAGCGTTGCGTACCGGAGTTTGGTGCGAGCAATGAAGCTGAGGGAGATTTGGATAGACGTGTTTGAGAAAGGAATGAGAGTGGGGCGTACCTGAAGCCAGGCACACACACATGAAGTGACGTCGGCTGTTTGAAGCTCGTGTGCTCTGGTGGTCGAAGAAGGTCCACTGTTGTGCCATGGAGAAGCCGACAGGTGGATCGACAGCGAGCCATTTCGGAGTTAACCGGCGGCGCTTCTAAATCCCCACCCAACAGCGCTGTACATAGTACACAGTAGTTTCGGCTTGAAGCGATGTCTGCAGGAGGGCAATCATTGACTTGAAGAGTTCCCTCGAAACCCCAAGGCAAGAGCCGAACAACAATCGTTCACACGTGCAAGACACAGCTCACCGCTTCAGGGCGTCTAACTCACCACAAACCATCGCAATTCACCTGCAGGTATCTACGACTCAACACTCAACGCCTTCAGCCCCACCACCCTCCCCCCCTCGCGATCAACCGACAGAACAAAATACTCGGCCCTAGCCCCCTCCAACTCAACCTTGAAAACCTTCACCTCCCCACCCCCCGCCTTCCTAACCGCCTCAACAACACTCTTATACTGCTTCTCGAACCCCTCTAGCCCAACATCCTCCACCCCATCTTTCCCCAGCAGCTTCCCCAAATCCCCTGTCGCGCATCAGCCGTGCCCATGCACACCAGACCATGGCTTCCGTATACATACCTGCAGACACAGAGTCGCCCTTGTATTCCAGCGCCACGGGCTCAAACGGCTCGTCCGCGTCGCTGACGTAGTACTCCTCCACGGCCTCGAGCGCCTTCGGGACCGCCGTGTTCACGCTCTTCGAGCCATATGATTTCGTGTCTGCGCTCTGCTTCTCGGCGGGCGCGGAGTCCTGGTTTGCCTTGTCGAGGAAGGCGGCGTAGGCGGCGTCGGACGACATGTTGCGTGTAGTGTGTGGCGGGTGTGCGCGTGCGCGGTGTAGGGCGGTCGAGGAAGAAAGGCTATTCGTAAGACGCGTAGTATGTGAGGCGGTGGGTAGAGAAAGGTGACGGTGCGGTTTGGATAGTGGGAGAGCGCGTGCGACACGTTGGAGCTTGTTCATGGTTTCGCGACGGCCGATGACGCAACGCAGAAGAGCTGCATGTGCGAGGTGGCACGCGGGCGATTGCCCCACCACGATCGCAAAGGCCATTTTGCTAACACCGAAACAACAACAGCGCCTGTAGAAGATAAGAGCATGGTTTTTACTTTGTGTAGGTCATTCTGAATACTATTCTGAATAATAATAAATACAAAGCCTAAGTCGCGGTTTTGCTTTTGTTGATCATACAAGCATACAGCGAGTCGAGGGTATCCCCACCTGAACACCATCTACAAAGCCTCCGTTCCAGATCGCGAGGATCTACAAATGAAGAGAGAGCGAGTGATAGGAACTATATACGAAAATATGACCTCGCAAGATGGCCAGGCGCCAACATTATGCCTCTAAGATTCCTATCGCCAGAGACTTGGACACTGGACGGCATATGCCTGTGCGTTGACAGACATCCAAACAACTTATCGGATCCACCAGGGGCCCTTCTCAAGCCTTCTGTTCAGCGGGAGTGGCAGGGTGTGGAACCCCATTCGTGGGTGCGATACGTGGGCTATTGCGCTCAGACTTTGTACCGTTGGTCTTTGGCTCATCGGCCTCGTCGTCGTAGTTCTCGTCAACGTCTACATGGCGAGCAGCTGGCTCGTGGTGTTCGGGTCGAGGTGTCTCCTTTGCAGGCGCCGGCGTCTCTGACATGCGAGGCAACGGCGTCGGCGGTTGAGGAGCTCCAATCGGTGCCAGCGATGGCGGGTGATGAGCAGCTTCCGAGGGATGATACCCGTCGTTGATACGTCGAGCATCAGACACGACCTGAGGGCTCTGTCGCGGGATTTGTGGCGAAGAGACGTGGTGAGGAGGAGATGGCCGGCGGCTGTGAGATTCTTCGATCTTCTGGCGCTTCTCCTCATTGCTCTGTGGCTTCGGACTCTCCTCCCATTCCCTGTGTCGTTTTGGCGGAGCAGTCGGTGGGCGCTCTTCACGATCGCGTGCGGCTGCTTCTGCAGCGGCGAGAGCGGCAGCTGGCGGTGGCGCACCGCTAGCAATGCCACCGCTGGCGGAGGGATCAGCGTGATGTTGAGCCTGGTATGGCCCCTGATACCCGTTACGTGGAGAACCAGCACGATTCTCAACAATAGGTCGCACCTCTGGCAGTGGGCTACCTGGGCGTCCGTAGGGTGGGAGAGGTCCAGGGGTCGTCTGACCCGGTGGTCCAGCCAGTGCAGCCGGTGGTGGAGGTGGAGGTGGCGGGACGCTGCCAGCACCAGCGTGTGGACCGTAGTTAGGATTAGAGATACGGGTAGGCTGGGGAGGCTGTTGAGCTTGCTGCGATTGGTGAGGAGGTGGCGGCTGCTGTGCCTGGTTTGGCTGAGGTGTAAGCTGCGGCGGCTGAGGGTGGTATGGGCTGGGGGCAGCATGATGTGTCTTTGGCGACGGAGACATGCCGCGGCGCAGAGACCCTGGGCCTGGTGGGGGAGGACCGGCTGGACCAGATGGGCCAGGACCATTGGTGGGAGGCCGCGGAGGCTCACCGTAGGTCCTTGGAGCCTCTTGACGCGGGCTCACTGGACGCTGAGCGGTATGCTGGGTTGGTGGGCGAATGCCCTCGCGCTGCTCATAGGGATTGAGAGATTGAGGTGGCAGGCCCGGATCCCTAATCTGAGCCAAAGGACGATCCCAGCCAGCAGTTCCCAGAGCTGGTGGTGCAGGTCCCTGGGGCGGCTGCGCAGGCTGAGAGCCCCACTGAGGAGCAGCAGGACCGTGAACAGAGGCAGGCTGGTAGGCTTGAGGATGAACGTCTTGAGGCACGGGGGCATTGCCTTGGTTAGGGGCGCCAGCTGAGCCCTGGCCGTTCTGGAGCAGCTGCAGGCGAGCCTTGATGTGAACGTTGGATGGGTCGAGGTCGGCCGCACGCTGGTACGCATCAAGCGCGTCAGCCGTCTGGTTGTTACAAGACTCGTACAAGGTTCCAAGGTCGTACCAGACCTCGGAAATGTTCGGGTTGAGCCGAATGGCGCGTGAGTAGGCATCCAATGCATCACGGTACTGGTTGATCTGGTAGTACAGCACACCGATACTGCACCAGAACGTAGGATTACGCCCATCGCGGTAGACAGCCTGCTGGTAGGCCTCGTAAGCCTTGGGGTACTTCTGCTGGGACATGTAGCATCGACCCAGGAGATACCAGCTCTGTGCATCAGTTTGGTCTGAGGCGACTGATTTCTCCAGATACTCGATGGCCTGCTCTTGGCTAGTGTAGTTGGTGCTCTGCTGGTGGTGCAGCCATCCTAGCTGCTGCAGGACCTTGGCGTGGTTGGGGTCGCGTTCCAGGACGCGACGATAGGCGCCCTTGGCGGCTTCGAATTCCTTCTGCTGCTCGTAGACGTGACCGATCTGGAACCAGATATCCTCCTCGGTAAGCGGGCGAGGCGGATTGGTGACGATGTACTTGAAGCACTGTTGCTGTTAACGTCTAGTCTGAAGAGGTCGCTGCGCGCACTTACGTCCAAACTCTGATTGAACTTCTGCTGCTGCTTGTAAATTATGCCCAGGCGGAAGTAGATCTCGTTGGCCTTCTCGAAGTTCGGCTCCATGCGCATGACCTGCGAGAAGGCTTCTTCGGCGTGCTCGAGGGAACCATAGCGGTCGTACAGGATGCCGATGCCATACCAGAGCTTGGGTTCCTGCGCAGCTGTCAGTGGGCTGTGACGTGGTCATTTGGCGAATGGCATACCTTGGGGTCGGACAGATGGTAGAGGGCCTGCTGGTAGGCCGAGTACGCCTGCTGGAGGTCGTCCATCATCAGATAGCAGTGGCCAAGGCTGCCCCACACGTCGCCATTGGCAGGGTCGACCTTGAGAATAGTGCGCAGATACTCGACGGCCTGCGGGAACAGGTCCTTGGTGCGCAGAATGCACGCAATGCCTTGCATGGCGGGCACAGACCACTGGTTGTACTTGAGCGCCAGCTGGTAGCACTCCATGGCGCTCTCAAAGTCCTGCATCTGCTCCGACAGCGAGCCTGGGGCGGTTAGTCACGTCGGCGCGGCAGTGCGTGCTACATACCCATCTGCGTCCAGACGGCCTCGGTCAATTGGCTCAGGTACTGCGACGGCGTCTTGGGCTGCGAGACGTGCGGCGGGTGGCCGTTGACCTGGGCGTGCGCGGGGTGCGGGCCGCCATGGTGCGGCGGCAGGCCGGCAGTGGGCGAGGGCTGCTGGTGGCTCGCCATGGGGGGCGGGGACAGCGGGGGCGGGGACAGCGGGGGCGGCCGGCAGAGGCAGCGGTGTCAACGCGCTACACGGCAACGAGGGGGCAGAATGGCAGCAACGGCAGCAATGCGCCAGCAGGACGGCGGGCTGTGCGTGTCAGCATTCAGAGCATCCGGCCAGGGCTCGGCGCGGGCGTGGTGCGTACTGTGGTTGCTTGTTCCCAGGGGACCGCGTCGACGAGTCGCGTCGGGCACAGGCGGTCGCGGAGAACGACAGGAGGGTGCGGCGCGGCGGGCAGGCCAATCAGACACAGCAGCGACGGGCAGTGTGGTGCACGCGAGACGGGGCGGCAGGGCAGTGGTGATGGGCGTGGGCGGCGTTGCGATGGATGGCGCGCGCCGGATGCTCGCTGGGGCCGAGGGAGCGTGAGGAAGCTGGAAGCGCGGAGGAGGGCAAGAAGGGCGGGAGAGCTCGAACAACGTCTTTGCTCGCAGCATAACCCTAACCCAGGCCAAGAGGTATCCAGAAGCAAAGTCCCACACCGCGCTAGAGCACCGTGCAGCGCCATGGGTCAACGCGGAAAGCACCCCTGCTCGTGGAGCTAACGCCAAAAGCAAGCCACACCGGGTGCATGCCAGTTTGGTGCGACCCGTTTGACAGCAAATTGCACCTCCTGGCGCGCTGGCCCGCGAGCACTCTCCCGCTGCGCGCCTGGAGACCATGCCGCCGACATGCCTGGAGACCATGCCTGCGGGGCCGTGGCATGTGTGTGCGCCGGCGGCCGCCTCGACTTTGTCTGCTCGCCAACCAGCGCGCGCAGCCGGCGTGCACTGTCGACGCCGACGCCCTGATGGCCTCCAAACTCTATCGTGTTTGGCGCGGGTCTGTCACCGGAACGAACATGGCGATTCGGCACCGTTCGTCCCATGTTCGTGTCGGCTCCACCCACGCCTGGCCCTGCCGCCTTGTCCAGAAAGGACACATTCGCCTTTAAATTTAAGCTCCGCACCCACCAGCCATGCGCCATGGATGAAACAGTGTTCCTGGACTGACAGCGCGCTTTGCAAACTTCGCGCCCTGAATCAGCCGGCAGTGCAACCATCGATGTTGCCGCCGTGCCAGAGTCAGGGAGGCGCCCTCACCACACCACAGGACAGCCACCGCGACCGAGTTTTGCTGTGGAATCATCGCGCCGCCCGCGACTTTTCTCCGTGGCGCAGCCGTCGTTGATCCTGCCTGGACCCCAGAGGTGGAGGCGCTTCTGACGGACGCGGTCCCAGCCACCTGAATTCCGCCTGCTGCCTCGAACTTTGCCCGGCACAGAAATGCAGACGCAGCACGCAGACAGCGCTGCCAGGCGTCACTGCAGCTGCGCGCCGGCCTCGAGCGTGCCCGACGTGTCGCAGGAACATGACAGAGACTGTACTATGTATGCTGCACTGCATGCTCTGATCTCACGGCGCTGCGGTGCTGACGCCGTGCATCAGACGGCTCGCCGCAGCCCGCCCAGGCAGGTTGCACCGGCTGAGCGCACGAGGAGCGCCGGGACGTGATGGGCGATGGCTGATCTTCTCCACACAGCCCAGCAAAGCTCTCGGTCGTCTAATTAGCGTCGGCTTGGCGCCGTCCAGGATGTGCGAGCACTGTGACGCAGTCGTCCCGCGGCAGAGACTCGTGTCACCACCCCATTCCAACCCTGCCAAACAGCCCGTCATTTGCTGCATGAGCGTGCAGCCGCGACTGTGTGCTACCTACGCTTGCAGCTACGTACCTGGCTTCTGGCGGTCGCATTCGTCCACTCCAAGTCTGAACCACGGTCGGCCACGGCTACACCAAGCCACCCTGCCCCTCTGGTGCCTCACCGTGACCGGCCTTGTGAGCGACACACATCTGTCGATGCCGCATCGGGCAATGGCTTGAGGAGGCGGCGTTTTACCGAAAACACGTCCCGCCCACACCGCCGCCGCTGCCACAAAGAATCTGGGCGTTAGGGTCCTTTTGGAACCACAGCCACGTGAGCGGCCTTCCGCCACATCACCGGTGGGGGCAGGGGTCTGCGCGTCATTGGTAAAGTAACCCGAAAGGGTCGCATTGACATGTTTGAGAGGCGGTAGTGAAGTAGCATCGATCAAACCCATCGAACTATCTGTTAGATCTGCCGGCGATCCGTGAGCTCAGTGACTGCGATGATTCAGAGTGATCGTCCTGGTTGACATGCTCGACTCAGGCATGACGCCGTGGAGCACGTCTCCGTCAATAGACGGCAGCGTGCATTAGGCCGAAACACACCACCGTCGCTTTCGCATCAAGGCAACCACAACAATGCCACGGTGCTGGGCATCAAGGCTTCTCAAGAACCGAACCTAGTCTACAGTGATTGACACCGTGATGCTGCCGGTCTTCAAATAAATGAGTCTCCCCTGAGTTGCGAGAATGTCTGGACCCTGGATTGTCTCATGGCAGATCAGCCCATGCAAGGCTTTGTGATGCACCACGACCGATGCATTCCATCCCCATGAGCAAGTTCCGGCCGTGTGTTGCAGGAAACAAATGTCCCGCGACACAACACATGCCAGATCAGACATGCCCGACCTTCAGCCTCGTCTTGGCGCATTTCAAGTCGGGCAGTGGCTGACCAGCAGCCGGCTGATGATCTTGGCATGTCCGCGCCCACCAGGTTTAAGATTTGGCGCCGCCACATCGTGTTCTGCAGCCTTTTCCACAAAAGCTCAAACACATTGATTGGGCTTAGAGGCCCTGGGCGATTGCAGCGGCTCCAGTGCTTCTGTTGCAAGATCGGAACACATGCACACCGGTCAACAACTGCTTGTGTTTAACCACCGACGCACATCGCGTTGATTGCATATACCTATATCAGGACACCTGCAGTGACACAGCATCCCAATGCTTGTGCTGACCAGCCTAGCGATACGTCGTGCTCCGGGGACGGCCATTTTCGCTTACATTATATGCAGTGACCGTTTCGCCTGCAGCTCTGTGTCGAGGCTCCCTATCCGCGACATTTCCGAGCCCACCTGCATCCTGCTACTGCGGCCGATCGGGCCCCGCGTGGAGCCCGCCGTACCGCCAGAGGCACCGTTGGCTGACAGGCCGCGCATGATGAGAGCAAGTCGCTCCGTCGCGACTATCACAGAGCTTGCAACCTGGCCCGCATGGGCTGACGCAGCGCCATTGTTCCCACCACCGTCTTGATGATTGACGTCTGTCGGCCGAACGAATGCCCTTGACCGATCGGCATGTGCAGCCCGAGAGTGGTAACTCGTCGGTCGGTCGTGCTGCGAGGAACGGGAGCCCGCGTCTGCATGGCCCCAGCTGCATTCCCGATCTTCCCCGCCCTTGCCTGCTGGTCGCACAACTGCCCCGTATCTCCACTGCGAGTGCCTTCCGCTAGCCACCAGGCGGAGCTTTGCAAGTCACCTGGCCATTGGCTGTTACTTCCGCTCATACGAGATAGCCCACGCTTCCCGCGGCGACGCGTGGTGATGCGGGGCTGGGATCGCAATGGATGAGAATGCGATAGATGACGAGCTTTGCACTGGCTAAGATGCGTGCGAGTTGTTGGTTGCTCCCGAGGTCAAGCGTTCTAGCTTGTCGCGCCCAGTCCTAGTATGCGAGATGAGGCTATCGTTAGTAATGGGGGCGTCCCTTGATCATGATGATCATGATGTCGACCACGTCGGTGGTCTACTGTTACACATTTAGGTGGCCTTTGTGCTGATTTGACAGATCTTGCATAATTCGTGCTGGTTAACTGATCTGGCGAGAACCATTGCGCAAGCATCGGCGCTTTTACGGCAATACCTCAAAAGCTTCCAGGCGTGAGCTTATGAGGTGCAAGATCATGCTTGAAAGATGCATGGGTGCTGCCATTTCTGTGAGCAGCGCTGCAGGATGCCTGCTGCCGTATTCTTGCTTGTATTCTGCTAGTCCTGCCTAATTGAGTAGCCTTGCAGTCTTGTAGTACTTCGCAGAGCGGCTTTCAAAGCTCTTGGCTAGAGCTCGCATGAGTGAGCACAAAGTACATGGTAATGCATTACAAAAAGCTGTTCCTTCTTATATTCTAGTGTCATGCCACCGGAAGAGCCTGAAAGCTGGCATTGTACACCTATTGCTTACTGTCGCAGTACGAACAAGTCCTCTTGTAAGAACTGACTAGAGGTACTAGTGCATATGTATTCCGCCTCTGCCAAAACAGCTGCAAAGGATGCAGTACAATCGCCCTTCACCAAACAATGCTAGAATGGTATTGCAGCACGCAAAGAGTCGTGCCTGCTTTGGGCGTCAGGCTGAGGCAACCACGGGGCGTCCTTGGTAGCGGGGCACTTCGGTGTCATCCTTCTCAACCAACTTTCTCACATCAACACCTTCCATACTCCACTTCTATTACTCTCCGCCTCTTTCACTCGCCACTTGCGAATCTCGTCGCTCACATATCGTATCTCGTTCCTCTCGATTTCATCTCGCTATGATCTGCGACGTGTGCAGGAAAATCGGCCTGTCTGTTGATGGGAAGGCTGAGCCCATCAAAGATAGGAAAACCGTGTCTCATCATTTGACGTGGAGGAGCTTGCGACGCTCTGTTTCTCTTGGTTGTTATGTTTGTAACCAGATCTGGGAGCATCTCAGTTCCGACGAACAGCAATACATTTCCAACTCAGCTGAGTCGACTTGTGGTGGAGAGAGTCCGTCGATAAGCCTGACCAGCCATGAAGAAACGTCGTATTCCGAGCCTAGCCATGTGACCTGGGCTTATTGGTATCTGGATGTAGAGTCGTGTGAACATATATTATATCTGAACCATGATTCTGTTTCTGGCGCAAACAGGCCATTGGCATGCGCATTTAATGTTCGCCCTGTTGAAGGTACAATCAAGACCTCGTCGAAAAAGCTATTAGTCTAAAGCTGACAGTAGCCAGAGATCCCGCCGGCCAATGTTACGCTAGACTTGTCCGATAACACTAGATCAACGGCGACATTCTCTCTTGCAAGAGGTTGGCTCGACGATTGTATAACCAACCATAGCGCATGCAAGAAAACCACTGGGACCAAGATCTGGTACCCAAGTCGTCTTCTTGACTGCAGCAACAGCAATGGTTCTGAAGCATACTGTCGATTAGTCGAAACTCTTGATGCTGATATGCAAGGACCCTATATGACTCTCAGTCACTGTTGGGGAGATGCGGATTGCTTAAAGTTGACCACTGAGAATCACCCCCACATGATTAGGTCCATATCGCTGCCAGATTTACCTCAATTATATCAAGATGCAGTCCTGGTCACGCATACTCTTGGCGTCCGGTATCTGTGGATAGACTCCTTGTGCATCATACAGGAGGGAGATCAGCTCGAAGACTGGTTCAGGCAGGTCAAGATTATGGACCAGATTTATTTGAACTCTTTCTGCAACATATCCGCAGCAAAAGCACCGAATGGCCATTGTACAATGTTCTCTTCACGGTGTCCAGAACTCGTCTGCCCACCTACCGTTATTCTGAACGTAAATGGTGTTTTGGGCTCCTACCTCATTTCGACAGCCGATATATGGTCCGAACAAGTTTCCAAAGCATTGATTAATACAAGAGGCTGGGTGCTCCAAGAGCGAATCCTCTCCCCACGTGTCTTGCACTTCGGCGATACCCAGATTCTTTGGGAGTGCAACAGTAAAACTGCTGCAGAGATACAGCCGGAAGAGGCTCTTCATCTCGATAATACTGTTTGGGATTTTTCGAAGTCATCACTATCCACGGAATCGCCAAATAAGGACCTGGTAGCAGCACATGCCTGGCATGGGATAGTTTATGCTTACTCGCGATGTCATCTTTCATTTCCCCATGATAAGCTCACTGCTCTATCCGCTGTCGCAAAGCACGTGAGGTCCAGAAGCCAGGATGAGTACGTTGTGGGGATGTGGCGTCGGACTCTGGGATATGAGCTCCTTTGGCAGACTGATCCCCGTGAACATGTTTATGCACGACCTGACGGGTATCGTGCTCCAAGCTGGTCGTGGATGTCTTTGGACGGTCCTATATACCCGGGAATATGGTCTGAATCTCTCAGCAGAGCACTGCCATTCGAGGTCGTGGATCTGGAGATACACTACCTGACAGATGATAATACTGGCCCCGTAAGTGGCGGCTCAATGCGTCTACTTGGTAAAATGTCGAAAATTGTGCTCGAGGAGAGGTATGACCGGATAAATAAAATCGACCGCGGAACCTGGGGATTCTATATTGGGGTGAAGTGGAGGGAAGTGTCTGATGTATATCTCGATCCCCCATACAGAGTCTCTGAGTGGCAGAATGCTCCAACAAATCCGCTGTACTGTGTTCTTTCGGACGATAGGATACACAAAGCGGACATGCTACTCCTCGAGGTGGTGGACAAAGAGAAAGGAGTGTATCGACGCGCGGGTATCGGCCGTATGTTAGAAGAGTATGTAGAGGAGTTACCATGTCGCGAAGACGACGGAACACTGTTCCCATGCGAAGAGTACAAGGATGGGAAGTACTTGATACGAGTCATCTGAGCGGCACTATGCGTGCTGATCACAGCGGAGGGGATCGAGAGTGGACACAGCGAGCGCCAAACGACATTTTACATCTGGTACTACCTAAAATGGAGCAAATTGGATCTTTCTTTTGTGCTGATTGAATCTGATACTTCCTTGATGCAATCCGGTGTTTTTCCTTTTAATACAAAAGCTGTCAATCACAAAGTTTTTGACCGACTATCGGTGCTTGTCAATATGTGCGGACCACCCCCTACCTTGGTGCAGTATACTGTCACAGTCACGAGTCAGTTACCCACGCACCCTAATTGGCTAGATAGCTATAGGATGCGTGTGTATAGGATATAGGTAAGGGCTAGACTCTATATATAATAGTAGTGCAGGGTACTTATGACGGGTATAAAGACTAGACTTCTCTATACCTACGGTACTACTCTACACCCACGGTACTGCTCTACTAGGTACCTACCTAGGCAGTCACTCACGGAGGTCACGGAACAGTCACAACGCTGTCATAACAGTCACAACGTCGTCACAGCATTAGACTAGGTAGAGATAAGAAGAGGCTTGCCTGCCTATAACCTAGCACCTTCACTAAAGATAGGTAGGCATCTTATGCGGGAGGCCCTCTGGTAGCGGGGCTTCCCGTCTTGTGTACCAAACTAGGGGTGGTCCGCACATTTCGGCAAGCGTTATAGCACAGGCAAAAGGTTGCCATCATTTGAGTCAGTTTGATAGTTGTTGGAAATCTTGTGACATTTGAGAATTTGCGCGGACTCAAGTCTCACAAGTGACAGTCTTCTTACAGCATCCTTCACTATGCTCTGGCTTGCATGTTGCTCGTTTGCGCCTGTAGAGCATTCACGGTCATTCACAAAGACCGATGCGTCTTGAGCAGCTTGCCACTTTCACACCGCGACACAATGACAGTGAAACGCAGTGTTTGCTACTGCGCTCCCCAACTCTATATAAGCGGCGCGTCGACCGCCAGTGATCGCCCTCCACACATCAGCACGTCAACTCCGGAGCAGACATTGAAAAGCCACCAACAGACACAGCTGGCAATATGCTCGAGCCTGGCAGTATGAGAGAGCCACTTACCCCGGCTCACACGCCCGAGACTTACAAGCAAGACGACGAGTTCGATGATCTGTTCAACGATCCAGAGGAAGGGCAGCAATACGGTCACGAGGGAGGTGATGCGCTGACAGCTTCTCTCGAGGCGAATGGCATCGACGCAGACACGCCCATCATCACGTTCACGCCTATAAACGCGAGTCCGCCACTATCAACCAAGACAGGCACCAAAAGGAAATATGAAGATGATAATACGGTTGATCGCACTCACTCCACCACCAACACTCACACCCCCACCCCCACCGCCCACCCCCCACCGCCAACATCCAACGCCCCCGCCTCCTACGCGCCCATAAAAACCCGCCCCCGCCGCCTCCCCCGCGCCCCCGCCGCCAAAAAGCAGCCCCGAAACCCGCCGCCCCGCCTCGCGTCCCCCACACCCTCCAACGACGCGCTCTCCGACGCCGACCCCGCGAAGCTGTGGTGCGTGTGCCGGCAGCCGGCGCGCGGGCGCATGGTGGCGTGCGATGCGGTGGGGTGTCGGGTTGAGTGGTTCCATTTTGGGTGTGTGGGGTTGGAGGGCAGGGGGAGGGGGAGGGAGGTGAGGGGCGGGTGGGTCTGTGGGGTTCATCGGGGGGTGGGGGGTGTGGATGATAGGGGGGAGGAGGGGGGTGGTAAGGGGAGGGGGAGGGGGAAGGGGGCGAAGAGGAGGAGGGGTGGGGAGTAGGGAGGCAGGGAGGGAGGGAGGGAGGGAGGGAGTGAGTGAGTGAAGAGTGGACTGGTGTGTGAAAAGATAGGACTGACGCGCAGGCGAAGATGAATAGGTAGAACAGGGCTCGAAGGCCCAAGGTTCGAGATCGGGACGCAGTGCTCAATGTATCTACCCAGAGCCACTACCAACACCCCCTCCCATCCACCTCCCACCATCCACCCTCCACCAACAACACCCCCTTCCTTCTTCACGCCGCCCACCACGCACCCCCACCTCCCCCCATTCTCCCCCAGCCCACCCATCCCTCACAATCCACACATCCCTCACAACACACCAACCCCTCACAACCCACCCTCGTCCAAACTAGGCCGATAGTACTGCGCAGGCGTCTTGATGACGCGGTGCAGCAGCACGTGTCCGGCGGCCGAGGCGGCGAGGAAAAAGGCCACGATGGCGAGGGTTTGCGTGTCGAACACCGGGAGTATGTGAAAGAACAAAACAAGAATATCTCGAGTCGAGTTGGTGGCGGTGGTTGTGGTTGTGGTTGTCTGGGTGTTGAGTGCTGGGTTTGGTGGTGCTTGTGCAGGTGTTGAGTGCTGGGTTATGTGGAGTGCTGGGTCGTAGGGGTTGCGATGGTCAGGGCGGGCTGGGGGTGTCAGACGGGGCGCCTTAGCTGGGGGTTGAGGGAGGTGTAAGCTCTAGGCTGCGGTGGGATGGCGGGGTGGGGAGGTGAGCAGGCTGTGATGGCGAGCAACGCGGGTTTCCACAGATCAAGAATCACAGATCAGGATTCACAGATCAAAATTCACAGATCAAGATTGTCACAGACTCTGCGTGTGAAAGGCCGGTTCATTCCAACACAGGACTAGTAGGTATCCTATCGTCCACCTCGGGCCTCAACTCGCCGTCGTCCTCGTCCTCGTCGGCCGTCGCCTCCGCCTCGAGATCGGGGTCGCGCTTGCTCCCGAAATCGCTCGTGTCTAGAAACGTCCGCCCGCGCAGCGCCGCGGGCAGATACTCCTGCTTGACCCGCCCGTCCAGATAGTCCGGGTTGTACTTGTACCCGTCGCCGTAGCCCATGTCCTTCATGAGGCGCGTGGGCGCATTGCGGATGTGGTTCGGGATGGGCAGGGCAGCGACGCCGGGCTCGGCCAGGCTATCCAAGGCCGCGTGCAAGCCGCGGTAGACGCGCGTGCTCTTCTTCGCGAAGCTCAGGGCGACGACGCAGTGCGCGAGGTTGATGCGGCACTCGGGCATGCCGATTTTCTCGCACGCGTCGTAGGTGGCGGTCGCGAGGCCCAGCATGGTGTTGTCAGCTAGGCCGACGTCTTCGCTGGCGACGACGAGCAGGCGCCGGGCGATGTAGCGCGGGTCCTCGCCCGACTGCAGCATGCGCGCGAGGTAGTAGAGGGCGGCGTCGGGGTCGGAGCCGCGGATGGACTTGTGCAGGGCGGAGATGGTGTCGTAGTGCTGGTCGCCTGCTCGGTCGTAGACGAGGGTTTTGGTGAGGGACTGCTGGATCTTTTCCTTGGTCATGTCTGGGGTTTGGGACAGGTTGATGGCGAGATCGAGGAGGTTGAGGGCGGTGCGGGCGTCGCCGTCGGAAAAGCGGGCGAAGTAGGTCAGCATGGCGTCGTCGAGGAGGGGTGAGGTGGTGGATGTCGCGGCCACTGCGCGCTGCAGGATGCGCAGGAGGTCTTTCTCGCGCAGGTCGTCGAGGGTGAATGTCCTGCATCTGCTGAGCAGCGCAGAAATGACCTTGAAGGAAGGGTTCTCGGTGGTGGCCGCTATCAGCGTGATGGTGCCAGACTCGACAGGACCGAGGAAGGCGTCCTGTTGGGTTTTGGAGAAGCGGTGCAGTTCGTCGCAGAAGACGATGGTCTTGCGGCCGGCCAGCTGCAGGACTCTCGCAGCGTCGTTGAAGATGTTGCGGACCTCCTCCAGCTTCGTGCTTGTGCTGTTGATCTCGACGAAGCGTGCGTTTGCTGTGTTGGCGATGAGTCGGGCGATGGTCGTCTTTCCCGTGCCCGGCCGGCCCCAGAGCACCATTGACGGCAGCCGTCCTTGCTCAACCATGCCGCGCAGGATGCCCCCAGGCCCGACCAGGTCCTGCCCGCACACATGATCGAGGGAGGTCGGCCGCATGCGCTCGGCCAGCGGCATGGCATCTTCAACGGCCTTCAGGCGGCGCTGTCGCTTCACCGCGGCCGGTGAGTCGCCGTTCTTGCCGTCCTCATTCGCGTCATCATGTGACCGCTTGGGTGGTGTCTTTGCGCGTTCGACGCGTGCAGCTGGCAGCGGTGGTGACGGCGACGGCGGTCGCTGGGGCTGGCGCTGGGTGGCCGTGAAGAAGCTGTGCGGCGGTGCCTTGACGTGGTCATGCTCGGCGAGGTGGTCGTTGCAGTTGCTGTCGAGGTGCTCGTTGATTTTGCTGTCGTGGACGGATTTCTGGCAGATGGGGCAGTCCAACATGGTCAATGGCGCATGGTGAGGCCCGTCGCGTAACATTCCACGCGCCGCCCGTCGCGCCGCCCGTCGCGCCGCCCGTCGCGCCGCCCGTCGCGCCGCCCGTCGCGCCGCCCGTCGCGCCGGTGTCGGCCATAGCTTCGGCTGCGGCAAATGACGGCATCGGACCGGCTGCACGACGAGCACGCAATGAATGCTAGCAGCGTGGTGACTCGCAGCAATTCTTGAAGAGCTTGTACAGCATAGACTGGCATGAGGCGCACCGTGACTGCAGCTTCAAGACTCACATCCCGCCTCACGACATCCAGCCCCGCGCTCCTCGGCGCTCCCACCCCCACCACCGTCCCCCGCCTCTGCCTCCGCACCATGTCCGCACCCTCGCGCCGCGGAGACCCCTTCAAGCCCGCCGCCCGCGTCGCCGGCCAGAAGCAGGATGTGTGGACCATCGTCAACGAGGCCGCCGCCGCCTCGCCCATCAAGCCCATCGTGAACATGGGCCAGGGCTTCTTCGGCTACAACCCGCCGCAGTTCGTCCTCGACGCCGCCAAATCCGCCCTCGACCAGGTCGACTGCAACCAGTACTCGCCCACCAAGGGGCGCCCGCGGCTCAAGAAGGCCATTGCCGATGCCTACTCGCCCTTCTTCGGCCGCGACCTCAACCCCGACACCGACGTCACCATCACAACCGGCGCCAACGAGGGCATGCTGAGCGCCTTCATGGGCTTCCTCGAGAAGGGCGACGAGGTCATCGTCTTCGAGCCCTTCTTCGACCAGTACATCTCCAACATCGAGATGCCCGGCGGCAAGGTCGTCTACGTGCCCATGCACCCGCCCAAGGAAGGTGCCACCAAGACGACCTCCGCCGCCGAGTGGTCCCTCGACATTAAGGAATTAGAAGCCGCCATCACCCCCAAGACGCGCATGATCGTCCTCAACTCGCCGCACAACCCCATCGGCAAGGTCTTCTCCAAGGCCGAGCTGACCGCCATCGGCGACCTGTGCGTCCAGCACAACATCATCATCCTCAGCGACGAGGTCTACGACCGCCTGTACTACGTGCCCTTCACGCGCGTCGCCACGCTGTCGCCCGACATCGCCCGCCTGACCCTGACCGTCGGCTCCGGCGGCAAGAACTTCTACGCCACCGGCTGGCGCGTCGGCTGGCTGATCGGGCCCGAGCACCTGATCAAGTACGTCTCCGCCGCCCACACCCGCATCTGCTACAGCAGCGTGTCGCCGCTGCAGGAAGCCACCGCCATTGGGTTCGAGCAGGCCGACGCGCACAACTTCTGGGACGAGAGCAAGGCCGAGATGAAGGGCAAGATCGACAAGTTCACCGCCGTGTTCAGGGAGCTCGACCTGCCCTACTCGGACCCAGAGGGCGGGTATTTCGTGCTCGTCAACATGAGCAAGGTCAGGATCCCAGAGGGCTACGAGTTCCCGCCCCACGTCGCCGAGCGCCCGCGCGACTTCAAGCTGTCGTGGTTCCTCATCAAGGAGCTGGGCGTGGCGGCGATCCCGCCGACCGAGTTCTTCACCCCCGAGAACGCGCATATCGTGGAGGACTGGCTGCGGTTTGCCGTGTGCAAGAACGACGACGTGCTGGAGACGGCCATGGAGCGGCTGCGGGGGCTGAAGAAGTATATCCAGTAGATGTATATGACAAGGTAGACGTCGCGAGCGTTCAGCGTGATGCGTTCATTACTATTTACATCCATAGACCCTCATCACCGTATGCCATCCCTCACATTAACCATTACATCCGCCTCGGCGGCAGCACAGTCGGCACCGGCGGCCTGCTCGTCGTGCGCGGCAGCTCGGGCACCGCAACCGTCGGGACACATGCACACGCGCTGCTAACGCGCGCCACAACCTGCTCCGTCCTATTACCCCCGCAGCCCTGGCGCGCGAAATCCGGAATCCCCTGCAATCCGTCGTTCTGCCGGCGCAGATGCCCGTCGCAGAACGCAATGCTGTCCTCCAGCCGGCCCTCGATGCTGCTCGCGCGCATGCTCACCAGGCACGAGTCCGACTTGCACACGGCCGGCTTCGCGCACTCTTTGGATGTCATCTTGACCACGAACGAGCCGCGCTCGATCGTGTGCACGAAAATAAAGCCCGACGCGAAGTTCGCGTAGCTGCTCCACGAGCCCAGGAACGCGACCGTGCCGCCGCCCTCCAGCTCGTCGTCCTCGGGATGGATGTCGAAGAAGCCGCTTTCGCAGATAGAATCTCCACTCGGATCCTTGGTGATGGACGAGATGTCGAACACGGTCAGCCCGGCGCCGTAGTTGCTCTGGTACAGGTAGCCGTCAACCACGTACTGGTTGTGGTCGATGGCGCGGCGCTTGCCCTCGAAGTTGCCCGAGTAATGCGGGTTCTCGAGGTCGCGGATGTCGAAAATGTGCGTGGTGGGCAGGCCCTGCGTCATGGGCCCGACCTTGGCGTCGCGCTCGTCGAACTCGTCGTCGAGGAAGATGTACTCCTGCCACTGCTCGTTGTTGACGACGCCCTGGTGCACGTACTCGGCGCCCGGGTACGACGTGATGGAGATGATGTTGGTGGTGTTGCCGGCCTTGTTGGTCACGTCGTAGATGGTCAGCGTGTCCTCGTTGTAGCCGTAGCAGATGTCGCGCCCGTAGTAGCGCTTGTCCGGCCCGCGGTACACGAGGCACTCGGCGTCGTGGACGTAGCCGTCGCCGGCGGCGCAGCCGGGCGAGAACGGGTTGGCGGGGTCGGTCATGTTGAGGAAGATGAGCCCGCCGCGGCAGGGCAGGTCGCCGCGCACGCGGATGGTTTCGTTGCCGCCGACGGAGCCCACCGCCATGGCGTAGTTGAGCTCCTGGTTGACGACGATGTTGTGCGTGCGCCCGACGGGCAGCTCGTTCCAGTAGCCGGTGAGGTCGTCCTGGGTGAAGTTGTGCGGGTTCGCGGGGTCGAGGGTGAGCACCTTCTTCATGTCGAAGATCTGGACGCCCGAGTTGATGGCCTCGGATCCGATGACGACGTAGTCGCGCAGAATGCGGATTTCGCGCCATCGGGAGCCCACAGGGTCGTACTGGGGCAGCCGACCGAGGTAGGAAAGTTTGCCTTCTGAGGTAATCTCGGCGAACGCAGTACCGTCGAATTGGCCAATGGCTACGAATTCACGGCCATCTTCAGAGGTCCATCCCCAGGAAGACGAACCCTGGCCAACACTGCCGAGCTGTGCGTGAGGCAGGAAGTGGTACAAGTCAACCTACACATGTCAGATTCATACCAAACTCGAGAACCAGGATACTCACATTGTTGCACTTGAACGTGTTGTTCCTGTCCCCGGGAATCGCAGCAGCAAAGCCGTCCTTGCACGCAGTGTAGCCCAGCTCCGGGTACTTGGAGCTATCCATTGCACCCGACGCCATTTCCGCGTCCCACTCAGCCTATCCAAACGTCAGCTCTGCCAGACCATCAAGTCCACACAAACTCACCATCTTCATGCCCATGATCTTAGCATGCACGCTGCCATCAGCGTACTCCTCAGCAGTGCCAAGAGCAGCCGCCCTGCTCAAGCCCACAAAGGACGAGCAGAGCGCAGCAAGACCGAGCATGTTCACCATGATGACTGTCTACCTCCGAGGGAAAGTAGGAGCGATGCAATTGCGAGTGATCGACAACTCCCCTCGAGCCCGCCTGGTATAAATACTCGACTTCCACCAAGTGCCTGACTATCACCCAACATCACCTTCCCTTTGCAGCTAGGTCTGGTGCCGTCATGTCGGTCTTGGATTTCGCGTGGCACACATGGAAGCGGAAATCTGTAAGCCGGGGGCTGGCGCCAACGGTAGATGCTTGGCCGATGACGAGGCGATAGCGGACTTGGCAGTGGTGGCTTGGGCGGAGGGTTGCTTGGCTTCCCCGCCTCCGTCTGCAGTGCTCTGTTGCGACGTGAATTTCTGCAAGTTGCTGGTGCCTGCAACGAAGCTCCCTGGGCTGATTTCACCTATCGCTGTGCAAGGATATTGGCAACGCTGCCCAAGAGCTCTTGTCAAAGGCCCGCCTTTTCACCGCGGAATCGCCGTCTCCGCGTGTCCCGACCACTGGCACTTGGCTCGCATGGCACTAGCGATAACGTCAACCCGGCTTCCAAGTACGTTTGCTCGCTCTTATGCCCAGTGATAGTGATGAACTTGGCAGAGGTTAGCCGTCGGCGTTCCGAAGCAAAGCGGCATAGCCTGGCAGATTTGTGTAAACTGGGCAGGTGAGTATCTGTGTGGTTCGCAGCATGTTTCTTCACATCTGCAGGAAACGGATGAAGAGAAAGATGATGGAATTGTGTTAGTGGAGGAAGACTTGCTGTTTATGAAGCAGATCTTCAACGACTTGACAGTGGGCGCGAGCATATATAGTCCAATTCTCACTCCACGCCAAACATGCTCAAACATGCTCTCCCAGCAGACCGGAACCTGGTTGTGAGATCGCCGGCCCGTACGTTGCTCCGTCCCCATCTCCAATAACGATCGGCGTACTGGCTCCAATTCCTTTCGAGGGCGTTGTGGGTTTAGATGTCTTCACCCTTTTTCTCGACTTCTCTGGTGTGTTTACCTGGAACCGGTGGTACTTGTCTCGGTTCGGCCGACCGAAGAGTTGCTGTGGGGCCGTCAGCAACGCAAACTTCGACAGCCCTTGCTCATCGCTTGAGACAGGCAATATCTGTGCATTCTGGATGATCTCGGTGATACCAGCGTCATCTTCCAGCTCTTTCGCTTCCGAATGCTGAGCGCGGCTCATCTTCTTCGCACGTTCGAAGATTGCGTGCTCAATGGTATGTTCAAGGACCAATGTCTCAACTAGTACTTCTTTTGTCTGGCCAATCCGGTGAGCTCGCTTGATTGCTTGAGCTTCGAGTCCCGGACGATTGATCGGATTGACGATGAGAATGATGCTTGCCGCATTGAGGTTGAGACCAAGAGCACCGCAGGCAACATCGATGAGTAGAACTCTCACAGAATCATCTTCGTTAAACAGCCTGACGTACTCCGAGCGCTTCATGTTGTCCAGCTGTCGAGCGTAGATACGGTGATTTACGTAAAGCGCTTCCAGGCTCTGCGCGATGTAGAAAGCAGCATTATCACCATCGTAGAAGATGATAATCTTCTTAGTAGCTTGGTGCTCTACTACCTTGTCGATGAGGTATGTGAGTTTCGCTGAAGTGGTGCCAAAAATGTGTGTATCAAGCAGCGGTGAACAAGAAGGCAACGTCGCTAACTCATCGTCGAGGGTCAGTTTGCGCTTTCTTGACCGAGCAGGCCGAGGTGTCGTTGGCTCTGGAGCCTTTGTAGATTCGCTTGCGACGGTCTTTGCCAATGGTGCTTTGCTGGCAAGTACCGATGTACGTCGACTGCTAAGAGGCTGGATGAGGTCCTTGGGTATTCCAGACTTTGTGAGCATTGATTCGTCATTCGATGCGTCATCGTCGGGTTGCTTGAATTGATGTTCTGCTTCAGTCATCGCCAAAATCCTTGCTTTTCCTGCTTCGCCGATCAAGGTCAAGTCTCTGGTAGGATCATCCGATCTCACATTGCTATCGACGTGCAATTGACCCTGAAGTAGTTGCGTCAAGCCGACCATCGTAGGTTTTTCAGGGTAGGCCAATGCGAAATACTCCTCACTCTCTACTGGCCAGGCCTCGACTGCAAACCCAACCTCATGAGCTGTACTCAAGGCTACCCAATCCGACGTTGCTGGCAGGCCTGCTACTGCCTGGCTGCTTTCCAGAAGCGATCTAGCATCTTCCAAAGAACACTTTTTGTCGTCTTTAGAGAGATATTTGGTAGTCGTTTCCAATGTATCCACCACATGTTTGACGCTGAAGCCGGTCCATGTGAAGTTGGACTGACGCAAGTTCCGGATGAGCGCATGCCTTGGCTTGATACTGTTCGGATGGAAGAGGTAGTCGACGTCGGATCGCTCAGAGGTAATGGCATTCGCGCGCAGAACTTGGATGAACAAGTTCGCCGTCATCTTGTCAAACCAACACGGTCGGAGGTATATGACGTTGTGCTTAAGTGGAGGAAGCACAATGTCCTTCTCAACATCTTCTGGTCTGGTCTTTACAACGAGTCCTTCCAGAGCCCGTTGAAAGCAGGACGAGAAGCTTGAATAAGTCTTCCGATGTGAATGCTCATGTCGATACACGTACTCATCCCATTCAATTCCACCTTCGGCACTCGAAGCACACCAGGGGCGCACCATGAGGTAATTCGATGCAAGTGATCCTAGTGCCTTGACTGCCTTTGATTCATCTGTAGGGTTGAACGTCTTGCGCTGCTCGATTACTGAATCACGGAGCAAAGTTGAATGCTCCTCGTTAATGTCCATTGTTGACATGTCCATCTCAACGCCAACTAAGTCCTTTGCTGGCGTACCAGACACGATCCATCGTCGTCCGACCCGGATTTGTTTAGCGACTAGCACCGCATTTGACGTCGCGGACGAGAAATTGTGCCCCTCGTCGATTATGATGCGAAGCCAGTGAAGCTTCAGGAGAGGTGACTCGTATACTGTTCCGCTGCCAAAGCAGTTGCAATCTGGTATACGGGTTGCGCCAATGTACGGACAGACGCAAGCACGGGAGACGCCTGCTGCATAACGGCGGCCTTGATTGTCAGTCCCATCCTGAATCTCTTGCTCAAAGCGGCTTCGCGTAAAGAGGATCACATCGTATTTCATAAGCTCCGTGGGTGCTGGTAGCTCACTTGTAAAGTCAAAGCCAGCAGGATCAGACGGCGGGATCTTCGTCTGATTGCGCTTAGATACTGCATCCACGACAAGGATTCTGAGAGCTTGCGGGAGGAGGTGTTTCCGAATCTCTGACTGCCATTGATGTAACAGGTTTTTAGGCACAACGAGTAGTGTGCCAGAGCACATGACGTATTGCCGCGGGAGCGGAATCTTCGTGTTGCGGTTTAAGCGTGGTATCTCTGGCGGTATCTCGTAGAATGGCACGTTGCTATCCAGAACCCTCTGTAATCGAGGCACATTGACATCGGCATGCTGAGCCATATCTTCCAGACATACCTTATCAGGCATCGCGTAACGACCAGGTACATTGGCTGCCATCTCCTTCAAAGTACCCACACGGGCACGCACAGGCAAAGGCCGTCGGAAGATCTCAGGTATCTGAGAATAGTGGCCTTGACTCGCAAGAATCAACGCCAGGCAGATGATTGTCTTGCCTAAACCCATGGTCTCCGCCAGGATACCACCACGGTTTGACTCGTAGAATCTCTGATCTTGCAGGAAAGAGCCATCTCGCGCACAGTACAGGTACGTATCTCCATTGGGTGATGTGCGAGTTTCTAAGCGGGGATCAAGTTGCAACTGAGGCGCAGCCTCTCGTTCTAGCATTAAGCTAGCTGATCTGGCTTGGTAGGGGTATAGCCTGGTCCTCAATCCTTTCAAAGGTTGTTGTCCATCATCTTCCCATTCTGAGGCTTGTGCGGACCCCAGTAAATCGTAGGCTGCTCTTCTGGTGTAGCGGTTCTTTATTTTGGCTGGATCTGGCGCCGGTGAATGTAGTTTGTTGAACAGATAGTACAGCGAGGTATCTAGCCCACTGGCCCATGGATCGAATGGCTGTACCTGTGCGTCCGAGAAATCACCGTTCCATGCGTTGTGCGAAACGTCGATCTGGTGGAGTAGTTGGCGGAGTGCTTTTTTCAACGTATTACCGCAACGACTTATCGAGC
The DNA here is from genome assembly GCA_022609225.1 of Boeremia lycopersici. NCBI lineage: Eukaryota > Fungi > Ascomycota > Dothideomycetes > Pleosporales > Didymellaceae > Boeremia > Boeremia lycopersici. The sequence continues at coordinate 332,094 of JAGKPY010000022.1, forward strand.
GGCGGCTCCAATCTTCGGGAAGCAGATACACCCGAGCTATGCTGCGTAATGTCTGAGATGGAGAGCGAAGCAGGAATAGCCGTATCCATCGTGCATCCAGCAATTGAGCGGCTTGAATGCCAATAATGGATTTGACTTCCTCTGGTAACTCAGATCGAAGAATCTCGCTCCATGCAGAGTCAAGGTCGGGTGTCACATTGGCTGGCAGGGGTACAGGATGCTCTAGATAGACACAACCCAGCGCGATATAATGCTTCAGTTCATCAAAGGCATCTTCTTCCGCGCAGGACGAGGCTGAGGTGTGAGGTGTCGAAACAGTGATCGGACAGTCTTTGCTAGAGGCTGATGATGTAGCATCGTCATGTGGAGGATTCGTGCAACTAACGCTGCAGCTGCAAGGACCCGGTGGCGCACAAACCATTGCGGGTACACTCATTGTTAATGTGCATGCTCGAGTGTAAAACTAACAGAAGAACGAACTAGGCTTGAGTCAGTATGATATCGAATGGGTTGTACTGAAAGTATGAAGTAAGATGAAATTCACGGGAGGCAGCAGCGAGGTGATGATACCAAATTCGCGCTAGCGCTAGCGCTACCGCCGCTAGGTAGTGAAGTTGCAGAGCCTCGCACAAAAACCGAGTATCTACTCCTTGCCTCGTAGAAAGGTGCGTCCGTATTGGCCGTGGCTTGGGTAATAGACCTACGCACTCTCATTGGAGCCCCTAGAGCCTTCAAAGGCTTTCGAGCTCCAATGACGCTAGCTGAGAGGCACAGCGACACAACATCCCTCATACAGCATTGCGATGATGGAGCTTGATCTTGGGCGAGGAATCAGCTTGGAGGTAAAGTTCCATTACTCTCCCTTGGGTGATGTTGTTGTAGTTTAAGCAAAAGCATTTCCTCAGGCTTGGATGTTGTTCGTGAAAGCTTCCCTATTGCGGAGGTGCGGGCCCTTGGAACCAAACCCTACTGTGAGTGCGCGCATTGCGTAAGCTAAGCTAACTAATCTACTTTCTGGCCACACCTAGTTCCTAGCCACCTTACTAAAATCATCACCTTAGCTTTAACACATAACATATTATAGTAGTAGGAATATATATAGTAAAGTATAGTATATTGTTTATCTTCCCTAATAGTATATTAGAACTTGTTTTAAGCTATAGCTCTTTATTATATACACGTATATTATATCTTACCCTAATAGAGCTTTAGAACCTTATACTCTTTAACTAATACTCTACTATATATCTCTTTATCTCTATAAAGCTTAGCTCTATTAAGCTCTCTATACTTTACTACTTATCTTAACTCTCTCTAGCACTGCTTATTCTAACTCTTATATTAAGGTTATACTTTAAGCAAAGCTTATAAGCACTAATTAATTAGTTCTTAAGGATAAATACTATTAGGGAAACTAAAGAGGGTTTATACTAAGGAGTATAGATATAATCTATCTATCTTAAGAGTAAGAGTAATAATAAGTAGTATAGAATAGACTATCTAGCTTAAAGGTATAGTTAAGAAGTAATATTAAAGATTAATACTTAGGTTAAATATAAACTATAAGAGTTATATTCCTATATACTATATACTTAAGCTATCTTAGAAAATCTTATAGTCTTATAGTATAGTAGAGTATTAATAACTAAGTATAAGATACCTTATAGACAAGTTAATTAATAGACAAGTTAATTACTTTTACTAAGCCTCTACTAAAGTACTTCTTCTATACTAATATCTTAATAATAACCTAATATTAATATATTAAAGGAAGCTTAGATATAGCTTGCGCTTTAAGCTCTTAAATAAGATATAAATCTCTTATAGTAACGCGCTGCAGCTATCTATAACATTCCTTAAGCTATACTAAGTAATTAATATATAGAATAACCTTTAAAAGGTAATACTATACCTAACTTATATAGGTTAGATAATAATAAGGAGTAGGTAATTATTAAGTATATACTTAAGCTAGATAAGTAAGGATTTGCCCCTTAGCTTGCAGATATAGCTGCTATAGCTAATTCTCTGCGCATTAAGTGTAATCTAGGCCCTATTAGCATAAATTAGCCTAGTATATTTATTAAGTATTAACTAGAGCTTAAAGTAAAGTTTAATTATAAGTATAACTATAGGCAAGCACTTTATAAGGATTTAGGGGTTATATAGGGCTAGTTTAGCCTAGTAGCTAATATTAAAGCTAAGTATAGTATCTAGAATAATAATACCTACAACTTTAATAAGATAGGCTTTATAATAGGCTAGATCTTCTTAGAAGTAGTTGTTATAGCTTTAGAGAGATAAGAAAGGCTAAAGTTAGTCTAGCTAGGTAACTAGGAGTAGGTAACAGTTATATAGAGTATTAATACTATAGGATAGGCTATTCTACCCTTTATTATCTTTAAGGTGTGCTACTACCTCTCTAGCTAGTATAAGAAGGAAGACCTACCTTAAGATTAGGTTATTAGAGTTTCTAATAATAGCTAGACTACTAATAAGCTTAGTTTTAAGTAGTTAAAGCACTTTAATACTTATTTAAAGGAGTATACTATAGGTATATACTATTTGCTAGTAATTAATAGCTATAAGAGCTATAAGTTACTCTAATTCTAGTAATACTATAAGGATAATAAGATTATAACCTTATATATACCTACTTACTTATTATACCTTCTATAGCTACTTAATATAGGTTGTTTTACCTCTTTAAATAAGTTATATAGGTGCTAAGTTAAAATACTTATATATAACTAGATTAACTATATTATAAAGATAGAGTTCCTACTATACTTTAAAGCAGCCTATAATATAGTATTTACTTCTAGCAACATCTAAGGAGGGTTCTAAGGTGCTAGATTAGTTCTATTTAACCTAGAATAGGTTATTTTAACTCTTAATATAAAGCTGTAGACTCTATTACTACTACTCCCTACTAATAATAAGCTCTAGCAGTTATAAACCCCTAGCAATACCCTAGAATTTAGGTCTTAATTAACTCTAATTTAAGAAACGTATAAGAAGCAGTAGGGTAGCTTACCTAGTTCTATTCTAAGCGCGCTTAAGTACTATATAAAGGGGGGAGTAATTTTATTCTATAGGCTAGTTTTAGCTAAATAGGAAATTAGCAGGCTTTAAGCAGCTAATAAGGCTGCTATATAATAAAGATTACACAAAAGAAAGTAGGTTTAAGAAGAAGAGACCCTAATAGTTAGAGATAGGCAGTAACTAGTAGCTTTAAAGGAGTTTAGGGTATATAGTAATAGGAAGAAGCTAAAGAAGTAGGTATACGCTAAAGAGGGTAAACTATCCTAACAATACTATAGATAGTATAACTAGACAGGATATAATATATAAATATATAAGACTAAGGTAGAAGAGGTATCTAAGTAATATTATAGCTTGTTTTGCCTTATATAGCACTAATTTATAGTGTTTTAGGCTATAATAGGGGTAAGTTTAGTAGAGGCTTAGCAAAAGTAATTAACTTATCTATTAATTAACTTATCTATAAGGTATATTAATATAAGTTATTATTAGGACTAGATATAAGGTGTAAATATATAATAAGATATAAAGGAAATAAGAAGGTAAGAGTATATTTAAGTAATTAATATATTTAGACTACTAACCTCTACTAAGATTAGATAGAATAAACCTATATATAGAGCTATTAGAATATATATCTTCTAGCTCTTAGAAGCAGCTTAGCTATAGGTTATATAATCTTATAAAGGGCTAAGCTACTTAGTAAAGTGTTATAAGAGGTCTTATAACACTCTTAACTATCTACCTATACTACTCTACTATAATATACTTCTTAGGTATCTACTATAAGGTATACACTTACTAATAATATATATAGAGCTTATTAAGTTAAGTATATAAAGTAATAGTTAACCTACTTTCCTAAGTATCTATTTAAATAGTAATATAGTTTAATAGTATTAAAACCTATACCTATTACCTATTTATATACTTATAAGCTGTATAGCTTCTATAGTAGGATAGAGCTACTTAAGACCTCTTATTAAGCTTATATTAATATAAGTAGTGCCTTACTCTTATACTTCTCTTACTTCTATTAATATTATACTTATACTATCTTATTAAGACTATATAAGTATCTAGAACTCTAATTATATACTTTATATAGTATATTTATATTTATAGAGCTTCTAGAGCTTTATATACTAAGAGGGCTTATATA